>JANAVB010027195.1:508659-873659 GCA_029216955.1 Iris pallida
AGCTAAATCGTATATATAATTTCTGTTTAGCTAACATTGGTCAGTTGGACAGGCCAAATATTCGATGGAAGCAATGGAGATGTAGCCATAGACTCCTACCACCGATACAAGGTATAGATTTCATTTCTCGTTTTTTTTGTTGGCCAATAGTACTATAAACTTTCACATTTTTGCAACTAAATATATACCATGAACTTTATTCATTAACCACTAAATACTCAACCCAAATCCTTTGTTGTTCACTATACACCATTTTTCCCTTATTTAGTTGCAAATTAGTTGGCCATTTTTTTTTTATTAATGTTTCTTTTTTGATATGGGTTCAACTTATTTGCTAACAACTTGACATACAGGAAGATGTGAACATCATGAAGGATATGGGTTTTGATGCGTACAGGTTCTCCATCTCTTGGAGCAGGATCCTACCAAGTAAGACTTCAACCTACCTGCCTTTCATAAATATATGTTCGGTAAGATCTGACCAAGTGAGAAAGCACATTCTGCAGACATCTTTATTCATTACACTCACAATTCATATCTGATCAAATTAGAATACCCGCAGAGTATGAAACACAATGAGATATTTAGATCACAATAAAATCGTCAATAACATATATATTTGAGTTTGCTTAACGTACGTTAACTGAGTTGAACATGTAGCTTGAGTTTATGTAAGCTCAAAATTTATGCTTAGATATTGACTTGGTAATTTAAAATGTGCAAGCATGAACAAATTAATCTAGTACTTAACCTTCTGAAAGAAAAAGTTCAATAATTCATACAAATTGAGAATTCATTGAGTGCGTCTAGTATTTACTGGTCTTGTGCAATCTAATGACAGATGGAAGCCTAAGTGGGGGAATCAATAGGGAAGGAGTCGACTACTACAATAAGTTGATAGATGAACTTCTATCCAAAGGTCCACAATATATACTACTACATCGTTGTGCATATGCAAAGGATTTAAATCTAGGACCCATGAACTTAAATCTCCTTCTTCTTCTTTTTGCTTTCATCCTGTGCAGGTGTAAAACCTTTTGTAACTCTCTTCCATTGGGACACACCCCAAGGCTTGGAAGACGAATATGGAGGTTTCTTATACAACCGCATAGTGTGAGTATCGCCACAATTCTCCACAAGGTTGTACTGTCATGTACTAATTCTAATTACATACATATGGATATTTTCAGGGATGATTTCCGCGACTATGCTGGAGTTTGCTTCCAAGAGTTTGGTGATCGCGTGAAATACTGGATAACTCTGAACGAACCTTGGAGTTACAGTGCTGGGGGATACGGGTTGGGACTGGTTGCCCCGCGAAGGTGCTCCCCTTGGGAGGCCGCTAACTGCAATGGCGGGGACTCTGGGCGAGAACCTTATATCGTTGCCCACAACCAGATACTGGCCCATGCCGCAGCTGTCAATCTGTACAGGAAAAAGTATCAGGTAAGGATAATGTGGCAACTAAAATTCAGAAGTTGTTCATGGTTTACTTGTTCCATATGGGAAATTTTTTTTTTTTTTTTTTTCGCTTTCACTAGCATTGATTATCTATGATCCTATGAAACAATCTAATTAACATGAAAATATTTGCAATCCGTTGTCAACTCGTAGATCTTGATCCTGTTCTAGAGGTTACGACTATTGTTATTTCGCACTATTATTGTGTATGAGGAAATATTTTGTTTTTTCCTGCAGGCAAACCAGAAGGGGAAAATAGGCATAACACTAGTCTCCAATTGGATGCTTCCCTACTCCAACTCCAAGTCCGATATGGATGCTGTTGACAGAGGCCTAGATTTCATGTATGGATGGTGAGTGTTCAATACGCAATGATGATTTCAATTGATCGAGCTCGAGCCAGATTATCAAATCATTGTTAACCATGTCGACAGGTTTATAGATCCTCTAACTCAAGGGGACTATCCGCATAGCATGAGAGCCCTCGTGGGAGGTCGACTGCCAGTGTTCACAAAGGAGCAGTCCAAGATGGTTAAGGGGTCGTTCGATTTCCTTGGTCTGAACTATTACTCCACAAACTATGCCAAAAGCCTTCCCATAAATAGCCTAGCTAACGGCAGCTACAGTACTGACAGTTGTGCCAAGAAGACGCGTAAGCTATATGTGCATCATTGCTAGTTACTCTGTTATTTTTAAGATAGATAGTTTAGTGCAGATCAACCCTTTTAATTCGTACATTATTTTTTTTCCTTTTGAAACAGAGATGCGAAATGGGATTCTAATTGGTCCAAGAGTAAGAACTTGTCTTGAACATTCTGTTTTCTTATCAAATAAGTAATTTCGTTCTAAATCTAATTGCGATTTAGGCTGCTTCGAGCTGGCTATGCATCTACCCAAGAGGAATTCGAGATCTCTTGCTCTACACGAAGAAAAAGTACAACAATCCCGTCATCTACATCACGGAGAATGGTGAGAACCCTATACCTTGAATAAGTTTCAGTTGAGCTTTAAGGTAAATTCTTTCAATTGGGCAGGAGTCGATGAGGTCAACAACGGAACTTTATCGCTCGAGGAAGCCCTGAAGGACGACGCAAGGATAGACTTCTACCAGCAACATCTATCCTATGTTCGAAGAGCTATCAAGTGAGTCTAAACGGAGTCGTTCTTTGTCGACATTTAGATACAATGCAAAGTATATGAACTACTTGGGAGATCATAGCTGACTGAGACTTTCGTATCGGTTTATGGCTAATGCTTGTTTTGTGGCTGCATTTGGCAGGGAAGGAGTGGATGTGAGAGGATACTTTGCGTGGTCGCTTCTGGACAACTTCGAATGGACAAATGGCTATACCGTTCGATTCGGAATTAACTATGTCGATTACAAGGATGGTTTGAAGAGATACCCCAAGAATTCTGCTGTATGGTTCAAAGAATTCCTGAAGAAATAGACTCAAAATGTCATTTGCTGGCTTTCGTTTGGTACAAACAGCATAAATAAAGGCAGTTACTCTATGGAATCACAAATTTTCCTTAGGAAATAGGCTTTGCATTGGCTCTCAGTACAGTATAGATCAATTAAAATTGAGGTGATTTGAATGCAACTAATATAAATAATCTAATCACATAACAAGATATATAAAGGATTCATACACAGAACCACTAATCATAAAATTGATTACAATCTCTTGTAGTCCTCACAAAACCCTCAAAACCTGGAATATGTTGAACCATAGACGTAGAGCACAGATCAAGACTTTAGGAGAGGTTGCATTTTATTTTTTTTCGGGGATTCAACTGTATATTCTGTGTCGTTATGAACGTAAAATTTTCCTGATATAAAGAGGAACTTTATCTACTTTACTGGCGACTACAAGAATATCTACATTGACGAGCCTGATATTGCTGGTGGAAAGGGAGTCTTGCCGCCAGGAAAGACCAAGTGCCGAAGGTGTTGTTCGCGGAAGAGGTCGTCGAAGCGACGACAAACCCACCTGAAGATAATGAACCAACGTCTAACAGTGCGAAGACAGATCAAACATAGTATATGGTTCAGTGGTTGTGTCACCTGGACAAATCTTAATCTTTATAACTTCATAAAAGATACAAGACTGAATACAAATATGTTGAACCTTTAACTCAAGAAGAAAGAGAGAGATTACAACTGAAATCACTCATCCAACCCATAGCGATGTCCCTAAACGAAGTAGATAATTCTCCGAATAGATCTGGTCTTCCTGCTGTCATCTAAAAACAATTCCATGTCAACATTATTGATGGAGATTATCTCCTAAGTACAGGTCAATACATAGTTCTGATTACTCATTAACAACATTGTTGATCATGATTATCTCCTAATTAAATCCTCCAAAGATTACATGTTTATAGCTTATCAATCATGAGCCTTATTTCTCTTCTGAAAATATCTCCCATAAATATCCATTAACCCTAATATAAATGGAAAAGTTTACTCAGTCCGAAAAAAAAAAAAAAAAAAAAAAAAAAAAAAACCGAAGAGCCACATGAGCTCTGGATTGGCCCAAAAAAAGTATATATATCAACTCCCGTGCTTACGTAGGCCGGAAAAAAACTGGCCAATCAATAGCCGACACGTGGCCGCGGTTTCAGCTGCGGTCGAAAACCGCCGCAGTCCGTGTAGACCTGTTGAATATAAATAGGGATATATGCACAGGTGAAGATAGACACCTTAATTCTTCATCACTTCCATTCAAACATTTATTTTCACAATTTTTAGAGGGTCATCACCAAGGGATAGTTTTTTTTTTTTTTTTTTTTTTTTTTTGTCCCCAACTTAATTCAAGTCTTTTGTGTGACCATCAACAAGTTTTGTCCAATGTTCCCGTATGAGAGCAAGATAATTGGTCAGATAACCGAGTTGATCTTCGCCTCACTTCACTATTGACGAACTTTGATGATTATAATAATTCATACCTATCCGATATTTTTGATGAATTAGAGCCCCGATCAAATATTGAAATCAAGATCTAATTCGTGGATGTGTGAAGATGAAAATTGGAGGCAGGAGTTTGAAGGCTATCATTTGCTACATATACTTATTCTTATGGGAGGGGAGTTTCATTTGAGGGAAGTATTATTGCTGGGGGTGGAGGGTGTTATTCAAATATGTATGCTAGAAACTGAAAATTAAAAATAAGAAAAAAATCTGACCGAGACCGAAACTTGAACTTTGTTCAATGTCCTTAAGACAATGTCCGTCTCGCATAGTGCTTACGGTTTAATTACAATTTAGTCTCCAAGGATACAAGGAACTCCTCATTCGATAGCAACACTTTACACCACAAAAATTGTGGACAAGGCAATCAAAGTAGACTCTCTCTCCCTCAGACTGGGTACTGGATTGTATATTTGAGTGACATAAACACTGATCGGACTGTGCATTATAAATTATGAAGAGACACACAAAAAACATTAACGGACACACTGTATGGAAGGGACATATCCTTTCGAACAGATACAACCAATGAAAATTTATGGAAGTTGAAAAAAATCTTACCGTGCGCATGTGTTGCATATTTGGTTAAGTCGTCGCCCAATGGCATAAAATTTAGGTGCCCCTTGGGGTCCAACCCCAAGTCAAACTTCATATACATATACAAGGAAAATTTTCTTGTTCTTTCCCATGTGGGACTATGTTTCCCAAGTCACTTTATTCATTCACTTAGATAATTTCCAACAGAGGGAAGTATGATTGTAGGGGTTTAGTTCGATCAGCCAACTAGGCCGGTTTTGTTGGAGATGACCATTGTTGGATCTTCTTATCAATTAATTATTTAATTAGTTATATCTACTTATATGAAGTGGCTGATTTTGGATCGAGTTATTGTTTTAGATTAAGTTCTCATCTTTTGTTCTTACCTAGTTATATCATAAACCTCTAGTATATAGGTCTATATAGGGGCTAATTAGTGTTTAGATCCTGGATTTTATTCCAGTTTAGACTTTAACCCTTCACGTGTCCAATTGAAAAGTTTAGATCCTGGATCTTTGTTTTGTTTTGCTTTGTTTTGTTTTTGTTTTTGTTTTCTTTTTTCCATTATACCTTTCCTAACTATATATGAAAATTTTATTATCAAACATGAAGGGAGGGTATAATAGAAAAAAAAAATTAAAAAAAAATAAAATTTTAGGGTCTAAACTCTCCAATTGGACATGTCAGGATTTAAACTCTAAATTGATATAAAATTCAGGGTCTAATTAAACACTAATTAGCCCATCTATATGGCTTACAAAATGTATAAATAAGAATTTCCACTTCTAATTCTATAAAATATTTCTCCTCTCTGAATTCAACCAATGGAAAACCATCTGAAGGAGGCATATGACGTCAGTCAGTACTTCAACCAACTCAATGATCTGAAGGAGGTGTAGAGAAGGTCTTACGAATGTAAGACAACACCCCCAACCAACCGACAATGTAATCTATATGAGAAGTGTTAGGGTACAATGAAAATAAATCCAAAAAATCAGAGAATACATCAGAAAAAATTCACAACCACAAAGACAATGATTTACGTGGTTCAGCCAAGATGCATGCTTCCACGTAAATCATTGTCCATTCCGACTCTAAAGGGCTCTCAAGCATGATCGAAGAAATAGATCATAGCGACGAACAACAGTGCTTTCCAATTGTAACTCCCTAAATTCTTCGATAATAATTTTGATTATTGAAGAACTCAAATGTGGGTGTTGATCAAATCGAAGGAACTGTGGGACATCATAGACTACAAAGCACGGAAGGATACCATACCTGAGTTATGGAAGAAGGACAACAAAACATTGTTCTACCTCTACCAAACAATAGAGGATCGAATCCATTTTTGTTCACCCACCAAAACCAAGATGTTTGTTCACCCTCCATTAAGAAAATGACACGTTTCAAATTAGAAGTGAAAGCTACTTTGGTGGTTGAACAAAACCACTTCCAAAGTGGTTTACAGTGGCTAAATTGACACATGTCATTTTTTTAGTGGAGGGTGAACAAACATCATAGTTTTGGTGGATGAACAAAAATAGACTCATAGAGGATCTATTGATCGAGCGAATAGAAGAATGCAACAACTTTCAAGGAGGCGTAGAACCTCTTAAAGAAAATCTATTTCTTATATTTGATTATATTTATTTGTGGAGTTACACGAAAATGTTAGTGTTATGATTAGATTTGGAGACGACCACGAAATTCAAATAAAAAGGAAGGAAAACGCCCTAATATGAGCACATAATGAAAATAATATCTTCATTAGTGACGTTTGAGTATTGACTAATTTCAGGATCTAGGACATATTGTTCACATAGAAAAGGGGGTGTGAAGTAAAAGATAAAACAACCGGCTAATACTAGAGTGTCCATGACTAAAATATTTATGTTTTCACTAACAAAATTGAAAGAGATGCCTTACTTTGCTTCAAGATCATTGTTGAAAATAAATCTTGTGTTGAGGCAATTTCTTATATTTGATTAATTATAATTCATTTTGAGAAAGCAATGGTGTAGTACAAAAGGTGAGCTCCACCTAACTTCATGCTCCTTTGAATACAATGCCTTTCTCGATTTTTATCCCGGTTTGTTGTTATTAAAAGTTCTAAATGATCAAGCTGTAACAACATAAAACCCCTACATGATAAATTTTAAATGTAAGAAAAGAGTAAATAGGAAAATAATCAAAATTAAAGATTTTGAACAAAACATGAAGAAGTTGCAAACTTAATCTTGTCATTTTTAAATATGTTAGATTGTGTCACACAATTCAAAAAAGAAAAGAAATGATATTAAAGATATAAAAAAAAAGTATGGTTCATATACTTAACATGTGATTGATAATAAACATGTCAAAAAGAATGAAGAAAGTATAACACAAATTATAGACAAAAAATGGAAGAGAATAGAAATGCAAAGAACGAAGAAAGTCTAATCCAAATTAAATTTAAACCTACGTTTATATCTTACAGTGCGACCTATGGACCGACTAGGAAACCAACCCTCTGGTCGGCCTTGAGTATAAAAGCCAAGAGGACTGGAGGCAAATTCTACAGTTCTATAGGACTTTATAATTTTTCTACATTCCGATATTATCTATAGGACTGTAGGAAATCCAACCGTCCTAGATTATATATAAACCGTATAATTTCCTACAGTCATGTTGAAATACAAAGATAAATAATTGGAAATGTAAGTACTGTAACGAAATTATAAAGTCATGTTTATATACAGGACTGTAGAAAATTCTATAGTCCATAAATAATTCAGGACTGTAGAAAAATTCAACAGTCCTATATATATTATAGGACTGTAGAATTTGTCTATAGTCCTGTTGGGAAGGTTTTGAGGAGTTGGACAGCCCAAAGTAAATTTGGAACTATCCCAAGTAAAAATTACAAAAATTTGAACTGTCATGAATAAAATATAAGGTGCCTATAGAATTTCTCTTTATATGCACGTAACGACAACTTACCTCCAGACCTACTTTGTATTTTTTTTTTTCTCGTAGTCTTTAGGGGTGAGCATTCGGTTAATTCGGTTCAAACCGAGCCGAATAACCGAAAATCGAATTGGACCGAAAATCAAACAAAACCGAAACCGAACCGAATTGGCCCATAACCGAATCAAATCGAACCGAATTAAATCGGTTCGGTATTCGGTTTATTCAATTTTTCGGTTTATTTGCGCTTATTTTTGTTAATATATATAGTAACTAAATACACCTAAATTTATTTAGTATAACATATATATATATATATATTTGAAGAAAGGGTAATTTTATTGCTAGAAACAAGGGGAAAAAACAACTTTACAATCTCTATAGCAGAGCTATACACCATCTATGGAGGATCAGACCTCCATGCATCGAATATCAGCCTCGATATTATTTATAATCCCTTGGGTAGTAGTGGCTACTCCCTCATATATACGCCGATTTCGTTCTCTCCAAATGTGCCAAACCGCAGACAGCAGCCGAAGACGACCTTTGTTATAAGTGTCTGGTCTATGTCTACTCATTCCCCTGAGCTCTTCCACTATTTCCATGATGTCTCTACATTGACTGCTTCCAATGCCCAGCTGGGCCCAGGTATGTTGCCAAATATGCTCAATTAACGGACAGTGAAAGAAAAGATGGTCTCTATTCTCTATTCCCCCATTACATAACACACAAGCAACATCATTCGTCAGGATTCCAAACCTATTAAGTCTTGCCTTAGTGAAGAGGCGATCTCGAACCGTTTTATAAGCACATAGCTTCATCTTTACTGCCGCCTTCTTGTACCATATAACTTCCGCCCAGGTCACAGGTGATCGACGCGGCCTGATTTGATCATAGCACACTTTAGTCTCAAAACTACCAGTGCCCGATCCTTCCCATTCCCACCGGTCTTCCTCTTCATCCGGACAAATGGCTATAGTGTTTATGGAGGCCGCCAACTGTTGGCAGTACCTCCGGTTAACCAGCCTCCATTGTCCCGCTTGGATGATGGCCGCTACTGGCTCATCCCTGCCATACAGATCAAAAGATGGCCAACCCCATCTGTCAATAAGACTGCTATGATGGAGCCAAGGGTCGAACCACAAGTTCGTGGTTTCGCCGTCATGTATTATTCGGACGATTCTCGCCTTCAATTTTGGCCTCGCGCGGAGAATATTTTTGTAGGTACCCGAGAAGTTATTATCCACTTGTTGTATCCAGAAATTAGTATTACGACAATACCTGTGAGTAGTCCATCTCGCCCACAGAGACTTACCACCAAGCAGCTTCCATGCCATCTTTAATAAAGCAACTTCTCGAAGAGTTTTGAGAGAACGGAGCCCTATGCCACCCTCCTCTTTTGGCTGACACAAATCCTCCCAGGAGATCCCATGTAACCCTCCCTTCCATATGAAATTGGCACACAGTTGTTCAATCTTGTAAATAGTTTTCTCTGGAAGGAAGATTGCCTGAAGCCAAAAGCAGGCAGTAGCAAGAATAACCGATCTGATTAATTCTATTCTTCCTCCAAAAGACAGCAACTGAGCCTGCCATCCTTCTAATTTCAACTGGATTTGCTGTATCAGTCCTTGACAATCAGCATCTCTGGTTTAGTTGACCGAAAGTGGCAGACCAAGATACCTAACCGGAAGTTGGCCAATCGCTACCTGTAAAATCTCCGCTGTCTCTTCTTTATTGGGGCAGTCTTTACTGAAGTATATCTGACTCTTATCAGTATTTAGTCTGAGTCCAGAAAGGCTTACGAATTCTTCCAAGATGTCCAATAGGGCTCTCATGGTCTGATCCGAAGGCTCAACAAAAACAAGTAGATCATCTGCATAAATCAGGTGCGTCACCACTGGGGATACCCTTCTATAGAGGGGAGTGATACGCCTTTGTAAAGTGGCGTAATCCATCAGACAGGTGTAATACTCCATTACAATAGTGAATAAATATGGGGACAAAGGGTCACCCTGCCGAAGGCCTCTGCTGCTTCCGAAGAACCCACAAGAAGTACCTTTCATAAGGATAGAGAATGTAGGAGTGGAAATACATTTCCTGACTAGTCCACCCACCATTGGTCAAAGCCCATACTTGACAGGATGTGGCAGACAAAGTTCCTATTAACAGTATCATACGCCTTCCTTATATCTAATTTAATACAAACTCTTCCGTCCCCCTGCCTTGTTAAAGTCCCGGACGAGCTCATGTGCAAGCAAACAGTTTTCAGCAATTGCCCGGCCTTTGATAAAAGCAGCTTGGTTTTCAGAAATCAGCCCTGTCATGATGTCCCGCATTCGAGAGCACATTAGATGAGTTATAATTTTGTAGATCACGTTGCAACATGCAATCGACCGAAAATCTCCCAATGCAGTAGCTCCCTCCTTCTTAGGGATTAATGTCAGGAATGTATGATTGATTTCTTTCAGGAGTCTACCAGTCCTGAAGAAATCCTGCACCACAGTAAGTACCTGATATTTGATCAGCTCCCAGTGATTCTTGTAAAAAGCCGCATTGAACCCGTCCGGTCCAGGCGATTTATTAGGATCAGCTTTCTTGATGATGGCTTCGACTTCTGCCATAGAGACTTCCTTCCTGAGAGTATTGTTTCCCACATCTGTCACCAGTCGTTTGCAAATTGTCTCAGGAAAAATGTCCAAGTAGTCCGTTTGATTGTAAAGTGCTGGTAGAACATGACTGCTTCCTGTGCCATAATCTTGTCCTCGGTTTGGAGACTAACATTTCTATCTATAATTCCATGTGGCGAGTTCCGGTGTTGGCGAGCTCGTATAGTGGCATGGAAAAATTTGGTACATCGATCACCCTCCTTCAACCACTCGCATTTAGCCCGCTGTTGAAGATGAATTTCTTCTCGAAACCGAGCGAGTCTAACCTCCTCCTGATGCCGAGTTTCTCTCTCTGCAAGCAGCAGGTTCAGCGGATCTTTTTGAAGCTGGATTTGTATGTCTTGGAGAGCTGCCTCCATATGTGACAGGTTGCTAGGGGCCCGGGTTTTGTTCCACTGTTTCAGCGCTGCCTTGACAAACTTCAGACGTTGAGTCAACTTAAATTGGTCGTTGCCTTCAACCGGGGATGCGAAAGCCTCCTCCACGATCGCTTTATATCCTTCAATCGACGACCAAGCATTATTGTATCTGAAAGGGCCCCTCTTCCTTGGTTCGACCGAGTATAGTCGAATAAGAATCAGAGTATGGTCGCTTGTGCCACATTGAAGATCTTCCGTCTTGACGTCCGAAAACATATCCAGCCACCTGTTATTACATAGATCTCGATCCAGTTGGTATACCACTCTATTAGTTGAAGAGCTATTATTCCACGACCAGATAGATCCGATTCGACTAATGCAGTGAAACCCTGAGTTGAGGAGGTAATCCTGAAAATCCGCCAGAATAGACGTCGGGACCTGACGTCCCCCCATTTTTTCATTAGGGTTCATCATAGCATTAAAGTCCCCACATACGACTAATGGCCAATTGTCAGCTACCTGTGCCGAAGTACTGACAAGATCTTTCCAGAGTTGAAGACGTCTCCTCCGATCATTATGACCATACACCACACCAATAACCAGTTCCAGACCACCCTTATTAGTTAAAAACAAAACAAGAAGTTGTTCAGAAGAGAGTTGTACCTGGCAATTCCATACGCGGTTGTCCCACATGCACCATATGCGAGCCACACCGCAAACGTCCATATTGTGGACACTCGACCAGTGTGACGGGGTACGGGAAATTATCCGTTCCTTCACTTTGATCTTACTTTCAAGTATAGAAACAAATGAGCACTTGTTACTACGAATCACATTGAGTATCTCCCTCCATCTCCCTACGGAATTCGCCCCTCGGACGTTCCATGTAAGGAGAGACATGGACTATTGGCAAGGCGGGTCCCTCTGAGGCTCGCTACTCCCCTCGGGACGCATGGGGATAGTAATGCTACTCGTACTCGGTTTGGGTCGCTGCTGAACCCTGTATAGAGACTTCGGACAAGTTCTCCACACGTATTCGCCATGCTGGATTCTCCATCGTCAACTCCGTGTGTTCGTTTGATGAACTACTACCACAATGCCCGCTGGCCTGTCCAGCGACCGGTTACACGAGGTCTGATTTCCCCCCAGGTTTGCTTCCGAGTGCAAGGAGGAAGGAGGAACTTGGTCCCTAGGGGCGGAAGTCGCTCGAACATCTGGTGCCTGCTTCAGTCTACTATGCGTCCCCGATTCACCCACCAGGACGAGCGCCAAGGAAGCATCCCATGAAGAAGGATGAGCGGATTCTGGGCCGTGTCTCTTACCTAGGATAGAGCCGTGGGAGGCTGTCAGACTATCCTCCATTCTCTGGTCAATATTTTCTTGTTGATCAGACTCAAGTGCCTCTTTGCCATAGTCCATGGGTTGAGCTTCCTGGACCTCCCCTTCCGATCCCCTGGTTTGTTGACCCTGCTCTTCTCCAGAATTCTCCATGTACGCGTCTCCCGAGTGTGCGCACTGCGTGATACCAGCAGTTTCCTGATCCTGCGGGACGAAGCATTGGCCTTTCGTATGTCCGAAACACTTGCAGTTAATGCAAGATGGTGGAACCATTCATAATCTACTTCTTGTTCTATCAAGCTTCCATTAGGGAGGGCTATCTTGACTTTCCTCGGGAGAGAGTCTTTAACCGTAATTTCCACAAACACTCGGGCGTACGATAGCCGTTGCCGCTGTGCAGTGGATAAATCCGTCCTCAGCGGATTGCCAATCATACTAGCAATTTTCATGATTGAAGGCATACTCCATAACTGAGGAGATAGCCAAGGCAATCTAATCCAGATTGGAACTGAAGTAAGTCTGTCCTTCTCGAAATTTGTCTCAGGTCTCCATCTTTTGAGAACAACTAACCTGCCGTCAAAAGTCTACGGACCTCCCTCGATGATTCGTTCTAGATCCTCCTCCAATGCGAACTTGACGAAATAGAATCCGTTCTCCCTTGAGAAAATATCCATCTCTCCCTTAGGTCTCCATTCGCGCAGAGCGAAGGCCCACAATTGGCCATAGAACGGCCGATTTCCCAGGACATAGAGGACGAGCGTATTTTTCCAGTATTCTCTTGTTTCCTGTAGATCATCATCCGTTATCTCAGCCACCTTCTCGCCATTCACCACACTAGGTTCTATGTATTATAGGTCCGTACCATCCTGCGGCGTTGACGGCTTACATATCTCAGCCCATGACATCAGAGGGGACCCCCTCCCTTTCCTGATGGTGGATGACCACGCTGGGACATGTCTGCTTCCCGCCTCGTCGTAGCTTTGCCAAGATCTTTCTCCTCTCCTCCTGTCGATATTCCCCTGCCTACGCCATTCAGCCGCCTCCCTGGCGCCTGCGTCGATTGCTGAGAACCTCCATAGTCTTTGATCTGGTCGCCGCTCCCCTTGGATCCATCGTGTGATTCCCTTGGGTAGCCCGACGGCCTTCCCTAAGGTTTCTATTCGACAGATATCTCTGTTGGCTGGCGTGGATGGGATGACCCGCCTCCGTTCCTCTCTGGCGAGGCGCCCACATCGGTGGCTTGGTCCGACGACGACGCTCCACAGTGGTCCACCCTCCAGCCGCTTCTCGCGTGTCCTCTCCTTGTAGACCTTCTTTCTCCTTCTCAGCCCCGTCACCTATCTCCTCGATGAACGTCAGTCCTGAACCGCCTACCTGGTGGTCGTGCGATGGGCCCGAGGCCCCGGAGGTGCCCGCCCCAGGATCACCGCGCCGTATGGGGAACCCTAGCGCAGACTCCATCTTATATATATATATATATATATATATATATATATATATATATATATATATATATATATATATATGGAAGCGGATCAAAAGCCCCTCTTAGAAAGCCCCCCAAAAACCCCCCTCACTCTAATCCGTAATTTAGCATTAATATTAATGTTAATATTAATGTTAATATTAATATTAATGTTAATATTAACATTAAATACTAAAATTAACATTAAACTTAACATTAAAATTAATATTAACATTAATATTAACATTAACATTAATATTAACAATAACATTAACATTAATATAAAAAAAATTTAAAAAATTAATATTAACATTAAAATTAATATTAATATTAACATTAATATTAACATTAAAATTAATATTAACATTAATATTAACATTAACATTAATATTAACATTAATATTACGAATTAGAGTGAGGGGAATTTTTGGGGGGCTTTCTAAGGGTATATATATATATATATATTTAAGGGTATATATATATTTTTGGGGGGCTTTCTAAGGGTATATATATATATATATATATATATATATATATATATATATATATATATATATATATATATATATATATATATATATATATATATATACCCTTAGAAAGCCATATATATATATATATATATATATATATATATATATATATATATATATATATTTTTAAGGGTATATATATTTTTTTGGGGGGCTTTCTAAGGGTATATATATATATATATATATATATATATATATATATATATATATATATATATATATATATATATATATATACTAAAGTTTCTTATACGGTTTTTGGTTTTGGACCGAAATCGAAACCGAATAAAAAAAAAAATTTAGTATTTTCAAAACCGAAATCGAACCGAATTTTTTTAAAACCGAACCAAATCTCTTATTCAGTTCGATTCGGTTCGATTTTCGGTCTAAAACCGAATAATGCTCACCCCTACTGAATACTGATCTTCATTTATTTCTTTCTTTCTTTCTTTCTTTTTTCGTTCGCTGTCATTTTGGTCAAGAAAACCTGATCCAGAGTTCTTTCTTTCTTTCTTTTTTTCCTTTTTTTTTTTTTCGTTTGCTGTCATTAAATTTGTCAAGAAAAACCTGATCCAGAGTTCTGGGTAAACACAATTGGGCTATGTTGGATGTGAAAAATAGAATATTGGGCTGGGCCACATGAAATTTTCAAAAATAAAAAATAAAAAAAATTCTTAATACCATTTTTAGTGAACAGAGGGCCAGTTATGGTCCACATTCATAATCCCATCCCCCGCAAACCTGAGCTTAATTTTGCCGCAGAGTTTCCGTGTGTCATCGTCACAGCTCTGTCCATAAATACACATCCAATACCGCTCCTTTCTCCATTCATCATTTCCTCAAACACTTGACAGAGGTTTTCTTTTCTTTTCAAAATGCCTCTGAAGACCTTCGATGCAAATGTTTCGAATTTCGAGTCGGTCCTGGAGGAGCAACTCAAGCCGTCCTCGGAGGGGATGAAGTTCCTACTGTTCTTGGCAGATGTCGACCCATCTACCAATCGCAGCTGGTGCCCCGGTACTACTACTACTGATCTTCCTTCATCTCTCATTTATTACTCTCAACTATGTATTCATGTGTCTACACCCAAATTTTCTTCGGGTCTGCTATTTTGGAAAAAAAAAAACAATTTTATTTATTTTATTATTTTCTGTTTCTAGGGTTCCAACTTATTTAACAGAATCTGTTCCGTAACGCTAAATACATCAGTGAATGTCAAAGGGCATTACATTTATTGTTAAGGGACGTCGTAATTTCTGCAATCCTAGAACTGTCGAGAATTTGACACAGTTTGTGGGGTCTGCCAAAATTTTGTCTAATGTTAGGGTCTGCTTGGCGGGTAGCGGTTATGAGGTGTTTTAGAGTACCGGTTATGAGCGGTTATGAGAGGTCCGGTTTCTGGTGGTTTTTAAGTAGCGGCTTTTAAACCAGTGCAATCAATGCTTAGTAATTCACTAACAAGCGGCTCTGTAAGCTTTTTTACATGAATAAAACTAAATAGGGAAGGGTAACGGAAGGGTATTAGTAGTTACAATTATGTACTTTTAGTGAGGATATAAATGGAATAAAATAATAAAACCGCTCAAATTCCATCAATTGGGGGTGTTTATAAAGCCCCAAAAATTGCATTACACCGATTTTTGAGGGTTTTTGAGCCGATCAAAACCAGTGCCTCAAAAAATAAACAAACAGGGGTTTTCATAAACGGTCGGTTCATAAACAAGGACTGCCAAAAAATTTTGCAGACTGTCAAAATTTTGGTAGTCCTATATATTCACCCCTCTTAACAATAGATGTAGTACAAAAACATTGGCCTAAGTATAGCGACTACCAATATCTTGCAAGTCATAACAAAGTAAATCTGATGGAACTTTTTAAATTTTCTGACCTGTATGATTTCTCAGTCCTAATTGTTATATGGCTGATGTTAAAGGCACCGTAAAAAGTGAAGGCCAGTGAAAGTTTTGGCAGTCTAGATAGAATTATCCGTTTCCTATGCAAAGGACTGTCAAAATTGCGGTGCCCTGATCATCTTCTGCTGTGCCTTTTAGCATCAGCCTTATATATTGACGGTGAGGCAAAATATCCGGACTAGTAATGATGCGTTCACTTAGCATAAAGGAAAATATATTTCCTCTCAGACCTCTAAATCTCAACAACACAGATAAGTTACTTAGTATCTGATAGTATATGATAGCATCTTTGATGCATCTTTGAATGTAAAATCTTAAAGGATGTCCACCTTTATAATGTAGCTAGGTTTCCTTGTGACAAGGAATTCTTTTGTAATATTTATAGTATTAATTTGGCCCTGGCCGTACACATGTAGTTAAAGGTGCAAAGCGCACTTGAGGCGCAAATGATCCATATCGTCCGAGGCGCAAGGCGCACTTAAAGTGCGCGTCCGAGCAAAGCGAGGCACATAAATAATAAATAATAAAAATATACATAAATAAATAAATTAGTAATATAAGAAATAAAATCAAAATATATATTAAAACCAACAAAAAATGTGTTAAAGCATAACCAAGTGAACTAACAGAGCAGTAATAGCAGTAGTGATCAACTGAACTAACAAGAGTTTGTATTCTTCCTGCCACGTTTTTAGTAAATTTTAGTTTTTCTAGTTCAACTATAACCAACTTTGGCAACCGTGGAAATGGATATCTCCCTCCCACTTGTATGAGGTAAGGGTTATTTTCATGCCTCATTTTTTTTGTATATATATATATATATATATATATATATATATATATATATATATATATATATATATATAAAACCATAAGGTGTGCCTTTTCTTGGTTGCGCCTTGCTGAAAGGCATGCCTTAGGCTCATCCTAGGTGTGCCCGGAGAAAGGAGAGGCGCAACTATTGCGCCTTTCTGCAAGGCGCCCTTGACCCTTTCTGATATAAATATAGGTTTAAGTTGAGATTGTGTTGGGTTGACATCCCTAAGAAAAACAAATGACTTGGGGGGTTTGCACAATTCCGAAGTTTTGTTGGGTTTACCCCTGACCGGCCCTACGCCCTGGCCGTACATATACTCCTTACATATTTTTTTATGATTTGTCATTAGAAATGTACAGTGCTTCAATTGTGACATGTATCATAAGGTTGGGAGTGACTTCTAGAAATTTATGTCGTATATGCAAGGGCAGAACCAGAAATTCAAACTGAGGTGGACTGGAGTGGGCTAGGGTGGGCTGGGTGTGGGCTTACTCATACGGGAAAAAATAAAAAGAGAAAAAGAGAAAACAAATTGGGGGTGGGCCCACCCCAGCCCACAATGTGGTTCCATGGTTCCACCTCTGGGTATATGTATAATGATTGTATCGGGTGTTCAATATAAAGGTTCAAACTTCATTTACGTTGCACAAACAGACCACACAACATGGTACAGTTCTAGAAAGTATGATTCATGTGACGTATGTGTGTCCGTGTTGTGTCCAGCACTATGACACAGATATGACACAAACTTTTGGTAGTCGTGCTTCCTTGGTTCAATCGATATGCAAGGATCGATCAAACAAGTATGGATTTAATTGACAAGGATTATATGTTTGCATTATAGCTACCTTGTGTTATGTTTTTGGCATGCAGTGATATAGAACTACGTAACAGATAATTATTTGCGCCAGATAGCATTGGCGAGGATAATGTATGCATTTCTGCCTGTTAAGTGTATCATACTTGCAGAGATCACGAAAGGAGTAACATTTTGCTTGTAAAGAATCATTACTCTTCCCCCCCCCCCCCCCCCCCCCCCCCCCCCCCCCTGCCCCTCTTTCTCTCATTTCAATTTCATAATCCCTTGTATCATTTCTCTATATCTAAACAACTATAGAAGTATGTACTGCTGCTATATAGGCTAATTTGCTACAATTTTCAGATTGTGTCGCAGCAGAGCCTGTGATATATGAAAAGCTGTCAGCATCGGACAAAGACATTGCACTGGTAAGAGCTTATGTTGGAGATAGGCCAACATGGAGGACTCCTAGCCATCCCTGGAGGATTGATCCCAGGTTCAAGCTTACTGGTGTTCCGACACTCATTCGATGGGAAAACGAGGCTATTGCAGGTCGATTGGAGGATCATGAAGCCCATGTTGGAGAAAAGATTGGTGCACTTTTAGTCTAATATTTTAACTCTGTCAGAAACTCCTAGTCGAAACTTCAAATAATTGCTTGGGACATAGCTTGTAGCTGTGACGGTGAGACAAATCTCAAAGCTTATGAATTAGAATTCTCTATGAACTTTTTCCTTTAACTTGGTTATTTGAGTGTTAGATCCTTGCGTAAAGTGTGCAAGTTTGTTTGTTAGTTGCTATATAGGCTACTACTTATGGTATATTTCTGGGTTTATTTATAACCTTTGTAAGTAAATTCTAGTTCTAGCAACAACTCATAAATGTTATAAACGAACTATTGTTAAACATAAATTTGACCGACTCTTTTCATGTCGTTAGTAATCATCTTCCTTAACAGCATAAAATACACTACTTCAAGAGATCAAGTGGAGCAGAATGACCAACTTAGTTAAATTCGAATGCTGAAAAGTTTTGAGTGCAGAACCAGAGCAGCTTATATGATGTGTTTATGTATCCTATGATTGTATAGCTTGAGCTTAAACCCCTAACCTCAATTTTTTTATTATTTCTACTCTTTCCTTATGAACAGAAGTAGGGTTCAACAAGGCATTGATCACATTGTAAATTATATTTAGAAGCCTCGAAATTGAATATTACTCAACCGAAGGGTCCAATGAATTAAATTTCACTCCAGAAGATAAAACATATGTTTGTTCAGTGTTTGTCACTGATAGTTACACAAGTCTGGTACAACCTATTTATGATTAGTGAAGCATCATATTTTGAATATATAAAAATAAATTTAACAGGAAAAAATAAAAATAAAAGTCACAAAATTTCATCTCAACTTTATTTCTCAATCAGGAAATGAATTAACCTTGATTACGCACTGAATTTTCGTACAAACTCTTCTTTAAATATTTAATTTTGAGGACGAAGATATCTGCATTTTCATACAAACTCTTCTTTAAAAACTAAGACCAATTATAAGGGCAGTACAACAATTGATAGAGGTCAGCATAAATTTACCAAATTTTAGATATCCAAATGTCCTTTGAAAATTGTAAAGAGCCATCACAATTTTAAGTGTATATATAATTCTTCCTCTTCCTCCCGGAGTTCATATATCTTAACCCATTTTTTTGCATAGTTTCTTATTAGATAGTCCCATTTTGGACTATTTCTGAAGTTTTGAATTCCATTAATGAAGTTTCGAAGCTGCAGAATTGAAACTGTCTCGTTTGAGACGACAAAGGAATGTCAAAATTTTGGCAGACTTGGATATGCACATGACTTAATGCAGAAAATCCTACATAGTTTACAAAATCATTTTAATCATAGAGACTACTTTATTTGATAATTTATGAACTCTCTGATTCTAATCTAGGTAATTACCATAGTTTAGATGGGAGGGTATCCTATCTGTGAGTTTTTTTTTTTTCCAAAAAAGAAAAGAAAAGAAAAGAAAAGGCTATCATATCAGGAGTGAGGGATTGCTCCCAGAGACAAGATTGTGATGGTATAATCATATTCAATATTTAGCCTATAATGGATCATGGATCATACCATGAACTATATATGATTTGAAGATTAAGAGTTATGATACATCTGCTTCAGAAGAAGTAATCAACTGTGTACATAAACCACAAATTTCTTCTAGTTCTCCTAACCATACCAACATAAACATTTACCCACTCCTTATCTTAATTACCAAGGCCGATTAAATGACTACTATATGTTCCTCCTAGTTTGAACAGATATTCTCAATTTGGATTTGGTACTTGGACTGTTCATCATCTTAGAATTATAGTCTTCATGCATTTCTTTTGAATTCATCAGTGCACCTTGGGTATTATCATTTATCAATCACTAGCTGATTTTATTTTTTAAATGTGTTCTTAGTTTGATTTTCAATAATACTAAGTCTACTACCAAATGCTTACAACCCTTTTACAACCACTCACCCATGTGCTGACATGTGGGCCATGGCCCACATGTCAGCAATGGGTGAAGGTTGTAAGAGGGTTGTAAGAGGGTTGTAAGCATTTGGTTGTAACTGTAGCATTACTCTTTGATTTTATTAAAAATTAGTCCTTGGCAAAGCAGTACTACTCCTGCTACTGTTGCAGTAGGTTAGGGGGTGCAACTTGGGCGGGCTAAACCCGAGCCCGATCGAATAAACCGTTAATGGGTTGGGTTAGGGTTGAAGATAGTCGGACTCGGGCTCGGGTTAAAATATTTGAACCCGATCAAAAAACCGGATTGGACTCGGGTTCGTGTGTCAGATTACCCAAAGAACCCGAAATCCGACATATATATATATATATATATATATATATTCGGGTTCGTGTGTCAGATTACCCAAAGAACCCGAAATCCGACATATATATATATATATATATATATATATATATATATATATATATATATATATATTTCATACTTCTTAAATGAAAATTTTAAATCCTAATTTTTTTCACCCAACCTCTTTAACTCTTTACCCTAAATCGAATTTCAATTTGTATTTTGTAATGATCGAGACTTGATTGCTATTTGATTATGTATTTAATATTACTTTGCTTAAATTATTTTAGATATTATATTAGATTCCGATAAACACGATGGACCCGAGCACAACTCGATCATCCGGGCTTGTCTTGGGCTTCATATGTTGAACCCGAGGTCGGATCGGGCTTGGGCTCGGGCTGGGCTTATGATTCATTGGATTGGGCTCGGGTTGACCTCAAGTCCGACCCAATCCGTCCGAGTTGCACCGCTAGCAGGGGTAGGGTCTTTCCAATCCAACGTCACGGGCATATAGAAACATATAAAAACTAATAAGAGCAGATTGATAAGAATATACAAGAATATATGCATTGCAGAATTCAGTTTTGAAGACTTCATAATTCAGTTATGCAGTTGGTTCATTATTTATGACACTACAATCATGTTAGCTCTCTATTTGATGTAGCCCAGGTAATATCTAAACCATGCCAAGTAATGAATGTTTTTCTTTATATGAATGTAGTTTACTTATTATTTAATTACAAGTTTCTAACAAATATGAAAACAGTGAACAATGATAAGATGGCGTGTAGTGAACCGAAACTGCAATACATCTATTGATGCACAACTTATCGAGCTGAGCCTTCAAACTTTAACCATAGTTGCAATGTATCCAATTTATACTTATTTTATCATGCAAGTCGTGCAAGTAATGTAAGTCTGTGTTAATCACATAGGAACAATCTCATCCCATCATATGTGCTGCTTGCGCTGTTATGTGGTGGTGACACAATGAGTATTGTCTGATATTCCCGTTCCATATTGCCTATAGTACTCTTCTAGGTTTGCAGTATCGGTATCGGAATTGGTGTCGGAACATCCCTATGAGTATCAGTAGTGGCGATATCGGCAGTATAGGCAGTTTCGGATCGGAGTATTGGAATTTTGGTATCTGAAAACAAATAATTACTAATAAATTATTAATATTTTAAAAAAAAAAATTATACATTTAGGCATAATTTAAAGTATTTTCAGTGTTATTTCTTAGTAGTTTTGAAATTAGATGAAATAGTTGTCAACCTTTCCGATTAGTTTACATGCAATAAATCAATTTTCTTATTTTATATGCCTTTACAACATTATTATGCCTCAAAACCTTGTTGATTTGTCTTTTTTGTTCAATTTTCTTTGTCAAATAGATCGAAAAAGAGACCTCCATTGTCGGTATCGGTCAGTATCAAATCAGGACATGCCAAATCGTATCAGTATCGACCGTATCGGATCGGTATCGACTGATACTTTAAACTATGCTTTATTTATCTCATGTTGTATGCAATATAGTTGAATTTGATATATTCTTCTTGTTAAGTGCATCTGGGATTGAGTTAATGGATGTTATCTTTTAATGATACCAATCATTGTTGGATTTCGGAATCAGGGGCGGCCCTGGCCCAGGGTAGGCTTATGATTCATTGGATCGGGCTCGGGCTAGGCTTATGATTCATTGGATTGGGTTCGGGTTGACCTCAAGTCCGACCTAACCCGTCCGAGTTGCACCGCTAGTAGGGTAGGGTCTTACCAATCCAACGTCACGGGCATATAGAAACATATAAAAACTAATAAGAGCAGATTGATAAGAATATACAAGAATATATGCATTGCAGAATTCAGTTTTGAAGACTTCATAATTCAGTTATGCAGTTGGTTCTGTTTTCCATAAATAAATTTACTTTATTTATTGTGTTTCTGGGAAAATTACAACTGTAGAAATCCGATCTAGAAGACGATCGCTTTATCCCTTGGACGATGCGAAGAAGAAAAGCTCTCAAAATTTCAACAGCAATTTAGATATCTGTGTATCTGTACAATGAATGAGAAAAGAACCCTATTTATAGAGTCAAAAATAACTGAAAGGATAACTGTCTTCACAACCTGTGCATAGTTAAAAATCACTTAGGATCTAACATACGCAAGGTTATGAGCAGTTACTGGACGTGGCCTGTAACTGTTGGACACATGGCAATCATGCATGAGTCGTGTGCAAGTTACAGGACACGCGTGTGAGAGATCAGTGGCATGGCTGCCACGTACTCCAATTTGATGAAATCCACGCAGACTTTGTTGAAGACGAAATCCACGCAGACTTGGGTCGGAAAGCTTCAAAATCCACGCAAACTTGGGGCAAAAAGCTTCAGAATCCACGCAGACTTAGGGCAAAAAGCTTCAGAATCCACGCAGACTTAGGGCAAAAAGCTTCAGAATCCACGCAGACTTGGGGCAGGAAGCTTCAGAATCCACGCAAACTTGAGACAGAAAGCTCAAAATACACGCAGACTTGAGGAAGGAACATAGAAGTTCAAAATACACGCAGACTTGAGCCAGGACTGCCAGCTGTCTTGATTCGACGTGCCTCGACTGACACAAAATCTCTGACAGTGATTGCTTTGTCAGTCGCATTAAATAACAATAAGCTCTTTTGGTACGCCAACTTGGTGAAGGCTGAGTCTTGTTGAAGAAGATTTCGAAAGTCACGCAATAGTCGGCTGTGATCTCTCGAGTTCCGTGCATACGTGGCATACGAGGAGACATTCTTTGATTGTCGTGCTGTCAGTCATAATGACACTCTGATAAATGATGAACTGTCTTTAGCGTAACTTTTAAACATTGTCCTGATCAACTCAGCGTTACTTTTAGACTCTGTCCTGATCAACTCAGCGTGACTTTTAGACTTTGTCTTGATCAACTCAGCGTGACTATTATTTTTAAGGCCTACAAAACTCCCTTCAAAGTTTTCGAAAAATGATAATTTTTTTCGAAATACTTTGAAATTGAGATGATAAAATGAATTTAGTCACGCTGAGATGACTTTAAAGAGAGATTTACTCCTAAATGATTGGACTGTTGGGATTCTGTGCAGTTAGGATCCCGTATCAAGCTCCTAAATCGAGGCAAATAATGATGTTGCCGTTTGGAATTCTTCATGAGCCTATAAAGAAGCCATAAATCACTTCTTTCCTTCTTTACTTGCTTTAGAGAGAGAGAATCCACAGAAGAGAAACTTCATCTTCCCCGACGAACTTCATCTTCTCCGACTTCTTCTTCCCCTTCTCAGCAACAATGGCTCCCAAGAAAACCGACTCTCAGGCCAAGGGGAAAGCTCCTGCGACTTCCTCGCGTGCCACCACTGACAGACTCCCTCGACGCAAAGTCACACATCCTCCTATGCAACGTAAGTGATGGGGGGATACGAACTGTTGAAGATGACTTGATGAAGATGATTTTGATGAAGATGAACTCCACATAGAATTTTTAGGATTCATAAAACAAATAATGAACTTCAGAAATATATCCTCCCCTCTTTAGGGCAAAGGATATTAATAAAGTATGTCCCCTCTTTAGGGTCGGCCATACTTAACATCTTCGTGTTTACGAAGCTCTGTGTTTCACGCAAATGAGTATGGCTCTCATGATTCTGCATGATTTTTCACATGTTGACAGAGATGTCAATGTTGAATAATCCACGCAGCTTTCATGATGACTCTGCGTGATTTTTCACATATTGGCAGAAATGTCAATGTTGAATTATTTACGCAGTTTTCATGATGGCTCTGCGTGATTTTTCATATGTTGGCAGAAATGTCAATGTTGAATTATTCACGCAGCTTCTGAGAGTCATCCTCATTTGCGTGAATTAATCACCTGCGTGAATAAACCATTCAGCGTGTTTTGATAGTATATCTGTCTGAAGTCTGCGTGACACTGTTATTCACGCTGACAAATCTCCGCGTAATTCTGACAGTGCATCTATCTGAAATCTGCGTGATTTATAAAAAAAATTTCGAACACTGAAATACATCTGACCTTGTCTTCTTTTATTTTCTGTAGTGAACATCCGAAGTGAAGAGGCAGATTATGAAGGGCACTTGAGTTTTTCATTTAAACATGATTTATCTCATGTGCACTTTCCTCAGTTTGACCTTCCAGAAGCCAGACTGTCATTGTTGGCAAATCAAGACCATACAACTTTACTCTGTCTAATGAATGGTCAACCTTTTCAGAGTCTTGATTTGGTGTCCCACAAGAAACCAGCATTTCTGTTCGGGGATGCCATAGCACAGAAATCACAACCAAAGGGTATCAGAGAGAAGGTCTGCTTTTATTTCGAAGGTGATGCGAAACAACCCATGTACTGGCCGAAGGTTTCCAGGGGCTTATCTATCATGAGATTCATGCATGCCAGTTATCCGAGAAAGATGTCCTGGCACTTAACAGAATATCAGCAGGCAAAGGCGAGCCGTATCATTTACAGGAAGGAAGGATTCTTCAGTTCCCCAGAGAATCATGTATCCGTGTTTCGGGGTTTGAAGCCGGGATGTATACCACCCGAAGACTCATCGATATTGATGCCATTCAGAACGCCTGTTTTCATAAATGAATTCATGGCAAACAAAAATGCTTTCTACCCCACCGATTCAACGCCGAGGATGAACGGCTTAATGAATCAGGAGAACGTGAGGTGGAGGACTTTGGTCCACTGGGCTTTGGAGAATTTTGAGAGTAAGCTGAAGAAGATAAACCTTTATGATGCCGTCGTCAATTCATCCTACGGCTTCAGACCTAACCCCTTTCTGTTCCTGGCCTTGGTTGAGAGGTATAACCACAGGACGGGGACATTTATGACTCCCAAAGGGGAGATGGACTTTGCCCTTCATGAGATGGAATACATCTCGCATCTGCCTTCAGGCTCACTGCCGTATGAAGAGTATGTGCCTACGACAGAAGAGCTGAACTTTCTGTCGGAGAAGAACCCAGAGATGGTACATCTATTTGAAGAGATGATGTGCCATTTTGGCACATGTACTCTGTATTACAAGAGTTCAAAAGATGAAGCCGGCAACCACATTCAGAAATGGATGTCCTATCTTTTCATGAACCGTGAGAATGATGAGAAAAAGATAAACGAGAAGAGATGGTACCAAATTAGCAACTTCAAGCCTCTCTCTGAGAGTGAAATCATTTATCTGCTGGAGAAGTATGACTGCATTCACGATCGATGAAGACTGGTATGAGTTTGTGATAACCCTAGTTAGTTAAAGTAGTAAGCCGTAGTACTTGCTTGGCCGATTGTGAATGGATGGTGTCCAGCCTTGTCTAAGTCTTGTCTAGCTCCAGTACCTGCTATCTCCTGAGCATGTTTGTTTTACTTATCTTAACGATAAATGAGTAGAGACAGTGAGCTATTCAGGCGAAGGGTTACAACCCCGGTCCTTGTCTGGTTTAAGGATTGTAACCTGGCTCCCGAAATGGTTCCGCGTCCCTAGTCGTTTATCGCCCTGTGTACCTTACTACTTGTACTTTCTTTTATTCTTTATGTTCTGATATGCTGACTTTTGTTCTTATTTGTGGCCTCCTTTGTGGCACTTGCTCTTTCTGGGGTTTGACCCAGCTGGTTTTGTGTGGCCAGATTTCGGAGCAGCTCCCGAGGATCTACCGAGCTTCCAGCCCAATGGTGACAACTAGACGGAACCCGGGCCAAGAGTGGATTTTCCTTTTGTTTCACCCACTTATATGTAAATTTATTCTTTTGAGGCATTTAGCCGACGAGCACCTGTTAGCTCGATGCACATTTACTTACTGTCTGCCTACGGGCTGTAAGCATGATTAACAAATCCTAGGGTTGATGATGTATGACTGAACTCTTGCTAGTCCCATCATTTTGTACGACTAGCTTCATGATCATCAAATATGTAATATTTGGGACGCCTTATATATATATATATTTGATGCTCTGATATCTTGTAACTCTGTTAATTGCTTGAGATTGAGACAATAGGCTTGACCTTAAGAGACTGCTGGCTTGTAGTAAACCCTCATATCTAGACAGCCGTGACCGTATAGTTGAGATGTATTCTATTTCAATATACGTAGCTGGCTATGTCTGCCCCCGCTCTCCAGTATTCTGGTTCTGGGGCGTGACAGAGTTCAAAGCTGGAACCACCTTCAGCTCGTATGTGAGACAGAGTGGAAAGATTCTGTCAAGGAACGGTCATTTGGCCGGATTCCTATCTCTTTGGTTAAGAAGATTCGTCATTCCTGGCTCCAGTTCTCTAGACAGGATACATAGAGGCGTAATTTTTGCAGCGGTGCGCCTTATGTATGGTTATAAGTTAGACTTATTATCAGCGATGACCTGTAGGCTGAATGCAGGTCTTCGAAATTTTGTAACCAATATGCTATCTGATCAGAGGAGGATGACTGAAGAATTCCCGAGAATAGAGATGCCCTTCACATATCTATATGCTTGGCTCCTCCTCCATCATGACGGTCTGATACCTCCAGGAGCAGGAGGGAGTGGCAGTCTCTTTTTGGAGAAGTACTCTGGAGAGACTTTCTGGACGGTTCACACTCTTCCAGAATGCAGAAATATCCTGAATCGAGCGTCACATTGGTCCATTCAATGTGTCCCTCCACCACTGGGCTATGAGAGCATGCCCTTAAATATGATAGACGGAGATATGGGGAACAGGCTAGATGATGTAGCCTTTCAATGGTTGCAGATAATCCGGCCCTCTCATCTAGTATACCGTCATGAATAAATGACGTATCTGGAGCCGTATCTACCGAGCCGATTTGCCAGGCAATTCGGATATGACCAACTTCACGTTGGGAACGCCACCACCTGCCTTTCTCCTCGTGGAGGACTTATTGACGGAGCTCGGGCCTGGAGATATTTTGCGGCTAGAGATACAAAAGCTATATTCTCTATGCCTAATCCTTTATCCAGCACGGGGACGAAGATGTTTTACACATATGCTCGCTTCTATGTTTCATCGAGCACCTTCAAGCCGAGTTTCCATCTGAAGACTTTTGTTGCGGAAGAAGACCCAGCTCCATCGAAGAGGTCGAAGAAGAAAACTGTTATTCAACAATTTCCTCCGGAACCTGAAGATGAGACAGCGGAGGTTGAACCCCTATATGACTTATATCAGGAGGAAAATTTTCCTGATGAAGTTCTTCCTCCCATATTTGTATCCCTTTCTAAGAGGAAGAGAAGTGATGAATCTGAGACAGTCTCCAAAAAGAGTACTAAGTCTCAGACATCTAAGAAGAAGAAGAAAGGGGTCTCAGTAACTGCTACTTCATCTTTAGGTGGCATCTCAGTTGACGAAGATGACGCCGCCGATAAAGACGAAGATACCGATGAAGACGATGCTCCTTTGATAACAAGGAGGTCGAGAGGCAAGTACGTCAAGAAGACCGTCAGCAAAATGAAGGGCAATGAACTCCTAGAAACGATTATGAGTGGAGGAGTCTTGCCAGAAATCAATGAAACAACTTCTACTGAGAAAACAGAGTCTGATGATGTTCACCTTCCGGCAGCTTCAACTGAACAGACCGAGGTAGAGTCCGCTCGAGCTCAGGAAACGACTGCTCCAACAACAAGTGGAGTGGCTACTGAACTCTCAGAGATGAGGATGATCCCATTTGAGCATGGAACAGAGGGCGTCATCCAGGCATTGGATGACCATATTGAATATTCTGAAGAAGAACCAGCCCCGGCGGAAGTTATGGAACAACCGGAAGTTCCAGAAACTCAGGTTGAAGATAACATTTCTTTGGCCAGAGGCGATGAAGACGTGTCGGCGTCCGAGCTATCAGCTGCTGATGACTTGTTGAAGAATGTTTGTCAAGACATCATTCTTCGAACTGATATTCCAGAGAAGACTGAACCGGCAGTCAATACTGAACTTGTTATCATCACTGTTCCTGAGATTCATTCATCTCAAGGAATAGATGAAGATGTGAATATCATGGACTCCGTATCATAAATTCATCCTGAAGCTGTGGATGAAAAAGAATCTGAAGAAGAAGAAGAAGTTGAAGAAGGAGATGATTGGCATGCTGGCACTTCTACTCCTTATGATGAGGACAAAGTCAGAGGGAACAAAATTGAACTCAGCCCCGAACCTGCTCAATCTCCAGATAACGCTCCAGCACCCAGTAATTCTGGAGCTGGAAGCAGTCACATGAAGCAGGTGTCGGACACCATCATGGACCGGCTACGAGAAGACGTAAGACTCCCTCAACATATCGAATATGAACCTCAGCCTGGTAGAATTTTATTTCAAATTCTATTTTTACTGTTTCTTTTTCTTTTAGATGCTGATTATTTTTTCTTTGACTAATAGGAACTGCTGCAGCAATGAGTTCAACTCATGCTCCACTTATCCAGGCTGATGCTGATGAAGGGAGTTCACACTTGCCAACTTCTCCAGTAGCACATACTTCCGTTCCCAGGATAGAGAACATTCAAGTTTCTTCTTCAATGATGACAGCGACCCCGGGGTTTGAGACTGGACTAGCAAGAACTCTGGGAATGTATTCAGAGATCATTTACTCATATCTAGATACATACTCCAGACGTTTCTTGAAGGACGAAGCTATGCCTTTCTCTGACCTTCGAACTATGGTCAAGTTCCCGCTCATGGCGTTGCGACATGCTGGTTGCGAATCTCAGTGCATCTTCTTCGAACATCTCCTGGATGAGTTGGAAATAACTATCCGAAAATACTGGGAGACTAAGAAGGAAGACATTCAATCTTTAACTGCGGCTGAGATCAGTCAATTGGAGCATGAAGCCCAGTTCCAGCAAGCTGCATTAGAAGCATTTCTTGCCTCTTCTTCTGAGAAATTAGTAGAAAAAGGTGAAAAAATATTAGCTACTCGTCAGAGAGTAGAGCTTCTGGAGAAAGATAAAGCATCCAAGGCTGAAGAGCTGAAGAAGCTGAAAGAGGAGTTGGCTCGTCTTCAAGAGCGAATTGTTGTCATAGAAACAGAGCAAGCTGAGGTCATTACTGCTTATATTTCTGAAGCCGAACGCTGTGAAACTATTCAAAAGGAGCGAGAGCAGATGCAGACAGAGCAGATTGAAGAAGTTAACCGTCTCCAATCTGCTATTATCATTTTTGATGAACAAAATGTTACAGCCGAAGCAGCAGAAAGAGTGCGCAAGGCTCATGAAGAGAAAATGAATGCTGTTCTTGAACGTATCAGGGAGCTAATAACTCCTAATAAGTGAATCTTTTTTATTTTTACTTGTATTCAATGTTTTGATTCTGAATGAAAACAAATAAGAATTCTTGATCTGATTTTTGGTTTTGCTGTTTTGGTAATGATATAAAAATATGTTCAGAGGTAAATAATACATGACACATTTTAATAGAATAAAATAAACAAACTTTGTAATTCTATCGGATGATATTAAACCAGAAATGATCTTAGTTTAATACTGATTGGAAAAAATAAAATTCAAACATAAAAATATCTTTGAACTCAATTTTTCATGATCTTTGGACTCGAAAATCAAAAGACTAGATATCATTTTCATAAATATGATACTGACATGGATGATGAACGATGATGAATCATAAATGTATGTGGGATGAACAGAAAAACCGACAAATGATGGAATGAACGGATAAACCGTCAAAAATGAATGATAATGAACGGATGAACCGTCAGATGATGATGAATGAACGGAACCGTCGGATGAATGTGATAAATGAACGGGTGAACCGTCAGGCATTAATGAACGGGCGAACCGTCGGATGAATGTGTCGCTTCATTATTTGAGGAACTTCTGCCTATAAATATAGCAGAAATCTGACAAGAACGAACATTTCTACTCTTCAACATAAAAATGTCGTCTGAAGAATTATCCAAGAAGGCTGAAACCGCCCCGAAGGTTCAGAAGGGCACTGAAGAACGCCCTGCTGATCCAGTTCAGCCGAAGGAGGTAGAAGCAGGCGAAGGTTCGTCTGCACCCAAGCCACCACGAGACATTCTGGACTTTCTGCTTGATCCAGGGAGGACTAAAGAAGAAGAAGCCATGAGGATGGCTGCTTGCAAATTCCTCGTGGGCTCCAGCAAAGAAGTTCTCAGCTCTTTTGCTGATCGCGTTTTCGAGAAGGACGGCAGTGGTCCGCATCCAAATGTAGAGAAGGATGATAGTGATCTTCCTTAATATCATGTACTATCATATGATGAATAAAATAAAATAAAATTTTATTTATTAACATGAACTTGTCTGATAATTTACAAGTATTTATATTTATACATAATACTTTTTAAGGAATTTGCCATTAATAGGCATCATAGCGACTTTACCATCCATGGTAGTAAGTTGATATGCTCCATTTGAGAAAACTCTGCTCACAATATAGGGACATTTCCACTTTGCGTCGAATTTGCCTTTGCTCATATGAGTCATAGTCATAGGACGTCTGACTGTTAGAACAAGTTCTCCTTTTTGATATGCTCGAACTCTGACTTTCTTGTTAAAAGCTCTTGAGATTCTAGCTTGATAGAATTCGATATTCTGTTGAGCAGATAATCGCTTTTCATCCAGAGCTTCTAATTCTTGAAGTCGAAGACGATCATTATTCTCGGCGGTAAGTTCATTAGCGATTGCTATCCTTAAAGAAGGAATTTGAATCTCTAATGGAAGAACAGCTTCGCATTCATACACCAGAGAGAAAGGTGTACATTTAGTAGCATTACGAACTGTAGTGCGGTAAGCCCACAAACATTCACCGAGTTTCTCACTCCAATTACGTTTGTTAGTAGAGACAAACTTATTTAAGAGTTTAATGATGGTTTTGTTGAAAGCTTCTGCTAACCGTTAGCTGCCAGATTATATGCGGTAGAAGCCACATTGTTGATCCGATGATCGTCACAGAATCGAATAAATTTCTGGCTGACGAACTGTGGTCCATTATCATAAATAATGCGACGAGGAACACCAAATCTGTAGATGACATGATGCTTGATAAAGTTGATGACATTGGAAGTTTTGACTTCGGATAAAGGAATGGCTTCGGCCCATTTGGAGAAATAATCGGTTATTGCGAGAATAAACCGATGACCTTTTGATGATGGCGGATTGATCGGGCCAATAATGTCCATGCCCCAAGCTTCGAAGGGCCATGATGCTGCCGTTGGATGTAGAAATTCTGAGGATTGATGAATAAAATCTGCATGGATTTGACAAGCTTTACACTTTCTTGCATATTTGATGGCATCTGATACCATAGTAGGCCAATAATAACCCATACGTCGAATACGGTCTTGAAGTTTTGGTCCAGGCTGATGTGCTCCACAAATTCCATCACGTGCTTCGCGAATAATTTGTTGGGCCTCATCACCGGCAACACATCGAAGAAGTAAACCATCATAAGCTCGACGATATAAGGTTTTTGTAATATGATTATAGTAGAATCTGAGTGATCGTCGTCTGATAGATGCTGCCTCACTCGGATTATCTGGAAGAATATCATACAATACGAAATCTAAGAAAGGAAGTCTCCAATCTTTATCCGTATTCTGAGTCTCAGCTGAATTACTGAAGATGAATTCCATGCTAGCATCAGATGAAGATGATAATGATTTACGACTTAATCCAAATCCTCTTGTTGCATTGACGTCATGAGATGTTGATTCTTCAATGTCAACTGGAAGTCCTAGAGTTAGATTGTTTTCGAGATGAAATAATTCTCGATTGCAGACAACAATCATTTGTTGACGTCTAATTGGAATAGCTAACACCGCTGCAAGATTAGCAAGAGCATCAGCTTCTGTGTTACATGCTCGCCTAACATGCTCAATGAAGAATCCTTCAAATGAAGAAGCCATAGATATAGCAGATCTATGATAAGGAACCAGATCTTGATGGCGAACTTCATAAGTTCCCCTTATCTGATTGACAATGAGTTTAGAATCTCCATATGCTTCCAAATGTTGAATATTCAGATGTTTAGCGAGTTGAAGACCAATAAGTAGTGCATTGTACTCAGCAACGTTATTTGAACATGGTTGATCAAGAGAATAAGCTCTTTGGATAGCAAGACCTTCTGGCGACACAAGAACAATTCCAACCCCAGCGACAATATCACCATTAGGACCTATTCTTGAAGCTCCGTCAAAGAATAGACGCCAAGTAGGATCTTCTTCAGCAATTTGGTTTGAATCTAGGACTTCATCTGGGATTTCATCATAGAGTTTTGAATTCTCTGGAATTGAATGAGCAGCCAGAAAATCAGCTAATGCTTGTCCTTTGACTGATTTCTGGGGGATATAATGCATGTCATACTGAGCAAGTAAAATTTCCCAGTTAGCCAATCGAGAATTTAAAACACTGGGTTTCTTCATCATGACCCGTATAGGATTGATCCTGGAAATGACATGAATGGTCTGGCCAATGATATAATGTCGTATCTTTTGGACAGCGAACATCAGGGCTAGACATTCTTTTTCGACCGGTGAATATCGAGGTTCAGCTCCGGTCATAGTACGACTGAGATAGTAAATGGCTTGTTCATGACCATTTTTATTCTTTTGAGCGAGCAATGCACCCAATGAATGACTCATTGCTCGGGTATATAGGAGGAACGGTATTCCTGAGACAGGTTGTAGGTCCTAAAAAATCAAGTTGCATTAATCAACAAAATCAAGAAATCAAAATATACATCATCTTGTTGAAATTGCGCAGACAACAGATTGCGCAGCCAACCGATTGCGCATTCTAATTTGCGCACACAACCGATTGCGCAAGCTGACGTGGCAGAAGTCATCATTACTAAATCAAATCAAATCTTTTCTGACAACTGACAGCGCGGATAACAAGGAGTCTGTTCGTTTCCTGCGCCGCACAGTGCTCGAGGGCGGCTGACAGCTGGCAGCGCAAACCAATCCTGCGCAGTTTGAGTTTGCGCAAACCATGTATGCGCAATTCAACTCTGCGCACTCTATCAAACGTAACTGTTAAGTTACACGTGGCATTCATGCCATCGATTGTTCATTACGTGGCAACTGTTTATGCATGATCATGCGCATTTCTATCAAATCATGCCATGTGTCCATGATAATCGGCCCACGATCCAGTAAATATCTGCGCAAATCAATGTTGCGCAAACCAATGCTGCGCAAATCATCATGCGCAGTCCAAAATAACTGAAAGTTAGTTATTTCCAGAACTCTATAAATAGAGTTTCAAGTCTTCATTCAAGGGGCAGAGATCAGATATCAAGATCAGAAATCAAAAATCAGAGAGTCCAGAAGTTCTTGCCAAAGTGCTGCTGCATTCTTCCGAGACTTTTGTCTTCAACTTCAGAGGCTTTTGCCTTCAATTTCCAGAGTTGTTTTCAACTTCAAAAGCTTCATCTTTACAGTTCACATCGTCCAAGGGATAAAGCAATCGTCATCGAGATTGGATTCCTACAGTTGTAATTTTCCCAGAATTCTTGTAATCTTTATTACAGTTTGTATCAATAAAGTTCTATACTTTTGTTTTTGCAAACAAAATGGCGACTCTGCTGGGGACAACTTTCTCCTCCGACGAGGAAGTAGCAACTCAATGTGACGTAGCGTCTATCGGGAAGACGCAGAAGACCCTGGTTGTCAAGGTCAACCAGACAGCCTACGAGGCAATGCTCAACTCCAAGACCATTCCCCGTACTGTAGCCACTTCTGCAAAGAGCAAAGTGCGCTCAGTTTGGGTCTCCAAGACTGCTGCACAATCTGGCAGTTTTGCCACCAAAGGTGCTGCACACTCTGTGGCACAATCTGCTGGCCAGTCTGTTGCGCAAACTGCTGTGTCAACTGCTGCACAGTCTGTCTTAGCAACTGCTGCACAATCTGTTGCAGTCAATGCTGCACAATCTGTTACAAAAGTTGCACAAGCTACTTCATATGCTGCCTTGTCAAAACAGAAGACTCCTATGACTCTGGCGCAATTGGCAGTAGCTTTTCCTGCGCAAAACAGCATTCCAGCAACCAAAGTGCATCCTAAGCACTCTAAAGCAAAGACTCCTACTTCTGTGGCCAGAACCAATGTACCCTCCACTCATGCGCAAATCACTTCTGCGCAAACCAAGAGAAACAGCCCTTTGGCTAGACTCTCTCCTTCTCATAATCAAGAGAAAATATCTGATTCTCCTCTTAAACATCCTGCTGTTCTAGTACAATCTACTGGGGGTAGTCCTTTGGCTATTCCTCCTCCTTCTCAGATCAAAGGAAAAGGCCCGTTGGTCTTTTCTCAAACTTCCTTGTCTCATGACTTGGAAGACAACAGAGGGAAATGCTCTTTAGTTATCCCTTCTTCTCAGAACAAAGGAAAAGGCCCTTTGGTCTTTTCTCAGTCTTCTTCGGTCTTTACTGAAGCAGATCAAATTGCACGTGTTTCAACACCCGTCAGTACAAGATCTCCTACGAACAAAGATTCTTTTTACCTTCATAACAAAAGAACTTGCACTGATCAAAGAGGTATTTTGCCTACCCCAGTAGCAGAATTCCAAGACCTTCCAACTTTCAAAATATCCCGTTCCAAACACGGAAAACTGTTGGTGTCTCAAACAGAAACCCCTGGGAGTGAATTTGCAGACCTACGAACATATCTTAACAGGCCAACTTCAGCAAAACGTAAACAGCCAATGCCGAAGGTCAAGCCTCAAAGACAAATCTCCAGGAACATAAATTCTGATACCTATGCCAATGAGATGAGTACTTCCTTGTATACGCAGGGGACAAAATATTTGAAGAATCGAAACCATGTTCCAAATATTGTTAAAGAACACATTCCTCGAACTTTTCCCCGTCCCGGCATGGTTTCTGATCTTCGAGAACATCTCAGACAAAAACGGGATAATGTCTCAACTCCTTTAAATCAACCATCTGATCATCATTGCAATCATAAAGTCATCATCCAATGTTGTTGTCAAACAACAAAGCGATCTATCTTCGATCGTCTGACTTTTGCTAAAACAGAACCAATGTCAGAAGAAGACGAAGTGTTGTACGCTTCTGTCAATATGGCTTCCCGAGACACCGGGGGTAGAAAGTGCTCCAAACATGGTAAGCCTCGCAGACCAAGCCAACGATATTTGGATTTACTCCAAGAATCCTCTGAAGGAGTATTTCAACATACTCGTTCCCACAGCCGAGACACAATCGGTCAAAGGAATCTTCCCTAAGGTCCTTCAGCTTATCTTCCTACTTTTCAGTCAGGAGACGAATCTTTCTCTGATTATGATGTATATAGTGAAAGCTCTGAACAAACAGTTTCGTCTACTGTGCCTAGAGAAGTGACGGCATATGTTGTTACTGATGATCCAGATGCTTCAACTTCTGTAAACCAAGAACAGCGGATTGTTGCACTGGAGGACAAATTGAAAACCATGGCTGAAATGGTCGCCAGTATGCATTCTATCATTATGGCACAACATGCTACCCCACCAACTGTACCGGCTGCTATAAACCCTGAAATCATAGCTTCATCGGTGCCTGTCAATACTGGGCTGGGGGTAGTACCTCCTCAGATGCCTCCTGTGCAAGTACAAGTTCAAACTACACCCAGTCAATCAGGTGCTGGGGGTAGTGCTTATAATGCTGTCCCTCCTCCTACCACGGCTCCTTCCTCTTCATCTGAAGATGCTAATGAAGCAGTCAAGCTTTTACGAACTCAGTTTGAAGCTTTCAAAGAGAAAGACAACCTGCAAAGGTTGGGAATCAAACAGCCATATCCTGTCGAATGGAAAGAAGTTCCATTTCCTCCCAAATATAAGATTCCAACAATCGCTCTCTTTGACGGTAGTACCTCACCAAGTCAATTCATCAATCACTTCGAGGTAATGACTGTTCAACTTCAACCAAACGACGCTCTTCTTACCAGAGTGTTCGTCGGTTGTTTAGCCGGCGTAGCATATGACTGGTACAGAAGTCTGCCCGATGGTTGTATCACTTCTTTCTCAGGTCTCAAGCAAATCTTTTTAGAACGATTCTATGAGGGATTCAATGACATGACTATGTCAGCCCTAAATAAAATCAAACAGAAATATAACGAGACTGCAGAGAGTTTCATTGAACGTTTTCGTCGAGAAGCCCTGAAAATGCCTCCAGGGACTCCTGCTGCTGTTACCATAGATACTTGTAAGGCAAATCTCTTGCCTATTATCAGTATGTGGACAGGCTCAACTCAGTTTCAAGACTGGCCATCCTTCATTGTTAATGCCAAAGCAGCTGAAGTAAGTGCTGATAAATTCAAACAGTTGGGGGTACAAATGTCTAACCCCGATCGGGATGAACATCAAGCATCAGGCGGTGGTAATCGCCAAAACAACCGCAAGAACAAAGAGACTCTGAACATTAATCTGAAAAGCAAAGAGTCTTTGGCTGTCAACGTAGCTCAGCCTACGTCCACTTCCACTCCTTCTGCACCACAACCGAGGGAACCTCGTCCTAAGGTAGAGTATTCTTTTGACGAGAATGACACGGCAAGTATCTTCGATTGTTTACTCAAAAGCAATAAGATCCAGCTCCCAGACCCAAAGAAACCTGATGAAGTCGGTAAGACCGATCATCCTAAGTACTGTGTTTACCACCGATTCATTGGACATCCTACTAGAGCATGTTATGTGCTCAAGGGCAAGATTCAAGAGCTTGTTAATGCTGGAGTTGTTACTCTGCAACAAGATGAAAAGACTGTCACTGCCAATATGGTTTCAGTTCAGTTCGGTAACTTTCCTCCGCAGATGATACAGCATGGTGTCATTCCTATTCCGAAAACTACTCTTGAGATTGAAAATATTCCTTCTCCACCAAATGAAGGTCTCGTTCCTTTGTCTCTAGACAATGGCGAGGTTATGTGGATTCACCCCGATCTTACTTCAGAGTTCGAGGATTCTTCTTCTTCCAAGAAGAAAAGTCGCTCCAAAGGCAAGACGAAGATTTGCAACATGGTATCTTTTGATCCCATAGTTGACGAAGAAATTCTATTAGGCACCAGATCAGGAAAGCCCTATTTGAAGGATTACCCTGAAACTCAAGAGAATCTTGCTTCTTCTTCTGAACCTACCTCAGCACAACCTGCTCTAGTTGAAGAGAATCCTGCTGCACCTTCACCAGTTGTGATTCCTATTCCTCCTAAGCCAGTGACTGCTGATAAAGGCAAACAACAAATCCGCTTTGACAAACCTTTGAAGAAATCGTCTCCTACAGGACTCGAGAAGCCTTACAACTTCGATATATTGGCTCAACTAGCCAATACCCCAGCAAAGTTGTCTATCTTTGAACTCTTGCGTCTTTCCAAAGAGACTCGAGAAACCCTCAGCGAAGCTCTTATACAAGCAGAAGCTTGTCTAACCTTTCTCAAAAAGCCCGAAGCAGAATCAGTCTCTTGTAATAGTGTTCAGGAATTCATTCCGAACATAACTTTTACGCAAGATGACATGCTGATGGAAGACAACAGGCATGACCGTCCTCTTTACTATACAGGATACGTCGATTCGATGAAAGTCGATCGTATTCTGATAGATCCAGGGTCTGCTCTTAGTATCATGCCAAAGACAATGCTCGATGCTTTGAAAATTCTTGTGCATAGTCTCTCCACTACAATCACTACCATCCTTGGATTCAATCAAGAAAAGAGTGAACCTTTGGGCAAGATTCGCCTAAAACTTCAAATTGGCAATCTTCGCACAAAAGTTACATTCTACATTATTGACAATTTTGGTTGTTCTTACAACGCTCTATTGGGGAGACCATTCTTACACGAGCACAATGTTGTTCCATCAACCCTTCATCAATGTTTCAAATATGTTGATGACAAAGGCGTAGTTCGTAAGGAGGTTGCGGATCTTTATCCCTTCAAAGGTGTTGAAGCATATTGCAACGACGCTCGGATGTATAAGGATGAATTCATGAAAATTGTGTTAGCATTAGACACTGAAGAAGAACAAGAAGCGACGCCTAAAGACACTCTAATCATACCCGTCAAAGGGCGAGTTTCTCATCCTCAATCTTCCAAGCCACTGGCTATTCACTTATCAGCCCAAAAGAAGTCAATTGATGCTGATCAAGATCAAAGGGAGCTCACCTCTTCTGAGCTACTTGTTATCGATTTACGTCGTAACAAGGACAAAAAGCAGCTCACTTCTTCTGAGCCAATTGTTGTTGATCTCATTCGCAACAAAGAAAAAAAGGAGCTCACTTCTTCTGAGCCACTTGTTATCGACCTCCGTCGTAACAAACCGCCTCCACGTTCTTCTTCTCCCCCTCTTGTAATTAATCTGACTAAGCCTGCTAAGGCCAAAGGTCCTGTTGTAAATACTGATGTACGAATCAATGAAAAAGCACCTACTTTCCAGTATACTGATGTTATTTATCATACTAAATACTATTTAGATATGTTAGATAGCTTCCAATCAATTACAATGGGAGTTGTGCAATCTCTTCATACAGAGGTCTTACTCGAACACTCAGATGATTCATACTTTGTTGTCTCTTCTCGAAAGAGAGGCGAAAGTCCAATAATTTTTATTAAAGGACCAGAACAAAAATTCAGTTATACGGATGACAGTAAACTTAACGACACGGGGCGTATCCAACTCCATCGTTATAGTCAACAATCAAAAGACATCATTCGGAAAATGGGTTATGATTTCAAAAGTGGCTTCAATTACGGTAAGGGTAGACGAACTCCTATTCGTACAACTGTTCCGAAAGGAAAGTCAGACATGTACTATAGCAGGACTAAGAGAGGTCTCGGATATGCTTCTCCTCCATTGTTATCCCCAGCAGTCTCCGACTCCGACAGTGAAGAACGCTCTAACTCATCTGATTCCAGATCTTGGGATTCTGATACTAGCATTGGTGAAGTCCATAGGTTGGTCGTATTATCTAACATGGTCTCCGTTGAACTTCCAGAAGACTATAACGTGAATGTGGAAGAAAATCCTGAAACAGATCCTTGGGCTCAGCATATGGACAATCAATGGGTACTTCGCTTTGAACAATGTGAACCCCCTACTGAAGATCAACTAATTCAAATTGATGTAGGAGAAAGAGATTCACCTCGGCCAATTTTTATTAGCAAAAATCTTCCAGAAACAGACAAGGAAGAGTTGATTCTTCTTATTAAAGAATATATTGATGTCTTTGCTTGGAGTTATGAAGACATGCCGGGTTTAGATCCCAAGATTGCTACACATAAATTGAACATTTTGCCTAATGCAAAACCTGTTAAGCAACAACAGCGACGCTTCAAACCAGAAATGATGGACGCAATCGATGATGAAGTCAAAAAGCTCATTGCTTGTGGTTTCATTCGAGAAGAACAACATCCTGATTGGGTAGCCAATGTCGTCCCAGTTCTGAAGAAAACTGGCAAAGTTCGAGTCTGTATTGACTTCCGGATCTTAATGAAGCATGTCCAAAAGATGAATTTCCTCTTCCTATTACGGACGTCATGATCGACAATACTTGTGGGTTCGAACGAATATCTTTTATGGATGGATTCTCTGGATACAATCAAATCAAGATGCATCCTGAAGATGAAAAGCATACTTCTTTCCGCACTCCTCGTGGTGTTTATTGCTATACGGTGATGCCATTTGGTCTTAAGAATGCTGGTGCAACTTACCAACGAGCTATGAGCACTATCTTTCGAGATCATTTGCGCAAAACCGTTGAATGCTACGTTGACGATATTGTCGTCAAAAGTCGTAAAAAGGAAGATCACATTCAAGACTTGAGAACAATCTTTAATCTCATGCGCCAACATCAACTCAAGATGAATCCCACCAAGTCATTCCTAGGTGTCTCTAGTGGCAAATTTCTCGGCTTCGTCATTACCTCTAAAGGTATACACGTGGATCCCGAGAAGATCAAAGCCATCCAAGAGATGCGTCCTCCACGCAATCTAAAAGAGCTACGAGGATTTCAAGGACGACTTGCGTACATCAGGAGATTCATCTCGAATTTGTCTGGACGTTGTAGACCATTCACTCAACTAATGAAGAAAGGTGTATCTTTCGTTTGGACTGAAGAGTGTCAACAAGCATTCGATGATATCAAGCGATATCTCATGAACCCACCAGTCTTGGTGCCACCTATTTCTGGTATTCCGTTCTTAATGTATGTCCGTGCTATGGATCATTCATTGGGTGCTTTACTTGCCCAAAAGAACAAAGAAGGTCACGAACAGGCCATTTATTATCTTAGCCGTACTATGATTGGTGCTGAACACCGTTATAGTCCAGTTGAAAAAGAATGCTTGGCTCTCATGTTTGCTGTACAAAAGACGAGGCATTATATCATTGGTCAAACTATTCATGTTATATCTCGAGTTAACCCTCTCCGGGTACTTATGAAGAAACCAAGTACACTTAATTCTCGGTTGGCTACATGGGCAATCCTGCTAGCTCAATATGACATGGTGTATGTTCCACAAAAGTCTGTCAAAGGTCAAGCGCTGGCGGACTTTTTAGCGGCTCATCCTGTACCTGAGACATCTAAGCTCTATGACGAAATTCCAGACGAAACATTGGAAGTCAACATGATCTCCGAAGAATTTCCAACCTGGCGTTTATTCTTTGATGGTGCATCAAGGATTGGACCAAATGGTGCTGTTGTGGCAGGTGTTGGAGTGGTCCTCGTTTTTCCAGACGGATCAACTATCCAAAGAGCCTATTCTTTAGATGAACCTTGTTCTAACAATGTAGCAGAGTATAATGCTCTACTTATTGGTCTTCAGTTAGCTAAACAACTGAACGTTGAATATCTTGAAGTATACGGTGATTCTAAACTGGTTGTTAATCAGGTTAGAGGAACCTATGAAGTCCGTCATCAAGACCTAGTACCTTATCATGAGGCGGCAATCAACTTAGCTATATCATTCAAAGCTTTCTTCATTGACTATGTGCGGCGGGCTTGCAATACTGAAGCAGACGCTTTAGCCAATCTTGCAGCTGTCTTAGCTATCCCTATTAAAAGACAGCAGGTGGTAGTTATCTCCAACCGAGAACTGTTCTGTATTGAAAATAATCGTAATATTGAATTCAGCAATTTTGCTGAAGTTAATGTTATCGATGATGACTGGAGAACTCCTTTTATCGATTTCGTGGTACATGACATACTTCCCGAAGATCCTAAGGAGGCTACAAGTGTTCGTCGACGATCTCTCCGATTCTATTATAATCAAACTACTAAAACTCTCTATCGACGAACTTATGACGGTCTTCTTTTACGTTGTCTCGCTGGTGATGAAGCTAAGCAAGTACTGCGTGAAGCTCATGACGGTGTATGTGGAGCACATCAGCCTGGTCCTAAGCTACAAGATCGCATTAGACGTATGGGTTACTACTGGCCCTCTATGGTATCGGATGCCATTGAGTATGCAAGGAAATGTCGAGCCTGTCAAATCCATGCAGACTTCATTCATCAACCATCAGAATTTTTACACCCGACGGCTGCTTCTTGGCCTTTTGAAGCTTGGGGTATGGATATCATAGGGCCCATTAATCCTCCTTCTTTTAGAGGACATCGGTTTATATTGGCGATAACGGACTATTTCTCCAAGTGGGCTGAAGCTATACCATTGACTGAGGTTAAGACTAGCAGTGTCATCAACTTCGTTAAACACCACGTCATCTATAGATTTGGTGTACCCCGAAGAATCATCCATGACAATGGACCTCAATTCATCAGTCAGAAGTTCACTAGATTCTGCGATGATCATCGGATTGATAATGTTGCTTCAACAGCATACAATCCTGCCGCTAATGGTTTAGCTGAAGCTTTTAACAAAACCATCATTAAACTCCTCAAGAAGTTTGTTTCCACTAACAAACGGAACTGGAGCGAGAAACTTGGCGAATGTCTTTGGGCCTATCGAACTACAGTCCGTAATCCAACAGGCTTTACACCTTTCTCTTTAGTGTATGGCTGTGAAGCCGTTCTTCCTTTAGAGCTGCAAATTCCTTCTTTAAGGATTGCCGTCGCTAACGAGCTTACTACAGAGAACAACGATCTTCTTCGACTTCAAGAGTTAGAAGCGTTAGATGAGAAGCGATTAATGGCTCAACAGCATATTGAGCTATATCAAGCCCGCATCTCAAAGACTTTCAATCGCAAAGTTAAAGTCAGAGCATTTCAGCAAGGAGAACTTGTTCTAGCAGTCAGACGTCCTATGACTATGACTCATATGAGCAAAGGGAAATTCGATGCGAAATGGGAAGGTCCCTATGTTGTAAGCAAAGTCTTTTCAAATGGAGCCTATCAACTTTCAGAGCTCGATGGTCGAATTGCCATGATGCCTATCAATGGCAAATTTCTCAAGAAGTATTATGTATAAATGTAAATGCTTGTAAAATCGTCAAACAGGATCAGGTTCATAAATAAAATGCAAATTTTATTTCATCATATGATAGTACATAATATCAAAGGTCACTATCATCTTTTTCTATATTCGGACGCGGGCCACTGCCGTCCTTCTCGAAGACATGATCAGCAAAAGAGCTAAGAACCTCCTTGCTGGAACCCACGAGGAATTTGCAGGCGGCCATCCTCATGGCTTCTTCTTCTTCAGTCTTTCCTGGTTCGAGCAGGAAGTCCAAGATATCCCGTGGCGGCTGGGGTGCAGACGGACCTTCGCCCGTTTTTGCCTCCTTCGGCTGGATTGGATCGACAGGGCGCTCTTCAGTGCCCTTCTCAACCTTCGGGGCGATCTCGGCCTTCTTAGATGCTTCTCCGGACGACATTTTTATGTTGAAAAGCAGAAGTGTTCATTCCTGTCAGACTTCTGTTATATTTATAGGCAGAAGTTCCTCAAATAACGAAGAGACGGTTCATCCGTTCATTTATCACATTCATCAGACGGTTCATCCGTTCATTAAAGGCCCGACGGTTCATCCGTTCATTTATCATATTCATTTGATGGTTCACCCGTTCATTGTCATCCATCATTTGATGGTCTTCCCGTTCATTCATTTTCACAAATATTGACGATTCATCATCGTTCATTATCTACATTAGCAACTTGTCGTTTTCGATTAAGTTGTCAAAATCGAAATAATAATATTCAATATATTCTGCCATGTCCATATTACCTCTGAGCAGATATAATGAATATAATTATTTTCTACAAAATTATCAAGAAATATATCATGTCTTGCACCTCTGAATATATTTTCTATCTCTATTTATTTATATCTAAATAAGATATGCAATAAATAATGGAGCCACAACAAAATGTCTTTTATATCAAAATACGGGACATTACAAAAATGTAGCTATAGCAATAAAACACAAATACAAAATCAAGAAGGAGGGACAATCAGATTGTCAATTTGCTGCTTTAAGGTCTGCAGCTCTTCTTTGTGACTAGTTGTTACTCTCATTCTTGCTTCCTCCATCCCATTTTCTTCATCAAAGATGGGCATATCTACTGTCCTGCGGGTAATTTCAGCACTATGAGTCTCGTCATACTCATTTTTCTCCTGAATTAGGGCATTGAGTTGTTCAATCATAAATCGTTGATTGGCAGTTTCTTCTTCAAATTCCTTCTGAAGGCGAATAATTTCCGCTTTCAATTCAGCAAGCCTCTGTCCTTTGTTCTCAGTTGCCAAAGTAACTGATTCTATCTTTGAGTTGAATTCAGCTGACTTTGCAGAATGAGCTTCTAAAAGGTTCTGAAGGTTTATCCTTTCTATATCAGCTTCTTGGGCTAGTCGTTCATATTCAGCTTGCACCAGAGAGTCTATATTCTTCTTCTTGAGCTCTTTATATTTCCTTATGGATACTTCCAACTCATCTAATATATGTTCAAGAAGAACGGCTTGGGCTTCGTCTCCTTGGCCTCTTATGGCTTTTATCAGGAAAGAAGTGGGGTCCCTAACCATAATGAAGTTAGCTCCTTCCTTCTCTATCATTTTACGGACAAGAGATCCCAATGACTCAAAGAAACATCTGGTAAAAGATTGGACAACTTGTTGATTGATGGCTATGGTTCCAGGAGTCGAAGCTACCCCTGTTGAGGATGGGGTAGTCGGTTGCTCAATCCTTTGCTGATGAATGATAGGCTCTTTAAACAAAGGAGCCAGAGTAGAACTAGCTGCTCCTCCTGTTTGTTCTTCTGCAAAAAGTAAAATTATTATTTTACTAATTTGCCAATAAACAAAAAGATCAAAATAAAAAAAGCAGTCTTACCTTGATTGGATCTAACAACAACTGCATTTCCTGCTGGAATAGACTCCCGTTGAACGGAAGTAGCGTCAATTGCGACAGCTTGGCTGCTGCCCGCTTCAGAGCCGCAAGATAAATGATGGCTACTACTAACAACTACCGTTGGAATAGGCACCATAGCCAGGTCCCTCGGAGGTGTTGGTAGAGTATCAAGACCTGCAAGAACTACAAATGAAGATATTAGATATCAATCTATTTTAAAGAAAGAAGATTGTTAAATATCATTTTATACCTTGGGGATCGGTAGCGGGACTCTCTTGCTGAACATCTTCACCAGCCACTTCTTCAGGGGATACTTCTATCTCGACGTCTTCATCAGGGTTAACAACCTTTTCTACTAACGCCTCTACTTCAATATCCTTTTTAGGATCCGAAGCATCGTCGGCGGTTTCAAGAGATATGTGTTCTTCGTTGTCCCCTTCAGGATTCTGTATATACTTATCAATATTTCCAGACGAAGAGCTTTCTTCATCCTTATCTTCTTCTTCTTCTTGGGCTACATTCCCACTGTCAGTTGCGGTGAGATCCTCCTGCAGGCTATAACAATCTTCTAAAGCTTCGATCATTTTATGCTCTTCTTCTTCACGAAGAGTCTTTGGGGTAGGAGGAAGCTGAGTCGTCTCCACGACAGGTGAAAGGGGTCGTGTAATATTTAGCTCCTCTTCAATGATGTTTTCTCTGAGTATTTCAACTTCAGTTCTGGGGTCAAGATCTCCCCTTTGTTCAGTCTCTTCAAGGATTTTATTCCCTGATTCAGAAACAGGGGTGGGAGATGGCATTATAAATCCTGCTGCAGCATCTACTGAAGTCAGGAGTTGTTTGGAAGAAGAGGCTTCTAAATTTCTTCTGGTAACCAACTTCTTCTTCTTTCTGTGTAGAGGTCTATCGGGACTCTCTACATTTATTGGTGCTGTTTGCTTCTGTACAGAAGTTGGTGTAGTAGTAACTTCTTGATTTGTCTCGGCTAGCTGCCGAGATTGGGATCTTGTAGTCACTTTATCAGAAGAATGCTCCAAGACCAATTTCTTCTTTGCTGCAGGAGCAGGAGGCTCCTCTTTTCTTCTTTTCTTGGCAGGAGACTTTCCCACTCTTAGAGAGATCCGCATTGCTGCGTTTATCTCTTGTTGGAACATCATTTCTCTTGAAGTTTCTAGGGGTTCATCCGCCGGTTCGTTTGCCTCATCATTGGCAGGGATTGATAAAGCTATCCTCCCTTTCCTCAATCTTATCGCAGAAGCAAAACTATCAGCGAGATTAAAGTTCTCGGCAAAAGTATTTGCAGATGTGTAGAATACCGAGTATGTAAAGAGCATCCGAGGCCCTTGAGGAGTGCTCTTTGGTGGCATAGAGAAGGTAGCCTTTGTGTCACGGGCATTGTAGTAGGCCCAAGCTCGGGCCCCGTCAATCAAGAAACCCTTGCCCTGAAGGCAGGTGATTGCGTTCCCTACGTGGAACTGATCATACCCAAATTGTCTAGCAAAACGGCTAGGGAGGTATGGTTCCAAAAAGCATTCTTCTTCAAAGCGGTATACTAAATGAGATGGTCGAATTGTCTTCAACCATTCAAAGGCCACACGGTTTAAGGGCTGCAGTTTTGAATCTACCATGTTGGGTGGCATCTGGTCATGACCGGCCGGGAGAGGCGCGCAACAGAAGTTCCATCCTCTGTTCAAATTTAAAACGAATCTGCATTCACTCAGAGAGGTGTACTTCCATTTACCCTGAGAATATCTGCGCAAGAAGCTGCCATCTACTGGTCCCATACCAGGGTCCATTAAAGTTGGATAGTGGAGGAGTAACCATCCAAAGAGATAAGTGTACGGCATTTCGAGACGGGGGAATTCTTTCTCTCCCTTTGCCTTCAGCATCGAGTCAACATACAATCGAAGACTCGCATTCAATCTGCAGGTCATTGCCGATAACAAGTCAACCTTATAACCGAAGACTAGCTTGACGGCAGCAAAAAGTACACCGCGATGAAAACGGTCCACTGTACTAGATCCCGGGACCACGAATCGTCTGAGCCAGTGTGTCAGAAACCCTGCTAACTGGGCTTCTTTGGACATGGGTCTGTAACCCATTCTCAAAAAACTCTCCAAAATGTCACCTTTCTTTAAAGGTGGACATTGATAATCATCCTTCATTTCCTTATCATAATGTTTACTTTCTTCCATCATCTTCATGACTTCCGTGTTAATCAAGGGTTTGAAAAAATGAGGGTAACATTTGTCATTTTCCTTGGTTTTCTTCTCTTCAATATGATTTAAGAACAAATATGGCAACCACTTCGAAGAATAGCAAGTGTTGGCCGTAGCACTCTTATAGTACAAAGAGCAAATTTTGTAATGGCATAGCAGTTCTTCAAACACTGCTACCATTTCTGCATTTTCTTTTCTGAGTTTCTCCAACTCGTCATTTGTGGGAACAAACTCCTCATATGGAGCATCCGCCATGGGCAAGTATGAGATGTACTTCATCTCGTGGAGTGCAAACCCCATCTCTCCACCCGGGGTCATGAAGGTTCCTGTTCTGTAATTGTATCGCTCAGCCAAGGCCAAAAACATTTGAGGGTTAGGAGCAAACCCGTATACAGTGGCATGCACTGCTTGAAACAAGTTAATTTGTTGAAGTTTGTCTTGGAAGGTTATCAGAACCCAATTTGCAATGCAATTCCATCGTTTGTAATCTGGATTCACTAATCCAGTCATTCTGATATCCTGTTCAGGGTATCTTCCTTCTTCCTTCGCAAATTCATTTGCGAATATAGGGGTTCTGACGGGCATCAGTATAGAGGAGTTTTCCGGTGGGATGCAGCTGGGTCTTAAACCTCTCAACATAACACTGTATCTGTCAGAAGAGCTGTAAAACATATCTTTCCCGTTAACCTTCTTTACAAAGATCTTCCCTGCACGAGCATCCTGGAGAAGGGTGATGTTCCAATCCATTTTCCTTGGGTAGCTCGCATGAGCATACCGTGACAAAGGAAGGCATCGAGCAATTTTAGGAATGAAGAATGATCTGTCTTCCCGGTGGACTACCATCTCCTCCATCATTGGCCTAGGCTGGGAGACTTTTTCAAAGGCGTCACCAAACAAGAATAAGGGTTTCTTGTGGATAACAGCATCTGCTGATTCCAGAGGCTGTCCATTCATCAGACACATTAAAGTTTCGTTGTCCTGAGAAATCAATATTGCCTGACGAGAAGTCGGCAGATCGTACTGAGGATAATGGACGTGAGACAAATCTTCTTTATATTCAGATTCAGACAAAGTTCCCACAAAATGTTCATAGTTTGGATCTTCATTGGTTTCAACTGCATCAAAAACAGATGAAGATCAGTACAAGTCAAAAACTCTATTTTTTAGACAAGCAAAACAGAAGAGTACACAATCCTCAGATTGCGCTAATATGGATTGCGCAACATTAGTTTGCGCATCATAATAAGGTGCGCAAACCAATCGATTGCGCTGACATTCAGCGCAAATCAATCGATTGCGCTGACTTTCTGTCAGCACAATTCGATAGATTGCGCAGGATTACAGTCTTCATAAAAATGAAGACTGACTGTTTATGCAACCAAAAACCCTAAAAAGGGTGGCGCAAGTTGAACTCATCTCTAAAAAGAAATGAGTTTCGAAGATCGAAGGAAGTCAAAACACCCTAAAAAGGGGTTTCGATCGGTTTTACTACCTATCAGAGCAGGGTGCGCAGACTCATGTCGAGATGCTCGCCGAGCAACTCTGTCAGAGGATTCGGCCGGAGCTTTTCCCTTCGCAGCGGCGGTGGCGGCAACATTAGATCGTCGGGGAGCCATGGAAGTCGTCGGAGAAAGAAGACAGAAAGGGTTTGGGAATTTTTCTCTCAAAAGCACGAAAGAGGCAAAGTAAAAAAATGAAATGAAGAAGTGGGCTATTTATAGCCTTTGAAATACGAAACGGCTGCCTTGGATTGCGCCTAAGATCGGGGAATACTTCGCTTTGCGCAGACAGCTCATCATCATGCGCAACTTGATTCAAAAATTCAAAAATTCAAAGTATTTCGAAACTTTGAATCAAATCAACTTTCGAAAACTTTGAAGGGGGTCTTGTAGGTCCTAAAAAATCAAGTTGCATCAATCAACAAAATCAAGAAATCAAAATATACATCATCTTGTTGAAATTGCGCAGACAACAGATTGCGCAGCCAACCGATTGCGCATTCTAATTTGCGCACACAACCGATTGCGCAAGCTGACGTGGCAGAAGTCATCATTACTAAATCAAATCAAATCTTTTCTGACAACTGACAGCGCGGATAACAAGGAGTCTGTTCGTTTCCTGCGCCGCACAGTGCTCGAGGGCGGCTGACAGCTGGCAGCGCAAACCAATCCTGCGCAGTTTGAGTTTGCGCAAACCATGTATGCGCAATTCAACTCTGCGCACTCTATCAAACGTAACTGTTAAGTTACACGTGGCATTCATGCCATCGATTGTTCATTACGTGGCAACTGTTTATGCATGATCATGCGCATTTCTATCAAATCATGCCATGTGTCCATGATAATCGGCCCACGATCCAGTAAATATCTGCGCAAATCAATGTTGTGCAAACCAATGCTGCGCAAATCATCATGCGCAGTCCAAAATAACTGAAAGTTAGTTATTTCCAGAACTCTATAAATAGAGTTTCAAGTCTTCATTCAAGGGGCAGAGATCAGATATCAAGATCAGAAATCAAAAATCAGAGAGTCCAGAAGTTCTTGCCAAAGTGCTGCTGCATTCTTCCGAGACTTTTGTCTTCAACTTCAGAGGCTTTTGCCTTCAATTTCCAGAGTTGTTTTCAACTTCAAAAGCTTCGTCTTTACAGTTCACATCGTCCAAGGGATAAAACAATCGTCATCGAGATTGGATTCCTACAGTTGTAATTTTCCCAGAATTCTTGTAATCTTTATTACAGTTTGTATCAATAAAGTTCTATACTTTTGTTTTTGCAAACAAGGAGGTACCAGTACTGGAGGGCTCATCAGATATTATTTTATATCATCGAATGCTTTCTGACATTCATCATTCCAGACAAAAGAAACGCCTTTCTTCATAAGTTTATTGAATGGTCTGCAGCGTCCTGAAAGATTAGAGATGAATCTCCTGATATAAGCGATCCTTCCTTGAAATCCTCGTAGCTCTTTTAAGGTGCGTGGAGGACGCATCTCTTGGATGGCTTTGATCTTCTCGGGATCCACGTGTATACCTTTCGAGGTAATGACGAAGCCGAGAAATTTGCCACTAGAGACGCCTAAGAAGGACTTAGTAGGGTTCATCTTTAATTGATGCTTACGCATTAGATCAAAAATAGTCTTTAAATCTTGGATGTGATCCTCTTTTTGTCGACTTTTGACTGCAATATCATCAACGTAGCATTCGACTGTTTTCCGCAAATGTTCACGGAATATAGTGCTCATGGCTCGTTGATAAGTTGCTCCTGCATTCTTGAGACCGAATGGCATAACTGTATAACAGTATGTACCGATCAGCGTTCTGAAAGAAGTGTATTTCTCGTCATCTGAAAACATTTTAATCTGATTGTACCCAGAATACCCGTCCATGAATGACATCCGTTCAAATCCACAGGTATTATCGATCATAACATCAGTAATTGGTAGAGGGAATTCGTCTTTAGGACATGCCGCATTGAGATCGCGGAAGTCTATGCATACTCTGATCTTGCCAGTCTTTTTAAGAACAGAAACTATATTAGCCACCCAATCGGGATGTTGTTCTTCTCTAATAAACCCAGAGGCCATGAGTTTATTGACTTCAGCTTCAATTGCATCCATGATGTCTGGACGAAATCGTCGCTGTTGTTGTTTGACCGGTTTAGCATTCGGCATGATATTGAGTTTATGAGTTACGATTTGTGGATCAAGTCCTGGCATATCTTCATAACTCCAAGCGAAGACATCGATGTATTCACGAATAAGTTTGATCATGTCTTGCTTATCAGTTTCTGAAAGACTTTCACTAATGAATATTGGTTTGGGGGATCCCTCTTCACCAACATCTATTTGAACAAGTTTGTCTTCAGTCGGAGGTTCTTTTTGCTCGAATCGGAACTCCCATTGATTATCTAACCTTTGGGCCCATTGTTCTGATTCAGGTGAGATTTCAAATTCATCTTCGTTTTCATCATCTTCTTCAGAACTGTCAATGGAGACCATATTAGAAGACAGAATGTTGTAGTGGAAGTCACCGATACTTGTATCAGAATCCCAAGAGGTAGTATTAGAAGAATCAGATCTCTTATCTTCGTCAGATTCGGGATCTTCATGGACAGTATTGATGAAAGGAGTAGGAGCAATATAACCCAATCCGCATTTCGTCTTCCCATATTTCAGAGAAGGAATCCGAACAGGCATTTTTCTTCCTTTTCCATTATTGAGGCCAGTTCTGAAGTCATAGCCCATATTTTTAATGATGTCTTTAGATTGCTGACTATAACGACGTAGTTGTAATCTTCCAGTATCATCATTTTTGTCATCATCTTCTAAATCAGAAGGATTCTGAGGCCCTTTGTAGAAAAATATTGGAATGTCTCCTGGCTTTCTACTAGGAACCAGAAAGTATGAAGTTTGTACTGATTCTAGGGATACGTCTGTATGAAAAGTCTGTACAACTCCTATGGTTATTGTTCTCAAGTCATCTAACAAATGCAAATAACTATGAACATGATTACACACATCAATATACTGCAAAGATGGAGACTTTTCATTAAATTTAAAAGCAGCAGTATTTACATTGGGAGAAGGCTGAGCCTTAGAAATCTTAGCCAAATCAATGACTAAAGGGGGAGAAGAAGAACGAGAAGAAGTTTTGTTTCGATTAAGATCGATAACAAATGGCTTAGAAGAGGTGAGCTCCCTTGAAGCCTGAGATGGAAGAGTAGTCCGCCCTCCAAAAGGGATTACCAGAGTATTATGTTTTATATGTGAAGATACAGGAACTGTAGTACGTCCACTGACATGAATGATCAGTATATCTTGAGTAGACGACTAAGGAAATGGAGAGATCCGTCCGCTCACTGGAATAATGAAAGAACCTTCTCCAGAGGGTTTAGGAGATTGTTGCTGAGTAGTTCGACCTTTAACAGGAATTATTAAGGTCTCACTTTGCGGATCCTCTTTCTCCATAGCTTGTATCATCCTTGTATACTCTTCTTTGTACATCCGGGAATCATTGAAATAAGCTTCAACCCCATGGAAAGGATTTATATCAGCAACTTCCTTTTGTACTCTTCCATTGCTGTCAATGTATTTAAAACACTAATGAAGAGTAGAAGGCACCACATTATTTTCATGAAGAAAGGGCCTTCCCAGAAGAAGATTATAAGATCCCACGATCTCGATCACATAGAAAGTGACTTTGGATCTGAAATCGCCTATCTGAAGTTTCAGATGAATCTTTCCCAAAGGCTCGCTTCGGCTTTGATTGAATCCCAGGATAGTAGTAACCGTCTTGGAAAGCTTGTGAAGAGGGATTTTTAGTTCATCCAGCAGACTCTTTGGCATTATACTTATAGCAGATCCTGGATCAATGAGGATATGATCTATCTTCATCGTATCGATATAACCGGTGTAATAGAGAGGCCGATCATGTCGATTATCCTCCAGTAGCATATCATCTTGTGTAAAGGTGATATTTGGGATAATCTCCAATACACTGTTGCAATGTAAGCAAGTGGCAGGTTCTTCATCTGGCTTCTTTAATTGTGCAAGACAAGAGTCAGCCTGAAGCAGGGCTTCACTTAACGTCTCCCGAGTCTCTTTAGAAAGACGTAGAAGTTCAAAGAGGGACATTCTAGCTGGAGTATTAGCAAGTTGAGCTAGAATGTCGAAGTTATAAGGTTTCTGAAGCCCAAGAGGAGGGGACTTCTTGATTGGCTTATCAAATCGAGGCTGTTGTTTGCCTTTCTCAAGAGCTGTGGGCTTGGAAGGAGTAGGTTCAACCGGTGCAGTTGAAGGAACAGGTGCTGTGGATGATTCTTCTTCAAGAGGAGCATCTTTGTCAGCAGGAGGGATATCAGGAGTATCCTCAGGACTCTTGGAATAATCCTTTAGATAAGGTTTCCCTATTCTAGTAGCACCAGCAAGTGCTTCTTCCTTATCTTTTGATTCTGTGTCTGGAGTAGATCCGAAAGAAGTCATATGACATGACTTAGTTTTCCCAGCCTTCTTAGATTTTCGGAAAGTAGTCTTTTGGAGAGAAGGAGATTCAAAATCTGCCACTAGATCAGGATGAATCCATATGATTTCTCCTGTTTCCATAGTGATTGGTACTAATCCTTCAGACTGTGGAGGAGGAATATTCACTATTTCAAGAGTTGCCTTGGGAATAGGAACGATCCCGCTTTCAAGGAGTTGAGGAGGGAAATCTCCGAATTGCATAGATACGACGTTGGAGGTGACGGTCTTATCTTTCAGAATAAGAGTGATAGCTCCAGATTTAATCATTTCCTGGATCTTTCCTTTCAGTACATAACATGTACGAATTGTGTGACCCAACATTCTGTGGTATGGACAGTATTTAGGATGATCTGTCTTACCAGCTTCATCAGGTTTCTTGATTTCAGGTAATTGTATTTTATTACCTTTCAGCAGACATTCAAATATACCAAGGACATCATCGTCATCAAAAGAGTATTCTTCTTTGGGGCGAGGTGCTCTTGGTTGTTGAGTTGTAGAGGCAGGAGGAGTTTGAACAGTTGATGCATCTTTACTCTGAAGATTAACTTCAAGGATTTCTTTTCCCTTGCGAGTATTGGATTTAGCATTATTGTTAGTATTTTGGCCTGTTTCTTTGGGAGTCATCTGCACTCCTAAACCTTTGAAAGTTTCAGCACTAATTTCTGCAGCTTTGGCACTAACTATGAAGGAAGGCCAGTCTTGAAATTGAGTAGATCCTGTCCACATGCTGATAATTGGCAACAAATTTGATTTGCATGTGTCGATGGTGACAGCATCAGGAGTTCCAAGAGGCATTTTCAGAGCTTCTCTTCGAAACCGTTCAATGAATTCCTCTGTAGTTTCATTATTTTTCTGCTTGATTCTTATAAGAACAGACATAGTCATGTCATTGAGCCCTTCATAGAACCGTTCAAGAAACATTTGTTTGAAACCAGCAAATGAGGTAATACACCCATCTGGGAGACTTCTATACCATTCATAAGCCGTCCCTTTGAGACATCCAACAAACACCAGAGTAAGGAGGGCGTCACTTGGTTGCAGCTGGTCAGTTATCACTTCAAAGTGATTAATAAATTGACTCGGAGAAGTGGTTCCATCATAGAATGAGATAGTAGGAGGCTTGTATTTAGGAGGGTACGATACTTGCTTCCATTCTATTGGATAAGGTTGCTTGATGCCTAACCTTTGTAAACCATCCTTTTGTTTGAATGCCTCAAATTGAGTTCGGAGATTCCTCAATTCTTCAGTAACAACTCCGGAGGATTGTGGAGTTGTAGCTTGTAGAAAATAGTTGGAAGGAGGAACAGCATTATAAGCACTACCCCCAGCTCCCGAGTGACTAGGAACTGGTGGAGCTTGCCCAGGAGTATTGGATTGTACTGCTGGAGGAACATGTACTGGACTTACACCAGTGTCAATTGGTATGGCATCTGGTACAGTCTGTCGATTTTGCAGCTGGGTTGTCATGAGTTCATACATCGACTTCATAGTGTCAGCCATAGACTTCATTTGCTGTTCTAAAGAAGCAATTCTTTGTTCTTGAGGAGTCATGGAAGAAGAAGGTTCATCAGTATTCCCATCGACCATATAAGTCGTGACTGTACGAGGGATTGTTGATGAATTAGTGGATGTTGTATGTTCTGAATCATTACTTTGTGTATCAAAGTCATTTGTAGGAGAACTACCCCCAGTAGGAAGAGGTGGGAAGTTAGATTCTCCAAGAAATTCAGAATAATCTTCAAAAACCGAAGTTCTTTGACTAGAAGCCAGGACTCTTGCTCTGGTGCCTCTGTATACTCCATCTGGACTATCAGTTCTACCCCCAGTATCCCGAGAGGTCATGTTGACAGAAGCAAACAGAGGTTCATCTTCATCAGGCATAGGTTCACACTGAATCCGATTGAAGACAGATTGTCGTTTAGTTTGACATCTGCATTGCATTATGACTCTTGGCTGAAAGTCACATTCATCATCAGCATGGTCCTGATCCATCGATTGACATCTGCATTGAATTATGACTCTTGGCTGAAAGTCACATTCAGCATGGTCAAGATCCATTGACACAGAATTATTCCTTCTCTTCTGTTGAAGGTGTTCTCGTAAATCTGTCTGTGAAGATTGAGGTACATCAGAGAACATTCTTTGTGTATTTTTAGGAATATATTTCCGGTTCTTGGGTCTTGATGACTCTTGATTATATAGGGAGTGATTAATCTGAGCCACATAATTTCTAGCATACTCTGCATCTGGATCTCTTGCTTTTGTTCCCGATTGGTATGATTTTTTGACACCAGAAGTGCTTCCCAAACGGATTTGATTGAGTTTTGTTCTTAGATCAGTTGGAGGTAACACATTAGTTTTTGATACTTGGAGTTTTCCTTCCGTTGATCTGGATATTTGCAGAGAAGGAAGAGTTGAACCATCCCCTTGATTAGGAGTTGGTAACAGACCCTCTTTCATAGACAAATTCTGTGCCCAATTCGAAGAAGTCGTAGAAGAAGACATTAAGGAATGTTTCTTCTTAGACTTATTCAAGTTTTGAGACATAGAATGTCCAGAAGGAAGAGTAGTCAAAAGACCATCTCCTTTTCTTTGACTAACAAAATTGTCAGTTAAAGCTGTTCCTGAAGTAAACACTACAGGAGCAGAAGAAACAACTAAAGAGTTATTTCTTTTTGAAGGGACTTTGTGTGGAGGAGTTCTAGCAAGACCACCCCCAGTTCTAGTAGAACTTGGCAAAGAAGAAGAGATAGCTAAAGAGCTATTCTTCTTAAAGTATGCTGGTGACAATTTGGCTAAGGAGCCAGTATTGTCAGCGTATAAAGTCTTGGCTAAAGAGCCAGATTTTGGTACGCACATTGAGTCAGGAAGAATTGACTTGGAAATACACGCTGGAACAGATTTGGCTAAGGAGCCAGTGTTGTTAGCATGACTTTTGAATTTAGAAATACACGCTGGAACAGATTTGGCTAAGGAGCCAGTGCTGTCAGCGTGACTTTTGACTTTGAGATTGCACGCTGGAACAGGCTTGGCTAAGGAGCCAGTGCTGCCAGCGTGACTTTTGACTGCTGTCGTCTTCGAGCACACAAGAGCGTGCGTGCTTGCAGTAGAGTCCTTGCCAGTGTTAGGAGTGGACACTGTGGCAGAAACTTTACCATTGGTTGCCAACAAATTCTTAGGGACGTAGACAGGTCGTCCCTTCGACTTGGCAGTGGTGATGGAGGCTGAAGTGGGCTTGCCACCCTTAGCCCGCTGCATTTCTTCGTAGGCGAGTTGATCGAACTGGATCGATATCACCTTCTTCGTCGAGCCAACTGACGAAGTGTCGCATTAGTTGTTGCCATCTCAGAAGAGGAGATGGTTTTTCCCAGCAGAGTCGCCAATTTGTTTTCCATAAATAAATTTACTTTATTTATTGTGTTTCTGGGAAAATTACAACTGTAGGAATCCGATCTAGAAGACGATCATTTTTCGAAAACTTTGAAGGGGGTTTTGTAGGCCTTAAAAATAATAGTCACGCTGAGTTGATCAAGACAAAGTCTAAAAGTCACGCTGAGTTGATCAGGACAGAGTCTAAAAGTCACGCTGAGTTGATCAGGACAATGTTTAAAAGTTACGCTAAAGACAGCTCATCATTTGTCAGAGTGTCATTATGACTGACAGCACGACAATCAAAGAATGTCTCCTCGTATGTCACGTATGCACGGAACTCGAGAGATCACAGCCGACTATTGCGTGACTTTCGAAATCTTCTTCAACAATACTCAGCCTTCACCAAGTTGGCGTACCAAAAGAGCTTATTGTTATTTAATGCGACTGACAAAGCAATCACTGTCAGAGATTTTGTGTCAGTCGAGGCACGTCGAATCAAGACAGCTGGCAGTCCTGGCTAAAGTCTGCGTGTATTTTGAACTTCTATGTTCCTTCCTCAAGTCTGCGTGTATTTTGAGCTTTCTGTCTCAAGTCTGCGTGGATTCTGAAGCTTCCTGCCCCAAGTCTGCGTGGATTCTGAAGCTTTTTGTCCTAAGTCTGCGTGGATTCTGAAGCTTTTTGCCCTAAGTCTGCGTGGATTCTGAAGCTTTTTGCCCCAAGTTTGCGTGGATTTTGAAGCTTTCCGACCCAAGTCTGCGTGGATTTCGTCTTCAACAAAGTCTGCGTGGATTTTATCAAATTGGAGTACGTGGCAGCCATGCCACTGATCTCTCACCCGCGTGTCCTGTAACTTGCACACGACTCATGCATGATTGCCATGTGTCCAACAGTTACAGGCCACGTCCAGTAACTGCTCATAACCTTGCGTATGTTAGATCCTGCGTGATTTTTAACTATGCACAGGTTGTGAAGACAGTTATCCTTTCAGTTATTTTTGACTCTATAAATAGGGTTCTTTTCTCATTCATTGTACAGATACACAGATATCTAAATTGCTGTTGAAATTTTGAGAGCTTTTCTTCTTCGCATCGTCCAAGGGATAAAGCGATCGTCTTCTAGATCGGATTCCTACAGTTGTAATTTTCCCAGAAACACAATAAATAAAGTAAATTTATTTATGGAAAACAGGTTCATTATTTATGACACTACAATCATGTTAGCTCTCTATTTGATGTAGCCCAGGTAATATCTAAACCATGCCAAGTAATGAATGTTTTTCTTTATATGAATGTAGTTTACTTATTATTTAATTACAAGTTTCTAACAAATATGAAAAAAGTGAACAATGATAAGATGGCGTGTAGTGAACCGAAACTGCAATACATCTCTGAGCCTTCAAACTTTAACCATAGTTGCAATGTATCCAATTTATACTTATTTTATCATGCAAGTCTGCAAGAATATACAATGTAAGGCTGAAGGGTCGTGCAAGTAATGTAAGTCTGTGCTAATCACATAGGAACAATCTCATCCCATCATATGTGCTGCTTGTGCTGTTATGTGGTGGTGACACAATGAGTATTGTCTGATATTCCCGTTCCATATTGCCTATAGTACTCTTCTAGGTTTGCAGTATCGGTATCAGAATTGGTGTCGGAACATCCCTATGAGTATCAGTAGTGGCGATATCGGTAGTATAGGCAGTTTCGGATCGGAGTATTGGATTTTTGGTATCTGAAAGCAAATAATTACTAATAAATTATTAGCATTTAAAAAAATATATATAAACATTTAGGCATAATTTTAAGTATTTTCAGTGTTATTTTTTAGTAGTTTTGAAATTAAATGAAATAGTACTCACCCTTCCTGATTAGTTTACATGCAGTAAATCAATTTTTTTATTTTATATGCTTTTACAACATTATTATGCTTCAAACCCTTATTGATTTGTCTTTTGTGTTCATTTTTTTTTGCCAAATTAATCGGAAAAGAGACCTCCACTATCGGTATCGATCAGTATCGGATCAGGACATGCCAAATCGTATCAATATCGACCGTATCGGATCGGTATCGGCTCATACTTTAAACTATGCTTTATTTATCTCATGTTGTATGCAATATAGTTGAATTTGATCATATATTCTTCTTGTTAAGTGCATCTGGGATTGAGTTAATGGATGTTATCTTTGAATGATGGAAAATGCTAAGTTTACTACCAAATTCTTACAACCTTTTTACAACTTCACTCACCAACTCCTTACACATGGGTCCCACCGGATCCCACCACCCCTCACACCTCCCCTGCTACATGGGTTCCACCCGACCCCACCACTTACTCCTCTCCTCCAATCGAAATCCGACACGTGGCGGGAGTAAAGGGGTTGTAAGAATTTGGTTGTAGGCATAGCATTGCTCTTGAATGATACCAATCATTGTTGGAATTCGGAATGTAGATTACTTGATATAGTTTCTTGTACTTGCATTCACGTGCGTAGTTCTCCTTCTGAATGTTGCTCATTGCGTCAAGGTGTGATATTGGCTTTTCTCATTTATTGTTTTTGTTCTTGTTGATTTTTTTTGTTGCTTCTGTACTATTATTTACGACGTGAATGTTGCTCCTTTAGCAATGGATAATATGTGAAAAAAATTTATAACCGACTTGAAGCTGTGTGGTGCGAACAAGCAAAAACAGTATGTATGTAAACATTGGGTTTGATTGTATTGGTATTCATATATTCTTCTACTTTTATTTGCCTGGTAATAAAAGAGTGCATGTAAACATTGGGTTTAATTTATTGTGTACATGGGTTCTTTTTGTATAAATAGAAGAGTGTATGTAAACATAGGCCTACAGCCCACATATGTTTACTGGTTTCCTTGGTTTGAATTTTTTATTCTTCACATATTTTAATAAGAAATCCAACTTTAGGTCTGGTCCAGTAACATTAAAATGGCCCATTAACGTTAAAAAAATCAACCAAATAAACCGAAGCCAACCGAATAAACCAAACTGAATTTATCGGTTCGGTTTTGTTGGTTCGGTTATGACACATACGGTTTGTTTTGATTTTTTTAATATGGTTAATACGATTTTGTGTAATTTGGTTCGGTTGGAGCCGAATTAACCGAATGCTCACCCCTACTTAAGTGGTCAACAAAGTATTGGTGATTAAGTTATGAGTCTACCTTGTTAATCCATAAAAATATAAATATTTTGTTAAATTAAATAGGTAATTTTGGGGAACACATTTACCTCCCATGTCCTTCTTCCTCCTTGCTCTCACTCCCTCCTCCCTTGTGTGAAAAGTGGGCAGAGGGTCGAGAGGGAGGAAGGTAGACGAGGACAAGGGAGAGTAGGAGAAGGAAGAGTTTGTACAATGGATTTAGAGTTATCTTCTACTATATAAAGAGGTTTCAAAACGACTCAAAAGTACTGAGTTGTCTAAGCCGTATGAATATCATCAACCATTTAAATAAATTTAAAAAATAATAATAAATAACTAAAGAACTACCTAAATACTCCACTAAATATTTTAAAAAAGATTTAACTCATTATTTAATTATTTAATATGATATATTTATAACTAAATAATCTAACTCAAGTGGTTAAGGTAGGAGGTTTTTTTTTTTTTTTTTTTTTTTGCTTGACTCCAAATCCTAGATTTGATTTTTTTTAATAATAAATTTATATTAAATTTTTTAATATTATTTTTGCACGTGCACTTTACTAGTAATGACTAAGGGGACGTTTGGTTCAAGTTTTTGAGGCTTGGAAATGGGATTTGAATTCCTTACCCATGTTTGGTATGTTTAGGATTGGGAATGAGGAGGGAATAGGAGGGGGTTAGGTGGGAAAGCTATTCCCATGGATGTGGGAAAGCTATTCCCAAGCCCCCCCTTGGAATAGATTTGCTTTCCTAGAAATGATGTTTGACTATTTTGTTTGGACGGTTATACCCTCGCTTTATTTTCAAATTTTCAACTCTCATCCCAAACATGTGAATCATCATGAAATTAGTGAAAGGGTATTAAAGTAAATCTAAATAAATTAATATTCTTATTCATGTGTGAACCAAACATGAAAATAAATTTTTTTAAAATTTTGAACTACCTATTCCCAACCTAACCAAACATGGGTATGGAAATGTTGAATTCCTTTCCCATGGGAAAGGAATTGAAAATCTATTCCTAGGAATCCAAAAACTTGATCCAATAGTAGACTCATAACTTAATCCAAAAGAACGGTCATAATTAAAATACGTAAATATATCCAATAGTCTCTTTCTGCTTAATTAGCTCCTCTATATCTCTCTGTTTAGTTATTCTAACAATTATTAATAGTTGTCACACCCCTCTATACCTAACTATCTCTTTCTCTACGTCGCTATTTAATTATTGTTACAATTATTTAATAGTTGATCATATAATTTTGTAGATAAATCAATTATTAAGTTGATAAATTGATTGATTATCAATTTTTTAACTTCACAATCTTAAAACTTTAAATCATATCAAATTATAATTACATCTTGAAATAAATACATTAATCCTCCTATGTTTCATGAGCATTATAAGAACTATCCATATTCCGAAAATAATTACACTGACTATTCCTCTCCTTTAGAAATTTTATAAAACATAGGGGTGTTTAGTGTTATAAATTTATATATAAAATATAAACTATAGGATTGGTTCGTGTAATTAGTTTCAAAGTAGGGATAGTTTTTTATAGTAAGTGTAAAACATATGGATAGTTAATGTAATTTATCCTTAAATCTTAAACATATTCATTATATTACATACCTTCTTTTTTCCTTATTATCATTTATAATAAATATATATTTACTTTGGCATCTTGTTTATTTTATGTTATTGTCACCGCACTTTCATCTAAAGGGCATCACAAATATTTTTTACTTCCAAACTATCCTTAGTTTTCTTCTTGGATGCAACACACGTCATTCATTAAATAAACCACTACTCTTAGGATTGTCAAAAATTTTGTGGTCCGAACTAGCGGACCGATCACTAAACCCCCTCCAGCATGATCAAAATCAGAACTGGTTAGAAATGGGCGCCACTATTCCAGTCCGGATCCAACTAGGTTCTATTGATCATGTCCCCTCCCCTTTGTACCTTGTCTTGTGGCGTCGCTACGCGCCTTTACTCGATCAAGCCTGCCGGAGAAAGAGATCTTACCGTCCTGGTAATGAGGCGGAGGTGCGTCCACAGAAGAGGAAATAGCAATGCATCTTGCTCAGCAGGCGTAGCTTGGAGTGGGAGTGTTGCGGGGTAAGGTAAGGAAAGGGAAGTGGCCTAAGAGAGGAAGCCAAATCAGCCTATTGAGCACAGCTAAGCATCTATGCTTAGGAGAAAGCTTACGGAGCTTACCTCCATTCGGGTGTATTATAAGACCGTCCAAAATTGATAGTTATGACGCCATATGTTTTTTTTTTTTTTTTGCCTTCAAGACTGTAATTTTTTGCATTTTTTATTATTTATTATGACGTTTAAAATCTTGGCAGTCCTGAAGTCGGAATTCTGACTTCAAGATGCCAATTTTTTTGCCATCCTCGTACATTACTAGGACTGCTAAAATTTTACAATCCTCCATCGTCCCAAATATATTTGTTCTTAAGATTCGAACCTCCATGGAGTTTGAAACTTCGAGAATGCTCCCTTTGAGCCTTTTACAAGAAAAAAAAATTATAACAAAATATGTATTACACATGAAATCTGAGATTTTTTTTAATTTTTTTTTTTATACATATAGAAGGAACTTTGCAGCAAAAAAATAGGATTTTATGTTGGAAGAGGAAGAGAGACTGAGAATGAACAAGAGAGAATGGTAATGAGGTGTGTGTCATGGTGCGTATTGGACAGGGCTTGGCCGGCCTGCGGCCGGATCAACCAGATTTGACTGAATTAGGGCCGGGCCGGGCTCAACCAAGAGGAAGAAGCGGGGCGGACCAGGGCTGGGCTGGAAGAAAAATAGAAAAATCCAACCCGAATCCATGGCCCGGTAAAGTTTTTTTTTATTTATTATTATTATTATTATTTTTACCTATTAGAACAAGAAATTGGTGTCGGTGCTGTGATTTTGGGGTTTAGCTGGAGGAAGGGGAAAAGCATGTATTTAGGCTTTGGGTCTAGCTATTTAGAAATTCAACCCCTTATTTTTGTCATTGTATGAGCCTTGACGGTACTAACTAGTGACCTAGAGTCGTTAACACTCTAACACCTCCCATTCCTTTGTAAATTATCCAAAATTTTGGTTAAATGGTAGGAGTATATCTTAAATCTTTTATTTTTTCCATGCAAAAAATGTGGACATTTGCTAGTTTTTTCTAAAATATGGAGGTATGTACTAGTTTCTACATTTTGAATTGGAATATTTGCTAAAATATTCCTTTTAACTATTGCTTGCGTTATAAAAGAATGCAGTATATGTAGTCTGAAGAACAAACTAACATCTTATGCTAATCGCTCAACCATAACTTCAATACTGTCTAATGTAAGTTTATACATGTTGTACTCACTACCTACAAAAAAAGGTATACAAAATTGGTTAATACTTTATAAGAAGAGTAATCTTGACAAAATTACATAAAATTAAGACCAACACATCTTATACTATATAATGTGACTTCGAAACGGCTCAAAAATGAACCGTCTAACCAGTATATATATCATCAACCATTTAATTTAAAATTTTAAAACAAATTTATAATTTTAAAAAAAATTCTCATTTCTATCAGCATAATCGAATTCTCTTTTATTCACATATATACATAATAAATTATAATTAATTTAAATAAAATTTCTATAAATCTTAATTAAAATATAAAAATATATATAATAAATTTTAATTTAAATATCTAAATTATATTTTGATAAGCTAAAAATTTTTTTTATGTACAACGCACGTTTTTTTGCTTTACTAGTATGATCTAGTATGCTAATCGCGGCCTCGTTTGGTTCGCGGAATGGAAGGGAAAGGAAATAAATTCCTTGTCATTTCCTTTCCTTTGGGAAATTTTATTTCCCATTGATTTTCCTTTCCGATGTTTGGAAATGCCAAGGAATGTGAAAAGAAAAGTGATTACTTCAATGTCGGAAAGTGATTGCTTGCTTGGATGGATGGAATCACTTTCTCCTCTAATTTCCCTTCCATTGGGAATTACTTTCCTTTCCTCCTCGATTCCTTTGACACCCAAACATAGAAAAATAATCACTTTACTTTTCCAATCCGGAGATTCCGCGAACCGCCTAAAGGAACTGGCAAAAGAGACTGTCATTTGTTAGTACTTAGTACCGTTAAGGCCCATATAACAATGACAAAAATAAGGGATTGAATTTCTAAATAGCTTAGACCCAAAGCCCAAATATCCCCAAAACCCTAATAGCAGCTAAACCCCCCAAATTCCCAAATTCCAGCATCGGAGCCAATTTCTTCTTCCAATAGGTCAAAAAAAAAAAAAAAAAAAAAAAAAATCCCTCCCTTCCCCCCATTAATTTCATATCCATAATCCTTCTTCTCGATCTAGCTCCCCAATCCTACTGGTTGTTCATTGTAGATGGCGAAGAAGAGGAAGCAACTGGAAGAGGAACGAAAGGAGGAAGAAGAGGAAGTCAACGTTCCGAGACCCAAAAGAACTCTACTAGGATTCAAGAACGACGAAGATGCGGTCGTCGAGAAGAAGAGCGAAAGCGGACCGGCCTTCCGGAACAAAGAGAAGGTCTTGGTCACTTGTTCGCGGAGAATCATATATAGGTACTTGGTCTTGTTTTGTTGTCACAAATTTCAATTCTAGTTTTTTGTTTTATTACTGAATTTGTTTTGGTGGGGGAATGTTGGTAGGTACCGGCACCTTATGCTGAACGTGGTGTCGCTCCTGCCGCACTGCAAGAAGGACAGCAAGGTGGAGTCGAAGGCCAGCAAGGGGGCGACGCTCAACGAGCTGGTGGAGCTGAGGAATTGCTCCTACTGCCTCTTTTTTGAGGTAGCACTTTGTAAAGTTTGATTCTTGATTGGATTTGAGGCTTGTGTTGGTATGTTTCTTGCGCGTGTTAAGTGTTTATATATATGTTCATAAAAAACTATGCCTAAGTTTCGGTACAAATAATCAAAATATTGTCTTGGTATTTGATTTGTACAGTTCTATTTGGTATAAAGTTACATTAAAAATGGCTGGACACAGCACATAAAAGCTGACATTTTTCACTTTAGTACTAATCGTCCAGAGGTTTAGGTGCCATTTTGGAAAACAATAAGAAGCACAGCCAGTTATACGTAATTTGTTGGATGTTGCCCGTTTAGGATTTCATAGAAGACCTGACATTTTCACTCTAATTCCAATGTGCAGGTGCTTAAGTGACACCCTTAAAAAACACAACGAATCAAGATATTGTTGTGGTATCGACTTCTATTCTGTATGTTCCTCAATTTTCTCTCTCTTAAAACAAGGAGAGGAAATGGATGTTTCCTAGACACATCAATTTGAGTAATAAAACTTGTGTCTGAGAAGATTGTGTTACTTGCATATTAAGGCCTCGTTCAGAGCCAGTGTTTGGAAATGGAAACTGGGTTTGGTAGTTAGGCCTCCATACTGCAATAACTTAACTTTGGCGCATTTGGGTTGTTTTTGCAGTTAACTTCGTAAAGTTTGATTCTTGATTGGATTCTAGACTAGGGCTAACCGGGAAATTGGAAAGGTTGTTTTAATGAAAATATTGTCTTGGTATTAGACTTCTGTAATTCTATTTTCTGTAAGGTTATCTTGAAAATGGCTGGACACGCACATATAAACGTACATTTTCACTTTAGTATTAATCAGTGTAATCACGCAGGACTTTAACTGCCATTTTTGAAAACATGGTAGGTATCTTGAAAAAATATCAAACCGCAGGTGGATAGCCATAGGTAATTTGTTGGATCTCATTGGTCAGTGTTTCATAGAGAGACTGACATTTTTGCTCTAGTACTAATGTTGAGCTTAAGCGAAACTTTAAAAACACAGTGAGGATATTGTGTAATTTGACCTAAAAGAATGGTCAGAGCTTGCAGTACAAAGAATCGAGATGGTGATGTGGGTTTTGACTACTATTTGGTATATTCCCTACGTATCCCAGAAAACGAGGGGAAGTGGATGTGTTGTACATGCAAATTGAGTAATAACACGGATTTTTGCGATGATTGTGATAGTTTCATATTAAGGTCTCATACGGAAACACAGTTTGGAAAAGAAAACTGGGGTATGGTAGAGTTAAGCCTCCAGACTGAAAATAACCTAACTTTGGTGTGTTTGGATGGGTTTTTGTAGTTGAGGTGGCAGTCTAACTGTAACTCTGATCTGCTCAGATTTTGGTGAAACTCTGTTTCATTCTATTTTTTTTAACCAAAACTCTAGTACTACCTCCATAATCCCAAAAGCCCCCTAATCTAGTTTTCTCAATGCGAGTTTCATCGTTTCGAAGCCCATTTTCCGAAATCTAACCACCGGTTTAGCAAATATTTCCCAAACTAAAGTGTTATGAAATTCTAATTAAGTTTGTTATTATAACATTACACTACGAAGAATCGAGATATTGGGCTTGTTTATCATCATGGTAATTGGCTTAAGTATTCCCCCAACGAATACACTCCATATGAATCACTAATACATTACTATGTTTTTATACAAGCTAGATCATATAGTAACAGTCTTGCAACACTTGACCATTAGATGCAAAATCTCATTCCTTTTCTACGTGTATACCAGTGCAGAAGGGGAAGGATCTTTACCTTTGGATGGCCATGTCCCCTAGTGGACCATCTGTGAAATTCTTAGTCAATGCTAGTAAGTTTGTTGCTCAACATAATTATTATGTATCATCCTGTGATGTTTAAGTGAAGGCTGTAAAAACATATCTGATTTCTTTGGTTATTAATGTTGTATCTAAACTCTTCTCTGTGCTCTATTATAATTTTTTCCATCTTACAGTACACACAATGGAGGAATTGAAGCTTACTGGAAATCACCTTAAGGGATCTAGACCGATTCTGACTTTCTCTTCAAACTTCGATAACGAACCTCGATGGATGATTATGAAAGAAATAATAACTCAGGTATACTTTAGAGTTTTTCTTTTCGAAATAGATGCGTTTCACGTGATATTTTTGAGGAAACATTATAGGAATAGTAATGCTTCATAGGATTGAGCAGTCAGGATGAATATTATAACTATGCAGTTTTGTAAGTGGATTTTTTTTAGTATAATTAATATTCTTGTTACAGATTCTTCTATACTCAGTTTCTGCTAGAAAACAAAGTGGATCTTTTCTATTGTACTACGTGGAAAAATAGATTTATAATAATCAAGACTACTGCAAGATCGCCTAAGAAACTGTATAAAACAGGTTTAGGGTTAGAAAGGGGAAAAAAAACATCTCCGTAGATGGAGGCACCTTGGACACTGCATTGGCGGGAGTCCCGTACACCCTTTTTAGTGGAATGTGTTTTTGGTTACCCACTGGGTTGCGTTTCTTGACCTTTGTGAAGGTTTGATATGTTTTTGTTACTAATTTTCCATGCGAATCCCTTGAAGATTGAATTAGTTGTCTTCTTTCATTTTCAATTCCATCTCTATCATTGATCTAATATTTTTTTTTTGATGCTATAATCTGCTGAATAATGGAGACTATAGTCTTAAAAAAACTAAGAGGCAATTAGTAGGCTGGGTGATTGGCCGGTCCTTTACTTGGTGATTGGTTAAGCAAAATTTCTAGATAACAGTGACCGGCTTTGTAAGGAATGCATACCGAAACTCGATTAATATTGATATCTCCTCTTACTCTAGGGTTTTACCTTCTATTGGTCTTTACCAATGAATATAATGGTAAATGTTACATTCGTACAAACAATCCAAAAGAGTGATGATTCTCACTATTACAATGAGACTGGATGTAGAATTTCCTCTCACAGCATTTTGTCCATCTTTTGGTCTTTTTCATGTGCCTTCTCTACCATTTCTTTGCGTAGAGGTCTCTTTTGTTCTTGGTTGATCAGTCTACCACTGAGTTAATTTCATCGATTTCTAGTCACTGTTGAACCAAGAGCGCAGTTAGTGGTCGACTATACAGCATGTTGTCGTCAACCATCTGTGGTTCAACCTCTTGGTAAAAACATAGTTTGAAATCTCCGCTGAGATCTGGCCTCCCCCCTTCCTCCCACCCACCCACCCACCCACTCACCCACATGCATATGTGGCTGAGACGAGATAACAGAAATCTTAGGTATCCACCATAGAGGTTTGTCCCAATAAGACTTTGAGATCTGACGGAGAAGACTGGGATCCCTCCAAGATGGTAAATCTTGGAGCAAGATGCAGCCGAGATTCCACTTGGATGAGATTTCGCCTCACCTGGCCCCTGGTCAAGTTGGGATGCATTCTCAGATCCCTCAAAGCTTTGGCTAGAAGCCCTTCTCGCAGTGATCGTTCTTGTTGACTGACTACATGATCTACGAAGCTCAATCTACTAAGCTCGACCACCCAAAATTTGACATTTGTCGGGTTAGCTAGTTGGTATTGGGATTGTATGGTTGTCAACAAGCAAAGATAATCCTCCACTAGATACCAAAGGCACGCCCGAGGCACGAGGCTCCAGCCGATACGCCTCAGAACATGAGGCGAGACGCCCTTTGGGGGGTGTGCCTCAAGCAGATGCTGCTTTATGTTTCCTTTTATGTTCTTTTACTAACCAATATATACGCACACAGACACATTTTTCCTGTTAGTAGGGACCACTGTTGGATCCGACATTTAATATCTCCTGGTAATTGAAAGTCTCTTAAGATTAAAATTAGAAAAGAAAAACTCCTAAACTCTCAAAACCTTCCTTGCTCAGTAGACCAAAAGGAGAAAAAAGAGAAAGCCCACATGATATGGTCATGCCTGATAACAACTCCAGCACATCCACTTTAAATATCCATTATATAGTCATATATGATTTATAAATATTATTATTAATATTTTGAAAAAATGTGTGCCTCGCCTTATGAAGCTCGTGTTTTCGCCTCGTCCCTGGTCTTTCCTTTTCGCCTCACGCCTCGGTCTTTTACACCTGTTGTGCCCCGGTCCACCTTGCGCCTGTAATAACTATATCCACTAGAGCTTGATCCACCATTGTCTTGCTTTGCTTGCATGAGAACTCCCTCTTGACCTACAAAAGGTTTTTGTGACTTCAAAACTAGATGCGTTATCTGTGAGAATGCATAGTCTAGGTCCTTCAGTATCAAGTATATATTATTTTCAAGAAAATCTTATGGAGTTGGACCTTCATCCTCTGACAAATTCTACCAGAAACTCGTTGATTGAAGTAATTTAAAAATCAAATATTGTATTTTTGATGTGTTGCTAATCATGACGTAATTAAAAAAAGGTCATATTATTGTTTTCGGTTTGATTGCTCATTTGGGCAGTTCTTTGTATTTAATATATTCTTAGATAAATGTTCAGTCATAGGCAAATTTGGGAACTGTTACACTTCATGTTAGTTATATTAGGGGGTGGGGAAGCTAAACTTTTGTAATTTATTAGCTTTTATATTTCTTTGCTACTCCTTGACAAATCCTATTAGTATAACATGGGTACTTTTTATTTGTTTCTCTGACGTATGCACTGCTAATATATCTTCCAGAAGGTCTGTCGGTGAGCATGCTAGTACAATTAATTTTATACCCATTTAACTTTTACTTGAAGCATCTATACTTATGCTTATTTCTTCATGCAGATTTTTGGAACACCAAAAGATCACAGAAAAGCTAAACCCTTCCATGACCATGTTTTTGTATTTTCAATTGTTGACGATCACATCTGGTTCCGAAATTACCAGGTAAGCCCTGTTCTACAATGGCATTCTTCTGCTTGTTTTCTATAACCATCACCCCTTGAGATTTTTTTCGTTGTCAAAGAGAGAGTTGTGCGTTCTTGGCACAGTTTATCTTCAATGCATGAATGTTACTTGTCATACTTATCCTACCACTGGGAGGAATCTACATCAATTGATTTCTGACTATATAACCAATGCTAAATTTTTTGATCTCCTCCTTTGGCTTAAAAGTTTCGTCTTTTACGCTCACCCAGAAGTGAATTGTATTCATACAACGTGAGAAAATAGTGTACTTTAGAAAGGTTGTACAGTACAGTTCTACAAGTAAAATCAATTATGAACTTATTTGTCAGGAACAATTAAAATTTTGAGAAAAAAGTATATATGTGCCATTATTATGAATCATACTAGCTCATCATATTACTGTGTTTAACTATTAAATATTAATGCAAGTTTCTGTAAGATTTGTATTATACAAAGGATTTTTTGCATATAAGTCCCCCAAATCATGCCTATTTTTAATAAAATCTCCCAAATCATGTGAATTGCATATAAGTCCCCAAAATTATGGATATATGGAATTATGAGTCCCTTTTCGTTCCTGTTTAGTTTAATTTAACCTAACCCCAGAATTCACATAAATAATAGACACATTTACCCTTGATGTGAAGAAGGCAGACGAAGACGATGACACGGAAGAGGAGACAATCAAGTGGGGTCGTGTTAGGCCTTCTCCCCAAATTCGTGGAATTTTGAGGAAGTCGCGGAGCGTTCGCCATGAATTCTGAGTTTGATGAAGAATTCAAATAGAAAACACACAGAGATGAAGTAAGTTTTATTCCACTTCTTGAATTGGCGGGAAAGAAACAGTTACAATCTAACAAACTAGCTATATATGGAAGATTACAGAAACTAGCTACCTATGGAAGATTAATAGTTTACATAATCTACTAGATAATTCTCAGAGTGCCTACTGAAGCATTCTTCTCTCTTATTTATAGCAGATGAATGGAGAAGATGATGAATATTACGAGTGTGCCATTATGTTCACTTAAGTGAACTCATATTTTGCTGCCAATTGTCATAATGGACGTTTAGGATTACTCATAGGACTGGCCCACTTGTTCTTTGATCTTTGATCAATAAGGTTGGACCCAAGTGAAACCAAAGTGTCCTACACGCCATAGAGAAATGACCAGCAGAGATTAATTCTGTCTACTGATCTATTTCTCCCCTTCAATTCTTCCTCGAGTATCAAGTGTTGACGGGTAATGTTGGAGATGTCTAAAGCATTCTTCTACCTTGTGCTTTGCATCACCCAGAGGAATTTTCCTGCATTCCATATTTACTTACTCTATGTAGGTGTTTGTTGAAATGTCCAAATGTCTGTTAGGAACATGCAAGGTCCTAACAAGTCCATGGTGGAGGCGGAGGGGATGTCATCTTCGCACTGTTCAAGGAATGTTGCCTAGTAGCAGTATCCCCTCCCCCCTTGGGAGCACCAAAGGGGGGAGAGAAGAGAACAGTGTTCCTCCTACAGATTTTGCATCTCTCCCTCTCCCTTAAACACTCCCGTACCAAATCCAAACACAAAGAAGAACGAAATCACGATCAAGACCTATGTTGTATGCTACGGGGTGCTGGACGGGACGGTAGGGTCTAAATTTAGAGGGGCGGTGAGGGGTGAGGTCAATGCGCTCTAACAATAATGAATGTAACGTTTACACATACCAATATAATGAATATAATTTTTTTTTCATATGTGCTTACTCATATTGTAAAGTTATCTATTCATTATTTGTGCATAATACCAAGATGAAAGCACTCTCATTATTACTCATACTAATTGTAAAGTTATTTATTCATTATTTCTGCATAATACCAATATGAAAGAACTGGCATTTATTACTCATAATAATTGTAAAGTTATCTATTCATTATTTTTGCATAGTACCAAGATAAAACGTTGTCATTTGTTACTCAAAGCACTGTCGTTTATTTGAAATAGAAAAGAATGGTCTCTTTGAATTCTTTCAACACATGTAGCTTCCTCTTTTTTCCTCTTAATTTTTTTTTTAACAGTGCCAAAGACGTTTTGGGGCCAAAACACAGGGACGTGGCGTCCTATGTAAAATAAAAACGTCTTTTTGGATCCCAACGGCGCCCTTAACAACATAGATCATGACTCCGTCACGATCGCTACTGACTTCTTGTGCCTCATCAATGTGAAAGTCGTCGCTGCGAAGGTCGCCGCCTTCCTTGTTATCATGTGTTATAACGTTCGTTGTGGCGGCATGTACCCCCTCCCTTCAACGACCACCTCGACCAGTCCCTTATCTATTCCCTCAAGTCCTTGCACAATTGCATCTTCATCTCCTCCTCCCTCGATGCCCCCTCCCTTAACGCCCCCTTCCTCGATGTTATTCGCTCCGACAAGCTATGCGCCTTCATTGACTTTGCCTCTCCTCCCTCCATAAGATCTTTTCCCTCGACTCCCTCCCCTCCGTAAGATCTTTTCCCTCGACCCTCAGCCCCGATGCCATGGTCCTCGTCATCGACACCGTCGTCGTCACCGACCCACACCATAGACTTATCCTTCTTTGTTTTCTACATAAAAGAGGGGGTTTATATTAGATTAGTTGAAATTTTAGGGGTAAAATGGTTAACTAAAATATTATCGTTAAAAACAAATGGAATATTTCTTTTAAAGATGTGAGTTAATTTAAACGGAGGGACTCATGACCAGTATTGTTAAAGGCGCTTCCAGGCATGCCTAGGCACCCAAAAGGTGAGAGATGAAGTTTTACCGTCTATCCAAAGACATATGAGGTATCTTCTCTAGGCGACACCTAAGCGAGAAAGGTGCCAAAGGTGAGATTAGACGAATTGGTAATTAGGCGAGCCTAGACGCACACATAGGTATATCGAGTGTTTTATGCACTTTTTTGGGCTTGTTTGGTTTTATTGAATTTTTTTATAAGAAGAGACGTAGGACGATAATACCATAGGAAAATGATAAACAAAATCTATCAATCAATAAGGACGAAGATACCGTTTTCAATAATGATATTGATAATAATGTTCATGATGATCTCTTAGATTTTAAATGACGAAGATGAATGATGGATAATTGAGTAGGAAGAAGATTCGTTAAGTCATTTAGAAATGTGGAACATTGACTCGTTTATTATCTTATGTTTGTTTTTCTATTTGAACAACTTGTTTTCAATCATAATGACTTACGTGTGAAGTTATTATTTTTAAACTTAATGTTGTGTTTCATAGAGTATTTTGTGATCTTGTTAAGTTATTTTGTTGTTTTCTATTGGTAATTTGCTATTATTTTTTTACTGTTTTTAATTTATTGTCTAAAAACTCAAGTTTGTTGGGTTCTAGGGATATATGACAGATTTGGATAACCTAACATGAGCTACATAAGTGACAAAATATGTTATGAAAAAAGAATTTGAGAAGCTGCCTAGGTGGCACTTTTTTTTTCTCTCGGCGAGGCTAGGCTAGGCTGTCCCAGGCGATGAGGTGGGACAACTCGCCTAGGAGTGCCTAGAGCTCCATAACTCCATTTATCCATGATTTTAGGAACTTATATGCAACTCACGTGATTTGGGGGATTTTATCAAAAATATTCATGATTTGGGAGACTTATATGCAAAAAAAACCTTTTACAAAATGCAAGCTCTTAAGGTTGTTATTCAGGATGTTTCTTTAGTTATGAAGAAGAAGAGCAATAAAGTCAACTAATTAGTCAGTTGTAAGTTATGAATCAAGGTGTTTTCTATAAGCATTAGCACTTATGTCCCTTCCGAGCTCATGCTTCAAGTTCTTTGGTCCAATTACCGTTATATATGTACTGCGTGAATTTGCTGTACTCCAAATTGCAGTTTCAAGTACTAAGTTTTTTGTTATACTGCTAATACATAGTTAGACATCTTGTTTAATAGACGAGAAATTGAAGTTTACTGGAATTCTACATCTTGCAGATATCCGTTCCTCACAATGAGACTGATAAAGTTGACCGTGGTGGTTTAGACAAAATGACTCTGATAGAGGTACTAAATCACTGGTCCATCAAGTTCATTGAACTACCCTCTTCGGTTTGCCTAATGTATTTTTCTTGGATATAATATATGCATAGGTTGGTCCAAGATTTTGCTTGAACCCGATCAAGATTTTCGGCGGAAGTTTTGGTGGGCCAACCCTATATGAGAACCCATTTTACATATCTCCGAACCAGGTATTTTATCTCATCACAAGCTTCCGTGTTTAACACTGGACCAATGTTCACCATACAATTTCTAGGCATTCTGTCTGCTCTCTCCAAATCCTCTAATTTCGTACTTTTATGTTGAATTTCTTTATTAAATAGCATTCTGTTTTACCTAAGTTGCATCCATGAGTAGGTAGGAAAAAAAAATGCTCACAATCCAAGTCTTGTCTCATCATATGATTGGGTAGGTTGTGGAGCGTGGGAAAGCTCCACAGAAGAATCAATGGTTTGTATGACTTTGTCAGCCTAGACCAACCCTCTATCTTTGAGCCAAGTTCCTTGCCTTTGTAGATTTATGTAGGAGAAAGCCTTGCCATCAAACCTAGTAGGCCAGGTGCCAGTTGGTGTGTAGGTAGGCCAATTTTGGTCGTGCAGTTCAAATTCATGTACTTCAGTATACACCCTTCAGATTTTAGCTTTTGTTTACACTATTATCGAGTTGCCTTCAACTTTAACTACAACAGCTTTGAGCTGCATGAAATGACATGGCATAATCTTCACTTGTTTAGTTTGGATTATTGTTTGATGTTTAAACTTAAATACGCACGAGAGTTTGCCCAACCCATGCCCCCAAAACTAAAAAAAGGATTTATCATGAACTTTGTATGTTTTTTGAATTTCATTGCTTCTGCTGTATGTGCCTTCTATCTCGGAACAAGGAGGCAGCTAGGAAGTCGATTTTCTGGAGGCACCGAGATACTCGTTGGAACCGCATGTTGTTCGTTTTTTAGTGACAATCTAACTTATTGCAATTTATCTGCAGATACAAGATATATGTGCAAATCTGTAATGTTGGGAATTTGTACCTGTATGAGCAAATCACTTAAAGAGTAGTGATTCTGGAAATCCTATTTGGAGTTCTAATACCTATTAACAATTAAACACACATACAACAATACAATTTTTTGCCCTCTGCTGTTATGTATATGTTATCCATTATATGTAGCAAGTAAATTATTTTGCTTTGTTGCAATCTGAACCCTTCTTTTTTGTCAGATCCGTTCTCTGGAGAAAAAGAAGAAAGCTGGGAAGTACGCAAAGAAGGTCAAGGCCAAGACTAGGAGGAAGGTGCATGAAATGTCGAACACATTAGAGCCTGATGAGTTTGCTGATTTATGGAAGGAATGATCTTTTGATATCCAGAAGCTCGTCTTCAACAAATTTTGCCTACTAGAAGTATTCATCGAATTGGCTATGATCTTCCCCATTAATTGACAGAGAGTACTTAATGTTATGCATTTGTTGTATCAAAGAATGGTATTATTTTAATGGCGAGGAAAGAATGTTTTAGAATTTTATCTTAATTTTATGATAGTAGTACTATCAAATCATCTGTTAATTGTCCATTTCGGGCAGTTGTAGCTTCTTTTCTCCTCTCTTCTTCACATCTCGACCATTTCAAGCCCTTCTTTCTGGCATTTCACACACCATTACTATATTTGGTTATCAATTAGCTGTGTCAAAGCTCTCTATTATTCGTATTTCAGCAACGAGTGGGCTTTTATCGTCTTCCATCTTTGTTTTGAAGATCCCTGGAATGTTCTAAATATTGTCATCATCCTTGTCTAAAAATTGTAATGAAATTTTTTTGATAGTAGAACAGATGCTGACAATTGAAATTTGCAATGTGCTTGGAGCATATATGTAACATTATTAGGACCAGTGGATTTGACATCAAGAATGAAAGTATGTAAACACTTGGGCGTCGTTTGGTTTGCAGAATCTCTAAGTTGGGAAAGGAAAGTGATTGCTTTCCTATATTTGGGTGCCAAAGGAATTGAGGAGGAAAGGAAAATGATTTCCAATTGAAGGGAAATTAGGAAAAAAAAGTGATTCCATCTATTCAAACAAGGAATCACTTTCCCACATTGAAGTAATCACTCTTTTTTTCCAAATTTTTTGGCATTTCCAAACATCGGAAAGAAAAATAAAATTTTTCAAAGGAAAAGAAATGACAAGGAATTGATTTCCTTTCCTTTCCATTCTGCGAACCAAACGAGGCCTAGCATCAGTAGTAGTTGGGACTTTCTAATGCAATTTGGGGTCCAAAATTTCAAAAAAAAAAAAAGGTAAATGTAGATGGGTTGGATTTGTATGAGAATAGTAGGAAATGATAAAGTGAGTTCCGGTCCCAAAGATTGTATGGTCACAAATTAATGTAAAATAATAATAATATAAAGTCTAAAATCTAGAAAGTTGGCTCCAAATTGAGACTTACTATTCTACAAAACGAGTTTCTACACTATATAATCTAGAAATTGGGAGGCCCAACTCTTAGCACCTTTGGGTGGGTTAGGACCGAAACTGTAGAAATTGAGACTATGGATGAGACTTACTATTCTACAAAATGAGCTTCTACATTCTAAATCTATAATCTAGAAAATGGGATGAGCCTTACTAAAGATGCTCTTATAATACTGGCCAAACATTCACCTATCTGCTGTTCCTATGAGGTATACTTGTCGCATCAAGCAAGAGAAAACATGAAGTTTAATGATCCTCTGCCTTCTTCCTTGCACTATATGTGAATAAAAAATAGGGTTTTAGATTATGTAGAAGTAAAGAGAGGAAATTAGTTTTAAAATTATTATTTTATGTATATATATTTTTTTAATAATTGATGAGGATTAAGAAACAGTTGAGCCTCCTTACAAACAGTAGAGAAGCAGTTGGCGAAGCACAACAACAATCCTTCTCTTCATGGGCAGAGGCTGCAGTTATTTAGTTATATATTATATATGCAGTTGCAGCGAAAACACAAATAAAGTTCATATGTGAGAGGGTTTAATTGCAGGCACTATTTAAACAAGTCAGTCTCAATCGGGCTCGAGTGCCCTAGCCCAGACCATGAACACCTCTAGGCTCTAGTAACAACTTGTAAATAAAGCTCTTTTTTTTGGATTTTTTTTAGGGGCACCACCACTTCTACTAGGAGACAACCCAAAATTTTTTTGAAAAAATTACAAATTTGCCATAGATTTTTTTTACTAGGAGGGCAGCCCAAAAAACACTATAAAAGCCAATGTGATTTTATTTCATCTCTCTCTTTCTTCCTCTACTACTTCTCTTTTCTCCTCCTCATATAAATCTATAATTAACCTAACCTAGGTGAAATTGTCCTCCAACCTAAAATTGTTGAAGATTTTTGGTAGAATATCTAGTAACAGTGTCAATCACTTCTCCCATTTATTTGTAAGTCGTCGAATTTATTTTTGTGTAATATTTTAAATTTTAACCTAAATTTTACATATAAAAGTTGAATTTTGTGTTTAATGTAGAAAGAAATAGAAAATGGAACAACCCGGACCATCAAATGCTGGATACTCTCCTCCCACAACGTCCGAAGAACACTTTGACGCATCGGAAACCCTCGTGGTAACTACACTTTGAACTTTACTTCGGGTGAAAAATTGGACTTTGACACAGAGGACTGCCACAAATGTGACAGTCCCTCACATATATAGGACTGCCAGAGATGTGGCAGTCCTATATATGTGAGGGACTGTCACATTTGTGGCAGTCCTCTGTATGTGAGGGACTGCCATATCTGTGGCAGTCCTCTGTGTCCAAGTCATTTATCTTTGAAGCAGCCTGCCTTACCAACTTATCGGTCATTCTCCGATTCCTCCACCTTCAACAGTTTGGTACAAAAGAGCACCGGTCGAAGTCAGAGCTTGGACCACACCTTTCGCTCATCAAATCGACCATTGTAAGAAGTTGTTGAAGTTTGAGGAGCCAAGAGACTTACCTGCTGACCACTGTGACGTCGAAATCGACTGAGTATCAATGTGTTATATGGAGGACCACTTTTGTATACATTTTGGCATTTTGGTTATAGAGGACCACTTTTGTATACATTAAACTATGAAATATGAAATCCAATATATGTTTCTTACTTTTATCCATGTGTTATATGTCTTTTATCTGGGTGTTATACATGTGTGTTTTGGGTGTTATACATGTGTGTCATACATGTGTGTTACTTTTATCCAGGTGTTGTCTTTTCTAGAACTGCCACACACAGGGCAGTCCTTCACATGTGTTGGACTGCCCTGTGTGTGGCAGTCCTTGCTAAAATGTTCTGTGATCTGATCACAGAACAATTCATCTAGGACTGCCACACACATGGCAGTCCTTCACATGTGTTGGACTGCCCTGTGTGTGGCAGTCCTTGCTAAAATGTTCTGTGATTTGATCACAGAACAATTCATCTAGTACTGCCACACACAGGGCAGTCCAACACATGTGAAGGACTGCCCTGTTTGTGGCAGTCCTATATAAATGGCCATTCTCCTGTGTTTTAGCACGGAGAATGGCCATTCTCCGTGTAATTTAGCACGGAGAATGGTCATTACAGTGTTAAAACGCAGGAGAATGACCATTCTCCGTGTAAATTAACACGGAGAATGACATTCTCCGTGTTAGAGTTAATTTACACGGAGAATGGCCATTCTCCGTGCTAAATTACACGGAGAATGGCCATTCTCCGTGTAAATTAAGACGGAGAATGGTCATTCTCCTGCATTTTAACACTGGAATGACCATTCTCCGTGTAAATTAAGACGGAGAATGTCCATTCTCCGTGTTAATAACACGGAGAATGCCATTCTCCGTGTTAATATGGTCAGTTGAAACTTTGGAGGGCCATAACTTTTGACTGGGAGGTCGAAACGAGGTCCGGTTTGTCGCAAAATGAGCGTATTTTCGAGGAGGCTGAAAGTAACCGCTTCACGGTTAGACGGCCTTCCGAAAATTTAGAATCGCAAAAAATGATGTTTGAACCTCCGTTTTAGCAATTTTGTCGAAATTTTAGAATCGCAGACAAATAGTGGTGGAGGAGAATTTTCTAGTCGAATGTGGGAGTGTTCTTGAAAGAAATTTGGTGGAAGAATTAGGATTATAGTGGTGGAGGAGAATTTTCTAGGGTTTTGGGAGAGGGAGAGAGAGCTCTTCTTCTTTTTCTTTTGGAGGAGAGAGAGAGGAAATGATGAAATGGGAAGAAAATGTGAGTTTGGGGGGTTGGGCTGCCCCCTAGTAAAATTTGGGCTGCCCCCTAGTAAAATCTCCACCAAATGGGCTGCCCCCTAAGTAAGGGCTGCCCCTTAGTAAATGTGGAGGTGCCCCTAAAAAAAACCTTTTTTTGTCCTGACTTCATTTTTTTTTTGTCCCAGACTTTTTGTTGGCCTCCTTTGATTCGCAGAAAGGGAAAAAATAAAAAGAAATTGTTTCTTTGATGTTTTTTTTTTTTGAAAAATTGCAATTCCGATTTTTTTTTTTATTTGAAAAAAACCAAAAAATTTGGAAGGAAAGATGAATCTTTAGAGGGAGGAAAATGAATCCTTAGGTTGGTGGGAGGAACCATTTCTCCCATATTTTTTCTCCACTTGGTAATCAAATTCTTTTCTTATTTTCTTTGGCATCAAGACAAAGGAAATGAACCACTTTCCTTTTCCAGGACTCCAATTTTGCGAATCAAACGTGGCCTAAGAAGCAATGTAGTTTTACTTATAATCGGACACTTTCATTTATTTACATGGAAGGATTTTTATCTGGCGGATCTTGGTAAAAAAAATTTCTTTACTCCGTTTTACCAATTATATAAGATCTAGTGCTTATATGTAGGGGTGAATATTCAGTTTATTCGGTTTCAACCGAAACGAAATAGACAAAATTTAGTTTTAAACTCCCAAACCGAAACATATCCGAAATTAGCCAAAATCGAAACATGACAGAATAATGATAATGGTAGGGTCCAAAATTAAAATCGTGGTTAAATGGTATTCAAAATTATAATTTTTATGCACACATTTGTTGTATTTGTTTTCAAAGTTAGACTAGTTATTAAATTACCAAAATTTTGTTTCAAAACACATAATTAGAATTGTTGTTTTCAAAATATACACATTTTAATTATAATATATGCATACAATTGAGGGTATTTACATAATTGCACAAGTCTTATTCGATTTTCAGTTTTGGACCGAAATTGAAACTGAACAACTTTTTTTTCAAACCGAACCTAATCTCTTATTAGGTTTGTTTCAGTTTTCGGTCCAAAACCTAATAATACTCTCCTCTACTTGTATATAAAAATAAATTGGAAAAATTTGAGTGGCACCCCACTTTGTTTACGCTTATTTAAGGTGCACCCCACAACATTACAATATTGTATAACACCCCCCACTTTAACGAAAAACGTCTATTACTAACGGTCAACTCCTTTGACCCTTTATTTTGGACGAAAATACCCTCTCGTTATGCCCCTACCCAACCCTTGCGACCCCCCTCTCCCATTGCTACCGCCGGCAGCCCTCCTTCCCGCCGGCAGCTAGCCTCCCCCCCTCCCCCCCCTCCCGCTCCGCCCCTTAACCCCCACTGCTGCGCGCTGCTGCTGCTGCCGTCGCTGCCGCGCGATGCTGCCGCCGCCGCGCGATGCTGCCGCCGCCGCGCGATGCTGCCGCCGCCGCGCGCTACTGCTAGGGGACGGAGCGGGAGGGGGGGGGGGAGGGCGGAGCGGGAGGGGGGGAGGGGGGGCGGAGCGGGAGGGGGGGGGGTGATGATGGTTGATGGTGGTGGTGATGATGATGATGGTGAGTGCGACGACGCCGTGGAGGGAGGCCGAGCACGGCGGGGGGGCGGGGGACGGGCGGCGGGGGGCGGGGGACGGGCAGCCACGTGTGACGGAAAGGGAGGACACACAAAAGTAGACAAGGGTATTTTCGTCAAAAAAAAAAATTTGACCGTTCGTTTTAGACAGAATTCGTTAAAAGTGGGGGGTGTTATACAATATTGTAATGTTGTGGGGTGTACCTTAAATAAGCGTAAAAAAAGTGGGGTGCCACTCAAATTTTTCCAAATAAATTTGTACAATAAGTTGGACAAATGTCTACTGTAGTTTTTATAGTAGATGTGGACAATTGGGCTGCCCCCTAAGTAAGGGCTGCCCCCTTAGTAAATGTGGAGGTGCCCCTATAAATTGCCATAAATTGCCTTTTTATACTCCACAAACAGAATCTTCCAATCCAAGTGAAGGAAAAAAGGCCAGTTAGATGGGTCCAATCAGGTCCACCAGAAAACCCAGCCCATTTCACCACCCAGATCCAACGGTCCAAGACACCGCATCACAATTAGGGTTTCTCCATCCACCCCTCTATATAAATCCCACTGTCCATTTCTTCCTCCTCTAGCCTCCATTTCAAGAACTAGGGTTTTCTTAGGCTTAGGGTTTCCGTTCCAACATACTCCTCGTCAATGGCGCCGCGAAAGAGCAAGGTTTCCTCCCGGAACCCCGACCTCATCCCCGGGATCGGGAAGTACTCCAAGTCGAAGATGTACCACAAGCGCGGCCTCTGGGCGATCAAGGCCAAAAATGGCGGCTCCTTCCCGAAGCACGACCCCAAGCCCGCCACCGACGCGCCGCACGTGAAGCCGCCCAAATTCTATCCCGCCGACGACGTCAGGACCCCCATCGCCAACCGCCGCAAGCCAAAGCCCACCAAGCTCAGGTTAGGGTTTCCTCGCTCCGATCTCTTCTGTTGGAAGAATCAGGGTTTTTGGTTTTAAAATTAGTGTTCTGCTCGTTCAGGGCGAGCATTACTCCTGGAACGGTGTTGATTCTGCTGGCGGGGAGGTTCATGGGGAAGAGGGTCGTGTTCTTGAAGCAGCTTCCCTCTGGATTGCTTCTTGTCACTGGTAAAGTTGCATTCTCTTTCCGAAAAAAGTTTTGGTTTTATGTGGTTGGATCAGTAACACCAAATAAAGATTGGTTCTTTGATGGGATAGTAGGAATTGATAAATTCGATACGGATGAGTTGTTATGTATTAGATTGGTGTGAACTAGGACGCAATGACACTCCAATAATTGGTCGTGTCAAGCACTTGCACCCCGAAAATTAGACAACACGTGTTCCAAAATACGTCAAGGCACGCCAATATTATTGGTGTCGATGTGCTAACTAACATAGGGTACGAATCTACATAATTGCATTCATCTGTTATGCATGATAAATTTTATCTGGTGTTGGATTTTGGTTTGTACTTTCCTGATTTTTAGTTAGGGATTTATGAGTACAATCAAGGGCGGAATCAGAAATTCGAGTTTGGGTGGGCTGGAGTGTACTGGGGTGGGCTAAGTGTGGACTGATTCACATGAAAAAAAATCCAAAAAATATACATAAGAAAAAAAAGCAAAAACATTTTTTTGGGGTGGGCTGGAATGGCCCACCCCAGCCCCCTATGTGGGTACACCCTTGAGTACAGTAACCATTTTCGGAACTTGAATGGAGAATGATTTTCTAGTTATATTTATTTGGGAATTACTCATCACATGAGGGTTTATCGATTTACTTAAATATTTGTTACATACAGTGAACAATGCATTTTTTGGAATATTGGCTGTCGTATTAATTAGTAATAATTGGGAATTGCTTAGGATTATTTAGTATTGTTGACTCACTCTATAGGGGCGCCTTTGTTTGTAGGTGTAATTTAGGAGTCTCACCAAGGCTTAGATAGATAGTATTCACATTTTCTGTGTAGATAGATATATTAGATTCGTTTGTGAGTTAGCTTGCTTTGTTGTTTGATCATATGATGGGTATGGGAAATTCTTTGGTGAAACTATAGTATAGCAATGGGCCTAGTCTTTCTGCTATTGTGCTCTCACGAGTGCTTTTGATGGATCAATTATAGTATATGATATCGGGCCTTGTGTGTCACCCAATCATTGCTATAAATGATCTAGAACTAGAGGTGAGCATATCTCGGTACAGAATTGGAAACTGCCGTGAACCGAACTGAACTAAGTTTCGGTTTCTAATGTGAGGTTGAATTTTCAGTTTTGGAGAATTGGAATTTATCGGTTCATTTTTTTAGTTTTGGGCTTTGATCCAGACTAGAAACCGAATCAAGATATACCTATATACCCTCAAACCATGAGTTATTTAATTTAATTTTCACATTGCATAATTGTAATTTATTTGTTGTATTGTATAAATGTCATTCTATTGATTTGTAATTAATTGTTTTTGTTTGATTGTCTTTGAAACTGTTATTGCTTTGTGCTGTCATGGTAATATTATCAACTTACCATTACCAGACATTGTAGAAAAGCGTAGTACTGTCAACTGTATTGCATTATCATTTACCATGGGATCACTATTTGATAAGTTCTGACAAATGTGTTTACAAATTAGAGTATCATTTGTGCATATTTGTAGTTTAGGGCTAGTTTGCTTTCCATTTGAAATGTTAAATGTTCCATTGAAATAGTGAAAGCCATGGACCATTTTCTGTACCATTTGTTATTGTGAGAACGGAAAACCTTGGGAACCGAACATGGTAGTCAAAGGCGAGATATGTACCCTTTGCGGCTCGAGTGCGTCTTGCGCCTTTGACTACCTTGGAACCGAACGAGATTTGTGTACCTTTGACCAAAATGTCCAAAGAACTGGTGAACACGCCATCTCAAACGGTAAACAAACAAGGCCTTAATGTCATCTATTGAATGGAAGCAATCATGTATCAGTTTGTTTGGTCGGGGGAACTTGGAGCTGAACTTGATAAATTTGGCTCTAAAAAGGTCGAGGTTCTTTGATTTCTAGGATTGGTGAGGAAAACTAGAGACAAAAAAAGCCGTTTGGGGTTTACTGCATCGAACCATTTTCTGTCATTTGTTATGGTGAGAATGGAAAACCTTGGGAATCGAACGAGGTTTGTGTACCGTTTTGGCCAAAATGCCCAAAGAACTGTTGAATACTCCGTCTCAAACGGTATACAAACTAGGCCTGAATGTCATCTATCACATGGAAGCGATCATGTATCAGCAATCAGCCGCTTGGTCGTGGGAACATGGAGCTGAACTTGATAAATTTGGCTCTAAAAATGTCAATGTTCCTTGATTTCTAGTGATTGGTAAGGAAAACTAGGGACGAACTGTCAAGAATGGAGATTTATTTTCATTCAAACCCATCAAGTTCCCAAGTTTCTTGGAGAATTTTAGTTCTAAAAAAGAGTTGCTTGTGGAACTTTATGATTTAAATTAGAGGGAGGTTGATTCCACTCTATGCTCGATGTTTGTGATTTATTATCAATTTGTTCAACTTCTTCCAATGAAAAATGGTCGTGGTACTTTAGACAATAACTTGGAAGAATATGTGGTGGGTCCCACCTATATGCTCTTCCCATGTTCTTCCAGTTTTCAACTCTGTGATATTCCCGACCAATTCCCTTGGTTAGGGGAGCTTTGTAAAACTTACGTACTTTTGATCCTGGGAAAAATACATTTACCTACCACAAGTTCTTCCAAGTTTTTGTCTATAGTTCTTAAGTTCTTTTGTTTGTTTGGTATTAAGATGGCTAAAGAAAAATAGATCAAATAAGTAGTGAACCCATGAACCAGTGGCAATGTACCTAATGTATACTCAGACCCTTATTTCTCTATCCAATCGAAATTATGTTCTACAAAGTTCCATCTCTTTTTGAGTGGTAAACCACCTAGGAACTTTATGAGTTGGCACGGATACAACATAATGGCCAATTCTAGAGCAAGTTCCTATGTTCCTCCCCATTTGACCTCAACCAAGACATCCTCCAAGCGTCTAGAATTTTCTACTTCCAATGTTCGATTAAATTCTAAGAAAATGGCATTTTACATATTAAATTAAAATATTTAATTTGACCTTCCACTTTTCCGCTAAGTTTGTTTCTTGTACAAATTTTATTTGCAGGTAACTTTTAATGCCAATCTTTCAATACACTGCATTTTACATATTAAATCAAAATATTAGTCTCATTTACCCATACTTGTAGAAATATTCTTTCATGCCTACAATACTAATAGGTACATGTTATAGAGTTTGCACGCGTATAGATTTTGCTAATGATTGTTGCTTTTATAACCTTTTGATCAGTATACACTATACACACTTTCTAGGTGATCATGGCCATTCTGAAAACCTTTTTTATTTGTTATATACTTATCTTTTCATGTTAATTTTTGTTGTTGCTTCAATTGTAGACCAAATTTGTTTGTTCAAAGTCTTAGAAAGTTGTGAAGAACTTTGAAAATATGTAGAGGCATAAAGATCCTCGTTTTTACATGGTATTCCATCATTTCTATTAAGCATCTAGAACAGACAGTCCTCATTTGTATTAATCCCCTTTACACATGTTTTTGTCTTGTTTTATGAGCTTTACCCAATTCTATGATGTGCTTATGGAGGTTGTAACTCAGTTTTCTAGATAAATTGTATACAATTTCAAGTTATGTTGAGTGTATGATTATTCAGTTTGGTTCAACTCAGAATCACTTAGCCATATCCATATATTTGTTACATGTTAGAAAGCATGGATACTCCAAAATTAGTGTTGTATCGTAGAATGTCCTTGTCAAGTACTAGTAGACATGTCACATGATATATGCTGTCTAAATTAGACTGGCATACTGAAACTAATGTTGTTCTGTGTCAGTGTTACCGTGGCCATATCATAGTCAAGAACTAGTAGACATGATATGTGCATAGTCTAAATTAGACTGGCATACTGAAACTAATGTTGTTCTGTGTCAGTGTTACCGTGGCCATATCATATTCATATACGGGCAGAAGTGCAGGTTATCTATCTATTACTTGTAAAGGATGCATTCCTTTCAAACTTGTTTTCAAATGAAAATCTTGTTAACCGTTAGAAAGCAGTAATTTAATGCCAGAGTATTTTTGGGGGCAAATAACGAATAAAGTATCGCCAACTCTAGGATCAATTTTACATCAAAGTCCATCTTTGTGTAGCCATTCACTACACTATACAAGGAATCACTATTGACAAGAATGCTTGTGTTTGTTTTGCTAATCCTTTAGTCTCACGCTTTTGCTACTGGATATTAATTGTATTTGTATTTCTTCTGCAGGGCCCTTCAAGGTAAATGGAGTCCCCTTGCGTCGTGTCAGTCAGTCTTATGTCATTGGAACATCTACAAAGGTAGATATATCTGGAGTTAATGTTGAGAAGATTGATGACAAGTATTTCGCTAAGGAGGCCAAAAAGAAGAAGACAAAGACTGAGGGTGAATTCTTTGAAGCAGAGAAAGAGGTCTTCTTACTTTAGTCTCCGATTACTGTGTTTTGTTTAATTGAATTAACTATCAAGTTTGTTACTCATTTCTTATTTTTGTCCTTGTATTATGTAGGAAAAGAAGTCCCTTCCTCAAGACAAGAAGGATGACCAGAAGGCTGTTGATGCTCAGTTGATCAAGGCTATTGAAGCTGTACCGGATTTGAAGGCTTATCTAGGTGCTAGATTCACGCTTAGGTCAGGCATGAAACCCCATGAGCTTGTGTTTTAGTCGGTTAGTGAGTAGCAATTGGATCACTTCACTCTAGACATCTTTGCATCTCTTAGCCTATTTTGGGTTGTCTTTAAGTTTTGAATAGAGCAGACTCGGGTTCTTGTTTGAAAAGGGAATTCTATACGATTACATGTTATCCAAGGTTGTCTGGACCAAGCTGGTATTATGTTAATTTTGATTCTATTTTTGTGTTCTTGTGGTGAAGTATGGCAATTTTATATTTTGTTATGTTGTGATCCTTTAATTGCTTTTCAGAATGAATCATATTGTACTAATCTAAAAATGTCTACCAATGCTAATATATTCCTATTAGAAAATACTAATGCTCCACTTTACTGTTATCGACCATCCAGTCAATATGCAATTTACTTATGAAATATATTCTGATGAGAATGCTTGCAATTCCTGGCTATTGAGCTCTTCTTATTGGAGAAAGATCTCACTTTCAGTCAGAAAAGTTTAGGAGTCGCAGTATTCATTTCTGGTGAGTTGGGAAATTTCTAGTGAGATGGGAAGTGGGAAGCTGAAGATCAAAGAAGATACAAAAGGTTCTGCAAATATTTTGGTTGAAGTTGGATCAATTAGCAGTGCACCCATGACCCAATTTTTTTTTTGGAACAGTAGACACAGAAACATAAAGTTCATGTCTGGCGAGTATTTTCAGTATACTCAGTTATGGGAGGAGATTGCTCGTGGGGGACAGGACCGACCTTCCTCTGGAATTTTGAGGGATAAATGGCCTTTTGTTAAGCAGAGACATTGAATCACACCTTGTAGTAAGTAGTAAAAGAGGTGCCAAAACTACCTGCCGAATCAAACATGGACTCCAAGTCTCGTTTCTTTCTTTTAGGAGATTATAATTTTCATAAATTTTTTAGGTGGGAGGGAAAGTGAATTCCTTAGAGTGGGATATATTCCTTTTTTTCGACAATTTTTTGTTCTTCTAATTTTCTTTGATACACAAATACAGAAAATGAATGACTTTTCTTTTCCAATACTCTCATTCTGCGAGCGAACCAAACATGGCCTAAAGGCCTTTTGATTAGTCGAAGTCGATACGGATGTGGAGGATGTTGTGCATTTGTCCACTTCTACTGTTTGGTTGGGGGAGAAAAAGAAGTGTTTGGTTGGAGACTAGGAAGTGTGCTGAAGTGGGGTGACAAGTCTTACCACTTGTTGCCTTCTGCATCATAGGGGATTTTTGTCAAAAAATTCGATAAATGGGCGGAACTCACTTTCTCTCGCACAGTGGAAGTGCGTTTTCCCGGTGAAACCTGCAAGGAACCGGATTCGGGGCTGCTAAATCAACAGCGAGGAGAGGAGCAAAGGAGTAGAGCAGTAATGGTGGCAGTGGTGGCTTTCATCCAAAATAGGAAAGGGGAGGGGAGAAGAGCGGAGAGCAAGCGGTTGGGGTCAGAGACCATGTGGAACCATTGGGAGTAGACCGGACGATGGTCCAGCCTCTTCTCGAAGATGGTGAGTGGCAGGACCAGGCGACGAGGAAGACGAGGTCTTCCTTCCACATAGGGCTCAGCTTGCGCGCTCGACAGACCTTCGTCTTGAGAACTTGGCTGCCCACCTAGACGGCCACAAGGAAAATTTAAAAAAAAAAGAAAGATTGAAGGTTGCTTCAAGAACTATTAGCTAGAAAACGGACACTCCAAATTTTTTTTTTATGCCGTGCCCGTGTCGCATAGTGTCGGACGTATGGGATATGTCAAGGAAATATATTGTCACGATCCGCACCCGGTGCAAGGGCACGAGGACGTGGGTACGTCCAGCCTACGCTGCAGCTTTGACGGTAGAACGTTCTCTAGGTCAATAATACTATCTAACTACATCTCACAGAATAGTATATGAAACCTGTCAATGACATCTCAATTCCATACGGAGGACAAGATCATAATACTCATACTCAATCACAATAAACTATAAGGAAGATAAATTGTACGATAAAGACATAAAAGATAAGATATGATAATTCAAGAGAAGTCTAGAAGCATAACATCATCCAGAAATCAAGTCTATGAGTCTAACTATCTCAATGTAAACATAGTCTCAAAAATAATAACATCTCAAAGTCAGAAGCTGGAGACAAATCCAGTACTAATAGCTAATCTAGATGACTCGCTACTAGTGTTTCCTCTACTTTGCTGGCTCCTCCCGGGTCTCCTGCAGGTAGCTCTCATCTACACCTGCTCCATAATAGGTAGGACAAAAGTCCTCAAGATCATCTATAAAATGTTATCCAGTCAGAATTGAAGCGAAGCACATAACTCTAACAACAGTTCCAATTATATGATAAATGCTATAAAACAGTAAAAGTGAGTGTAATACATGATAGGAATATAGAATTGTACCATAACCTGTAAATAACAATATGAAAGATCGAAATGCAAGACTATCTGACATAACATGCAATAAGAATAAGAAGGCGGAGCAAATAAAGAGTATCGCAATGAATATGAAATAGGCAGGAAGGAACTGAACTAAACTATGTATTTTGAATCATCATTTCCAATAAGTGTTCAATCATTAAACAATGTCCACAATAGTACGGCTCAATCATACAGGTAACGTATGATTGGCTATCCACAATAGCACACTAATACGGCTCAATCCAATAGAATTGGCTATCTACAATAGCACAATAGTACGACTCAATTATACGGGTTATGATTGGCTATAAGGGACTGCTTGGATTGAGAGTTAAGAGAGTTAAGTGAAAAAAAGTTAAGGAAAAATAAAAACCATGCTTGGATTGAGGGTGAGGGTTTAGGAGGGAGATTATAGAGAGTTAAGTGATGGTTTGTTTAACCCTCTTTTGTCTATTTTTTCAACACCCAAATCGGATGGTTAACGAGGGAAATTGAAGAGTTTTGTTTAAAAAGTCATAAATATCTCTTGTTTGTACTATAAAATATCATGACTTTTTTTCTTGTGTTCTATAGCTTTCGCATTTGTAAAGATATTTTGATAAGTTCTAATTAAAATTCTAATCAAATTTAATTTTATGACATATGTCATAATAATATTTCGGTAAATATTGTATTTTTATTAAGACAAAGACGAAAGACAATTCCAAAGTAAGATAAGACTCGGTAGAAATATGCACGTGTTCTGAGTTGACCTTAAAACCAAGGGAACCTCAAGTTGTGAATCGGGCCGGGCCGGGCCGGCCCGCAGCCCACATTGGGCGGTTCGAACCGGGCTCGGGCCAAGCCCGGACCGGACCGGAGCTGACAGCGGGCCGGGCCTGGCCCGGCCCGGTCGGGAAAATCCAAGCCCAGCCCGGCCCACAGGACCGGCGGAGGAGGGGCTGGGCCGGGCCGGTTCGGGCCAGCGGGCCGGGCCGGGTCCGGGCTTCGGTCGGGCCGGTCCGGGCTTGGGTTGGGTTTTGAATGTTTTTTTTTTTTTTTTTGAAAAATTTGATAAAAAGTTTATGTTAAAAATTCATAGTAAATAATTGATGTTAAAATATATTGTAAGTGTATTAAGTGTTAAAATTTCATTATAAATTATTTATCCTAATATATTATTTTAGTTTACATTTATGTATAAATATATTGTAAGTGTATTAAGTGTTTTAAAGTTTACAAATTTATTTTACATTTTTTTAAAGTATAAATTTATAAAGTTTAAATTTATAAAGTTTAAATTTATAAAGTTTATTAAATTTTATATAAAATTTATAAAGTATATAAAATTATTTATAAAGTTTATTCTAAGTGTATAAAGTTTTTTTAAAGTTTAAATTTAGTAATATTTGTATAAATTTTAAACATTTTTCCCTCCTTCTTTTTCCGGGCTTGGGACCGGCATAGGCGAAGTTAAAAAATGTTTTTTTATATTTTTAATTTATTTAGTTTGTTTTAGTTGTTAATTTAAATTATTTATATTTTACTTACTTTCTTTTAAGTAATAAAATTTATAATTTATTTTAGTTGTTAATTTAAATTATTTATATTTTACTTACTTTCTTTTAATTAATATGATTTATAATTTATTTAGTTTTTTAAATTATTTATATTTTACTTACTTTCTTGTAAATTATTTACTTTCTTTGTTTGTTTTTTTTGAAAGTATAATTTTTTAAAGTATAAATTATTTACTTTTAAAAATTATTTACTTACTTTCTTTGTTTGTTAAAATATACATTGAAAGTATAAATTAGAAAATTTTAAAGTATACATTGAAAGTATAAATTTTTAAAGTACAAATTCCGAAAGTGTAAATATCAAAGTTTTTTTTTTTTTTTTTTTTTTTTTTTTTTGGAGAAAAAAATATCAAAGTTAGTATTCATACCTTTGCCTCATTCATCTTGCACCGCTCTAGATGATTCACCAATTCTAAGCGATTCGAAGTCTAGCTCGTTGATGTCGGCACTTTCATCTACTTTGTCTTGAGTTCTTTTCTCGGCATGGACCCAGTCTTGGACACATACACATGCTTCCAATATATCTGGCAGCAACCGGCTTCTCTTCTTGCTCAAAATTCTTGAACCTGAACTAAAACATGACTCCGATGCTACCGTGGACACCGGAACCATTAGTAGATCACGTGCTATCATAGAAAGTACAGGATATCTTTTCTCGTGTTTTTTCCACCATTCTAAAATGGTGAAGTGAGTGGAAGAATCGTCTTCCTCCTCATAAGAACTAAGGTATAAAGACAACTCTTGGGTCGGTTGGGAAGATTGTCTTTGTTTCTTCCGTTGTAGTATACGTTTGGCGTGTGTCAACTTAGACACCAAACCAGAGCTACTACTACCACTAGGCCCTTGAGTTGGGCGGGGAGTTGGTGCTTTGTCTTCATAATGAATAACTAATCTATCCAAAGTTGCCTTAACTTCTACTTTTATGCCACTAACATCAACATTCATGTTCTGTCCAAAGTCATCTAACAATGTATCTACACCATCTAATTTGATTCTAGGATCAAAAATTGAAGACAAGCAATACAATAAAGGTACATCGCCCCAATATTTTTTGAATTTTGCTTCCATTTTCTGTACAACATAAGCAAAATTGTGGTTAGTTCTATATTTAGAAAATAAGAAAGAAATGTTACAAAGTTCTTGTAAAGCTAGGCAAGAAGTTGGATAGTAAACACCGGAAAGAGTACGTGTAGCATTGTAAAAAGTTTCTAAAAAATCATAAATTGAACTAGCAACTTCCCAATCATCCTCAGTTACTTGAAATTCAAAATTGAGATCCGTGTTACAATAATATGTAATAGGATCTTTAAAGGGAATTGCGGACTTCAACATTAAATAAGTTGAGTTCCATCTATGTGGAACATCCTTTACAAATCTTCTAAAACGAATACTAAAATGTAAGCATGTGGCCTTGAACTGTTGTTGCCGTGCAGGAGACGTGTTTAAACTGTGTAAACATTGTCTAAGAGTATCTAAATGTGAGCTAAAATAATCAAGACATTCTTTTACTACTAAGTTAATAATATGACAAGCACATCTAACATGCATTAATCTACCTTCTAAAATGGGTTGAAATAATAGTTGTAATGAAGAGATGGCAGAAGTATTATTACTAGCATTATCAAAAGAAACAGAAAATATTTTTTGGTGAATATCATATTCACGCACGTGTTCTATAATAGCGCTTGCTATTATGGAGCCTGTGTGTGGAAATTCTAATATCTTTAGACAGATGATGCGTTTTTGCAACACCCATTGTGAATCTATGTAATGTGTTGTGATACAAATGTAAGCATAATTTTGCTTACTTGTCCAAATATCAGAAGTAATGGCTATTTGACTAACATGCAAAAAACTTTCTTTTAAAGCCTCTTTTTTTTCATGAAAAAGTCTAATAGCCTCTTTTCTAGCGGCGCCTCTAGGCACTTTACTAAAACAAGGATTTAAAGAAGATGTGACATAATCATATAAATTATCACTTTCACCCGCAGTGAAAGGAAGTTCATCAGAAATCAAATATTTTGTAAACTCAGTTTTATGCCGAGCGGCAGAATAAGAAAACGTACCCATGTTCGATCCCGTGCTACCTCCACCAAAATTTATTTGAGTTTGAGATGCAGAAATTGTGTCCCTCCCGTAACAGGTCTCGTAGTGTCTTGAAATTGTACCCGTGCCACCTCCAGTCTTCCATTTGTATATGTTGGCACATTTCTTGCACTGTGCCGCGTACGCAATTGGATTTCCTTTCGGATCTAAAACAAGAGAATTATCGGGATTAGTTTGATAAAGAATAGTAAAAAATTCCCAATACTTTGATTTCTTCTTTCTTTTTGGCACATTCTGATTGGAACTCGCAATTTCTGGAGGGGATCCTACTAAATCTTCAGGAATATCATCAGGAATAGGATTTTGCTCAAAATAAGTACTAAAATATTCATAAGAATTTCCGGCATCACCGGTAGGTGGGTTAGAACCTTCTCCGGCCATTATAAAAAATTAATATAAAAGAGAGGGAGAGAAGAAAAATACACCGGAAAAAAAATTCCCGAAAAAAAAAGAGCAAGTAAAAGAGAGGGAGAGAGAGTAAGAAAAATACAAACAAATTTTGTTCAAACAATATAAATTTTTTTTGAATTTTTAAGAGAGAAAGAGAAGAAAAAATATTAAATCGGACGCCGGATTTCGGAGTTGAGCCTTGAGCGGGGTTGGGAGCTTCTTCGCAAATTGATGGAAATTTAATGAAAATTGTATGAAGATTGAATGAGTGAGTTGTGTTAGAAATATGGATTTTATGGGCTATTTATAGAATTTTTTTCATGCCAAATGACCCCCTCTACCCTCAAAATATAGTTGTTGGAGTGGTTTTTTGGTCATTTTCTTGAAAAATGACCAAAATACCCCTCTAACGTTATTATAACAGCTATATTATGGGGGTATTTTGGTAAAATACCCTCCTGAAATTCAAAAAAAAAAAAAAAAAAAAAAAAAAAAAAAAACCAGTCAGCCGGTTCAGACCGGGCCAGACCGGGCCGGGCCGGTTCGGGCCAACCGGGCCGGGCCAACCGGGCCGGGCCAACCGGGCCGACCGTTTAAAAAAAAAAAAAAAAAAATTTCCAGCCGGTCCGGGCCGGGCCGGGCTTGGGCTCGAAGGGGGGGGCCCGACCCGGACCACTTGGCTCTTCGGGCTGGGCCGGTCCGGGTTTTTTGGCGGGCCGGGCCGGGCTAACAGGAGGTCGGGCCGGGCGGGCTCGGGCCGGGCACCGGGCCGCCCGGCCCATTTAACACCTTGAAGGGAACCTAGTGGATTTCTGAAGTCAATAGTCCCATTCACATTGAGAAATGAAAGGTAAATTGATAATATGTGTCTGGATAGCGGATTTAAGATTTTCTAACAGATATATTTCGAATCTAACTAGATGTGTTGATATCAATGAACATAAACTCACAGAGATGAAGAGTCACGACTACGACGTGTTCATGGAGACCTCCTCCACCTGCTTCTTCTTCTAAGCCTCATCTAGATCAAGTCTTAACACAAGTGTTTATCGTTATTATCGGACTCCATTAACATATGGAGCGTATGTATACAACTATAGATAGGCTGAGTTCAGTTGCTCTTGCTGCCCCTACTGCCCCTTTGTACTGGCTGTCCTTGTTGTTCCGACCACGTCTACCATGGCCGATGTGTTTGCGAGATTCCTTCGTTTGCTTCCACTGGACTTCGTAACTCGTTTGTAAGACTCGCCACCACCACCGTCCGAACAGTAGCAGTAATTATTTGTATTTTTACTATCATGAATATGTTTGTACTTATATTTCGTAACTTTGGTTGTAGTTGTATTTATACTATTCTGTATCCTGGTAATGGACAAATCTTCAATTGATTCCTAAGGGTCTGCTTGACAATTATAGAGGCAACAATTATGAGGTATTTTTAGAGTACCGATTATAAACGGTCAAGTGGGATTCGACTTTTGGTGGTTTTTAAGTAGCGGCTTTTGAACCAGTCCAATTCATGCGTGGTGATTCACTAACGAACGGTTTTAAAAGTTTTGACACGAGTTAAATTAAATAGAGAAGGATATTAGTAGTTATAATTATATATTTTTGGTGAGCATATAAATGGAATAAAATAATAAAATCTCTCAAAATCTACCGATTTGGAATGTTTATAAAGCCACCCAAAATTATATTACACCGGTTTTGGGACTCTTTGAACCGACCAAAATCAGTGCCTCAAAAAAAAAATTTAACAAGCAATGATTTTCCTAAGCGGTGGATTCAAAAATATCCTGAAAATACTGTTACCAAGTAGACCCTAAGGGGGCGTTTGGTATGCGAAATACTATATAGCCGGGAATTCTATATTCCCGGGAATCAAATTCCAAGGAATTAAATTTCCGGAAAAATTACATTCCCATGTTTGGTGACAATATAAATATTCCCGGGAAAAAAATAAAAAATAATAATAACGAAAAAAATGAACAAATATAAAAAAACCGGTAAAAGGACAAAAAACCGGTAAAAAACGAAAAAAAATAGTAAAAACGACAAAAAATCGGTAAAAACGACAAAATAACAAAAAAACGACAAAAACGATGAAAAACGACGAAAAATCGGTTAAAACGACAAAAATGACTAAAAAGCGACAAATAATGTATAAACGACAAAAATAACAAAAAAAAGGTAAAAACGAAAAAAATAACCAAAACACGACAAAAACGACATAAAATCGGTAAAAACGAAAAAAAAAAACCAAAAATGCGGCAAAAAACGACAAAAAACAAAAAAAAACGGTTAAAACGACAAAAATGACTAAAAAGCGACAAAAAATGTATAAACGACAAAAATAACAAAAAAGGTAAAAACGAAAAAAATAACCAAAACACGACAAAAACAACATAAAATCGGTAAAAACGAAAAAAAACCAAAATGCGACAAAAACGACAAAAAACAAAAAAAAAAACGGTTAAAACGACAAAAAATGACAAAAAATCGTTAAAACAAATAATCGATAAAAACGACAAAAAATCGGTTAAAACGACAAAAAATTACCAAAAAGCGACAAAAAACGGTAAAAGCGACAAAAATGATAAAAAACGACATAAAATAAGTAAAAATGACAAAAAATCGGTTAAAAACGACAAAAAATTGACAAAAAAGCGACAAAAACGACAAAAATAATCAAAAGTGACAAAAAAAGACAAAATGGGTAAAAACGACAAAAAATTGCTTAAAACGACAAAAAATTGGTAAAAACGAAAAAAAAATGACAAAAAGTGATAAAAACGACAAAAAAAAAAATCAAAAAGTGACAAAAAAGACAAAAAAAATGGGTAAAAAACGACAAAAAAATCGCTTAAAAACGACAAAAAATGGTAAAAACGACAAAAAATGACAAAAAAAACGATAAAAACGACAAAAATATAATCAAAAATGACAAAAAAGAAAAAATGGGTAAAAACGAAAAAAAATTGCTTAAAACGACAAAAAATTGCTTAATACGACAAAAAATTGGTAAAAACGACAAAAAATGACAAAAAACGATAAAAACGACAAAAAAAGAAAAACATGTTCAAAACTAATCAAAATTGATTAAAAAAGAAGAAAAAAATTTAGACAATTTTTTTTTGCCCGGGCAAAAAAAATACCCACCTATTCTCAAGGGATAGAATTTCCATGTTTTGTGGGTAAACTATTTACCCGGGTATTTATAATTCCCGGAAATAAATTTTTATAAGCCAAACAAACGTGGTAATAGATTCCCATCTTAAATTTTTCCGGAAATAAAAAAAAATACCTCGTACCAAACGCCCCCTAAGTCGTGCTGGTGAATGCACTAGAATCACGGGGTAATTGTTAGTGATAATTCTTTCTGGATAAAATTGTGAATAATGGTTAGAAATCAAACGCTTAAATTGTGGCTGTATAACAAGAAGCACCACAGCAATATTCATGAAAATAGCAAGCTCCAGGAGTGTCATAACTTCATATCATTTTTTACATCAGTCGAAAAATTCAACAACTACACTGGCTGATCATAATTCACACCTAAACTTTTATTCTAACCCTCTATAGTTGGCAATAATATGGAGACTTTCCTGAATATATAGTTACAGCACTGTGTAGAGCAGTGCAGGAATAACAAGACTTGTGATAGTGTGATGTAGAGACGAACTCACCACTTACAGGATCGGGGATATATACAAGAGCCATATGATGTCCTAAAGAAGCCAAAGTTCACACCCAGCTGTTTGAAAATGAGAAATCATGAAATCTAAACGAAACATCCCCTGCTGTATCCCTGCCAAGTCTCTCCGACGCGTCGAACGCTGAATTCTGCGGCGATTCGGATGGCGGTGATGCACAGGGGGGTAGATAAGGCATACTCGCGGCCTCGTATCGTCCAGACTCGCCACTCGAAGCGCGTGATGGTGGCTGATCCCACATCAGCACATGGATCACGAAGGGCTGCAGCGCATGCCGGTACAGCGAGAGCTTGTTGCTGAGTGAGACCGTGTCGAAGCACCGGATGGCTCCAGAGGAAGAGACCATCCAGGGGAGAACCTTCTCGTTCGATACCCTCGATATCACCAGGAGCTTCGATGCTCTCGCGGCTTCCCTGTACAGATCTCGCAGCCCTGACCGAGTTGAGGCGGCTGTGTCGTCATCGCCATCGATCACTGAAGATATGTATATGAAGCCCTGTGAGAAACAAGAAATAAGTTCAAGTTAAGGTTTGCATCATCGGTTGACACCACTCTAGGTGTCAAGTCATATGCAATATCTAAGCATCAAGCCAGAGTGTGACCTCTTCAGTGCGACTGACGGCGAAGCCCAGCTTAGAATCGCCTTCTCGTAGTCTGATCTCCACGGGCAATTCTCCTGCAGCAGGGGTATACCATAGCCGGACTGCTTTCACCACTCCTATGTCAACACCGTGGTAGTCCTCAAACCCGTAAAGGCTTGCATTTGCAAGGTTCGAAAGGTCTGAAAGTGATCCAGTGTTTACTGTTGAGGAAGCCTTTTCTCCAGAAATCTGTTGCAGAATATGTTGAGAGAAGTTTTCATATAAATTACACTAAAATTTTTTTGTACCGAATATATGTTTCACAAACTCGTTACAGAGCTAAATGAAAAGTAGACAATTTTTTTCTTAAGGGGCAGCGATTTCACTTGCAAAATCGAGGATTACTGCATTTGCAAGTTTATTCATCCATGTTTAAGTTGACTGTAATTTTCGCTCCCTGATATCAGTAATGACGAGTTGTTCTACAAACAACAAAACGATGTAATCCATGAAACAACCTACATCAAGATGGGAGTCTATGACATTCTTCATTAAGCTAATGCATTTGGAACTTATTTGTGTTAATTCAAATAATCTAGTGGTTGATGTGTATTTCATTAAGCTTGGTGTCAATACAAGTATCATATTGTTCTAGGCTTCCCTTCCAATGAAGCAGGATCAACTCTTCATATGGGCCAAAAGTTGAAGCGAAATCAAGTTAAACGAGACTGTAAATTGATCTCCCGTTAAGGAGCCTTTTGCCAATAACCTCAGTCGGTTACTTATCCTTAAGAGATTCAAGAAGATAATACCTTGGTAAGAAGTGCCTCTGTCTGAACATTCATAAACAAGATGGGCACTCCTGAAGCTTGAGTGGAGATGAGCCAAGAGTTTGCCCGGGCCAGTGTGTCCTCAAGGGAGTTGTAGCTAGTGGCATCAGGATCCGATGCCTTGGGAAGGATGAGTAGGGAGAGGAAGCTGCTTGAGTTTGATATAGGCAGTGTTTCGCTCATCTTCTTCTCCCAAGCATATGATACATATCCATCCTGCAACTGAGCTTTGCTCAGAGCAGTAACCACTCTTGAGCTCCTGGAGCCTATAATCAACAACTCAGTATATTAGCCTTCTATAATTTTTTTTTACAGAGAAGTAAAAGAAGCAAGTTTGAATTTTTCACTCAAATTATATTGTATACTGAAGACAGAAGGCAACTAGACAATAACAACTATTCTTTATCAATTTGTCAATCTAGTGAAATGTCAAAATCAGTTGTTTCTCAAGGATGATGCACCAAATGTTGATCCACTTGTTCTATGATGACCATAGTCCATTGTTAACTCTCTGCTGTGTGGCAAAGATTTCGGAACACTATAGTGAGGGTATATCCTGGTCTTGTTGGAGAAAACTTCGCATTTATATGAAGAAAAATAGAAAAACATTAATCATATCCTTTAATCTGTGGGTTTACATTCGGCAGTGCGGCTAAGCAAACAGCAAGTAGGCTAGTTGATTCTCCAATGAACCTGAGAGAACCCACATTATAACTTACATGTTGATATTGGCAAAAATGGCCACGAAAAATTGCTTGATCATCTTTAGGTCGACCTCGTACATACCTACAGAAAAATTTCGAGAGGTGTTTGTGACAGAATTGGATACAAACTACAATTGATCTCAAGTCTGTCATTCAAATTGATGATACCTATCAGGAATACCGGCTAGCAACAACCCTGATAGATGGGACCATAGGAGATTAAGGCTATGTTTGGTTGGTGGGAAAATCGGGTAATGGCAAGGAAAATGAAAATGTTTCATTTAGAAATGGGATCCCATTTATTACATATGATCAGGTTCTATTTTCTTTTCTTTTCCCCTCATTTTCTTAGCAACCAAAAACAGCCTAAGGTAGCATTTCTGAAGAGGGTCAGTAAAACTCAATCTGGCAGAATGTGTATTCTGGAAGAAATTTAGTGTGGAGGAAGTTCCCCATGTAGTGTTCTTAGTCGGGAGCAGATAATGATCATGCTCCAGTCGGTTTTTTCCCATGATCTGCTACCAAAGGTGATTCGAGGTAGTCAAGAATGACATAAGTCGTGCAGGATATTTTGTAAGGGGAATTGCAGAAAGACTCCATTTTTGTTCCCTCACCAAAAATAGGGTAAATGATCACCCTTCTACTCGATGGTCACCACGTGTCAAACTAGTGGTCAAAACTAGTGTCGATGTTCACCAAACCACTTCCAAAGTGGTTTTAGGTTGGATGAAAATGACACGTGGCAACCCCCATCTACCCTAGTTTTGGTGGGTGAACAAAAATGAACTCTTGTAGAAAAGAGTGTATCTATTACACAATAAGTACGATTATATTAAGAATGAAGTGCAGAGATGTACCATAGTACATCCATTATAGTGTGAAAACTATCACCAAAGTGCTTGCTAACCAAATGCACATAGTCACTGCCAAGTGCCAACTTAGTTGGTGATTACCAGGAAGGGGTTCATGTGGGAGAGATCTATCCCAACAGTTTGGCATCATTGCAAGAGCTAAACCAAAGTTATAAAAATGACAGGCTAACAATTTCCTTTTGAGAAAATAAAAAGAATATGACAGGTGGTCATCATCTTGGAAATGCTATACCGCAAAGCGTTCATGGAAAAAGCTTAGGAACTAAGATTAGGTTTTTTACCATAAAAGTTTCACATATGGACAACTGTATATTATAAGCAAAGGGTTCTTTACTCATTAACTAAGACTTTATGGAGTCATGAATGAATGATAATGATCGAGTTGATCCACTTCTAGATCCCAAGTTGTCAAGGATTTCATAAATAGACTTCTCTAATAAATCGTAAATCCCTCTCATACATAATAGTGCTTAAATAGACACGATACGTAGGAAGTGATCTGTCTCTAAAAATCCATAGACCAATAACATGGTTAGTATAGTAACACAAGGCATTTGATAATTACTGGTATATTGCTTTATTCTTTGCCAAATTGGCAATCAAGCCACCTCTTTCATGGATTTTCCGACTCTTTGGGGAATTTCTACATTTTTCTTCCAAATATTCTACAATAAAAACAAGACAAAGGCATCCCTTGGGAAATCTCTTGCCAAATAGCGTCACAGTAACTGATGAATGCAATTTTTTCTTCTTCTTTTCACTGTATTATGCCACCAGTTTCATATGTTTAATTTTCCTCTTCTTTCATCAGTCACACACCTTGCCAACGAAATGACAGATCCTGTTCAATACCAAGAAATGATTTGTCCACAAAATTTTTGGATACGGTGGACCATGACTTGTCCTAGTGAAGGTCCGATGCTAATTTAGAATTCGCTAATCTGACACCAGTTTTCTTCTTTTTTTTAGGAAAAATAACGAGAAATCAACACCACATTTTAAAATAAATTAATGGAATAATCCACAAGCCAACAGTGTGCTTATTTCAGTCCATTGGCATTGTTAATTATTAAAAATCTGATATTAAATATCTCATCAACCGCATAATGTAGACGTTTCTATTGAAATCTATAAGAAGAAGAAGAAGAATGTGAGCAAGGAAGGCAAAGAGATCTTATCTTGTTCCCTTTTTTTTTTTCCAAATCTGATTCAAAAGTCCACCATGTTCCCCAAGTCAAGTCAACCATATAACATAAAATGAAAGAATGACATATAAGAATTCTGCCAACATCCTATTGGAAGATCCAAGTGGACTTTAGGGAAAGAAGAAAGAATGCTTCATTCAACAACTAACCTAACACCCATTATATTGCTGAAGGTGGGACCTATATATATATATATATATATATATATATATATATATATATATATATATATATATATATATATAATAGGAAAACTTAGATGGTGAAACTTTTGAATTCCGAAAATACCCTTACATACTTATACTAATTAAAAATAGTTCATTAATTTTAATAAAGATAACTTAATAATTAGGAAGACTACCCTTTGGTCTTCCTAAAGAGTTTTTCTAAACTAATTAAGAAATGTTAAAATACGTGCAAGGCACGTGCACATATGCTAGTATATATATATGTCAAGCTCTTAGACTATCTACAGAAGGTCCATATTCCTTTCCAAATTTCAACCTTGGTCCATTTTGGAATGAATTGCAACTTTCAACTGAAAATAGAGTATCTAAACTCCAAATTCTAGTTGAATATCAAATTTAAAAAAAACATTATTCTATATTTTTCTTTGATTTTTAAGTTTTGCCAACTAAGAACACAATCTTATGACATGATTAACATTGCCAAATGCAAATATATGGGAGGGGTTTGTTAATATGGCCTAGGATTATGAAATTCTAGTCCCACCATAATAATAAAATTAACTATTAACAAACTTGTCAAATCCCTAATGCTATCTTCTAACCCTGAATAGTTGTGCTAATTAGCCATCAATTTATCTGAAGGAGAAGCGATACCTTCACCATTGTGCTATATTGGAGAAATTTACATAAAAGATTAAGTAACAATTAAAACTAACACTTCCAGCAATCATATATATTTACTTAGAGTTCCAAAAATTGTACAATAGCATCTTATTTGTTGGGGCTAAACATGGTCATGAAGTATTTGACCGTTTCTGAAAATTTAAAAAAAATTATATGTTCAGAAAGTTTAAATTGAAAATAGATGACATTCAAATTAAAGCTCCTTATACCAGTCAATAAATATTTCAAAATTTACAAAACATATATATTGTTTAGACATGAAGGGGCTAACATTATACAATGTCACTGGTGTGATTCGGGTCGGATTCAAGTAAACACGGCCAAATTGTACTCAACCTGAAAATCATTCTGGTTCTGTTTTTAAATCTGAGTGTGGTTTTCAATTAAAAAGTCAGGTCATGTTAACACTTGACAGGTGACATACTATGTTGCAACACAGATACACGACACATTTTTGTGTGTTCCACAGTGTATTTTGGAGTATCCGTGTTGTATTATAATAACAAAAATGATATTTTGCCTGCGGGCGTGACCGCCACCGACGTGGCGGCCGACCATTGCCCCCTCTTCTATCTCCGGGTCCCACCCGGACCGGAGGCCAATGGCCGGCCGCCACGTCGGCCGGCGGTCACGCCCGCGGTTACAAACCGCGGGCAACGTAGCAGCTCCGTTATAATAAACATGCAATATGGCACGGATCAGACTTTTGGAACGTGTCCTTCCTAGGTGATACATAAACAAAATGTCATTTTTAGATTAAAGCGGAACCGAACCCACCTCGAAATTCATCCATAAAATCCCAACCCGCCATTTATTTAAATAAAATTGGGTTGGTTTGGTTTAATGGGTTATTGGTTACTGTAGAATTCAACATCCACTAGGAATCGATCTCATATAGAATAGTATAAAATAACATGAGCATAACCATTAACCAATGCCCAACTCTAGCTAAAAAAATTAAACATTCAAATATCATTTGCAAGTAAAAATAAAGAAACAGACCTTCCTGCTCGATTCACATTTTCTATGAATCATCAATTGTTAGTAAGAAAACAGTACAAAAGCGTAGGGGCGAGCTTTCGGTTTATTCGGTTTCAATCGAACCCGAAATAGTTAAAACCGAACAAACCGAAATTCTAAAAATCCAAACCAGAAACAAACCGAAACCGGCCAAAACCGAAACCGAATAATCAATTCGGTTTATCCGGTTTGTTCAGTTGGAATATTTATATTGTTTAATGGGTCGGGACAAAAATTGGGATCGTGATTAAATTATATTAAAATTATAATTTTTATACACACATTTGTTTTATTTCAAAGCTGCGTCTAAAGTTGGATTAGTTGTTATACAATCAAAGTTGGACTTTTGAAAACATATACATAAAATTGTTGTTTTCAAAATATATATATTTTTAATCACAAAATATGCATAAAATTGAGAATATTTACATAATTACATAAGTCTTATTCGGTTTTCGGTTTTGGACCAAAATCCAAAAACGAAACCGAATTTTAGTATTTTTAAAACCAAAAATCAACCAATTTTTTTTCAAACCTAACCGAATATCTTATTATGTTCGGCCAGGTTCGGTTCTCGGTCCAAAACCAAATAATGCCCTCCCCTACAAAAACGGACCTTTCTGCGTAATTCACAAAATCATTTGCAAACAAGAGAACAATAAAAAAGGGACCTTTCTGCACACACAATCCTATAGATCACTTGCAAATAAGAGAACAATAAAAAAGGGGACTTTTCTGGAAAAGAAACAAAAAGGAATGGGTTTTTCTGACCTTGCATAGCGACACACTCGCTCTCCATCCGGTCGACGAAGCTCACGGCGTAGTTGGGGTCGTGGATCGACAAGAGCGCGTACTGCTTCCTCCCCGCCGGCCCGTGCGGGACGATGCACCCCTGCAGCTCGACGTGCTCCTCCCTCCCCCTCCGCACGCGGACCCTGGCGGAAGTCTCCCCGCGCCTCGACGCCGCGTGGAGGAGCTTCTGCACCGCCGATTTCCCCCCCTTGAACGGAGATCGGACGGGCGGGGAGGTTCCGATTCGGACCTCGACGACGACGTCGCCGGTCTGGAGCATGTCCCCGCGCCACTCCTCGGCCTTGGAGGAGCCGCCGGAGACGCACTCGATCGCCACCACCGGAGACGACGACGACGACGACGTCGAGGAGGAGGACGAAACGGATGGCTGGGATTTGTCCATTCGCATTCTCGAGTGACTGTGGAGGGAATCGAGGGTTGTGTCCAGTTGGAGGCTTTTAAAGTAGTGTGTGATAGAACTTTGTGAATGGGAAATTGAGGAGGGTTTTGATGGGAAAGTTAGTTTGTTGACCACACACTTCGTTGACTTCAAAGCTTGTCCTTTTTTTCGTTTTCTTTTTTTAATATTAAGCATCAAATTTAATTTTGAATTTATCTCTACGACTATAAAACGGTTAAAAATTACTTTAAAAATCATATGTATAACCTCAATTAGTTTAAAAACAACAACTAATTTTTTAACTAATTTTTAATCAGAATTAAAAAAATAGTCTAATGAATCGCCATAATTGGAAGTTAAAAAATATCTATAATATAACATGATATTATCCTACACACACACATATATATAACAAATTCGAATTAAAATATAAACATATCTATAATAAATCTTAATTAAAATATAAACATATATATAACAAAATTTAATTTAAATATATTAAAATTTTCAAATTTTTGTAATAACATCACGAAAAAAATATTTTACATGCAACGTACCTAAATTTACTCGTATTTTATAAGCCACAATAACTGGACCAATGGGTTCAGGTGGCTCTCATGAGTCTCATTGGAGTCAGATGTATGCAGTGGAGTTGATTTGTTTCTACAATTTTTTCCTCCTTTATTGTTTTTATAATGTTCGTACATCAAGGTGTGTATTTGGTCGAGTGGTTCGAAACTTGATTCTGGTTCGGTCCGGTCAAATCTGGACTGGGTCGGCTTGGGCCTAGTCAACGGGTCGGTCCTGCCTACTTTTTATCCAGTTTCTGGCTACAATTACTACCCATGTCCGCAGGTCCGGCCCAGTCGGCTCCCCAACCGGTCCGAGTCAGACCTAACCCCACCTCCTCCCTCCCACAAAAAAAATCGATCGTTCCGGTCTAGCCCAAATGGTAACCTGGTCAGGCTCGGGTCGACCTAGTTATGCTCTACCTCCTGGGCCCACCATTTTGGTTAAGTTATTATTTAGGGGCTTGTTATACGGTTTTACCTTCCATATTAACCGTTTGAAAAATGTTGGGCATTTTTAAACCCCCCCCCCCCCCCTCAAACATCCATATTCGCGTTTTGGGGAATATTTTTACCAAAATACCCATATTTTCTACCTGTTTGTAAACATTAATGAATGACATATTTTATTAAAAATGACCAAAATATTCCTGTAATAATCATATTCTAAGGGTATTTGTGGTCATATGGCAGCAGTAAATTTTTATAAATAGGGTTTACTTCATTCAAATTTATCACAATTTTTTTATTTCCCCTCTTCTAATACTTATAAGCAATCTCGCGGTGAAGTAGCTTCTTTTTTGCTATCATGGAAAATGAGTAACTACCATAGCAACTACAAGAATATCAACAACCTCAACCTGCACCACAATCTTATGGGGTACAAGAGCCTCAACCCGCGTCACAACCTTGGGGGTACAAGGACCTCAACCCCACAACCTTAGTAGACATTCTACGGAGAAGGAATGAATCATAATTATAATGAGTGTGATACTGAAAGAATACACTCATGTGTAACTCTTTTAGAATGGATACATTATGGGAAACGAATCAAACAAAAATCTATCAGTGGAAAGTACGTAGGCATCTAAACAATTGTATCTATTATCTAGCATCTTCTTAGAAAATATTTTTTTAATTTATTTATCATTAGTTACAACTATTATTGTTTTTTCTATAGATTTATGTTTTGTGTTTTTGCTTTCAACCTCTCTACAAACTTATTTTGTATAACGAATGAAGCTTGAAGAGGTTGGAAACATAATCTCAAACGTAAGTCATATCTGTTGTAACTCATATGGCCCTTCATTTCATCTCCTTGTAACATACAAAAACCTTTTGGCCTTTCGTTTCTTCATAACCCCCAACCTCTCTCCCTATATAAAGAGAGGTTGGGATAGCTTGTAATATGCACTTGTGTGGTTGATAATATACGAGAAAGCTTCGTCTCCGTGTGTTTGAGCTTTTACCTTACGACACGTTATCAGCACGTTGCTCGTGCAACGTCGGAAACCCGACATACCGATCGTTTTCTCACCTTCTTCCACCGTATGGTAAGAAAGGTAAAATTATCATAATGCGGATTAGTAGCTACAAGTGCTTCGTTAGGATACTTTACAATTGCTAGATGTCTTGGTACTGACTGTCTTATTTCAGGCTTGAATCCTGTAAGGACAGAATTTTTGTTGTGAATTTCAAATGGTTTTCCTAGTGCTATTTATTCTAGTTGACCTACTAATGATTCTTGTGTGAACTAGATATTTGACTGCACTCAAATTTAGTTAAACGCATTGCAGTAATCCGTATATGGAAGTTGAAAAAAAAAAGGAATTAACATGCATTGTAGCAACAATGCAAGTTGAAATTTTATCAAACTGTATGTATCTTAAAAAAATATTCAAAAATAAATTTTGCTTATGATTTTTAACTTTGCTATAATCTAGCCTTTAGCATACTAGTTTTTTTTTGGGAAAAAAACATATTTGTTAGTTAATTTCTGAGGAAATAAATTTTTGATAGCAAATTTTCATGTTGAAAAAGAAATTTTAGATGCTAACATTTTTTTTGGTAATGATGGATTTGGAGTGCCCCGGCGAGCGCCTCAGTGCCATCTGCGCCCCGACAAGCACCTCAGTAGCATTTTTTTTGTTTATGTTACTCAGTGAATTATTGTAACAGATGGGTAGTAAAAATTGTATTTTTTTCTCGCTATTTTTTTGGCGTCGCTTCATTAGACGTCGGAAAAATAGTTGACATTTTTTTGGTGCCGCTTGCTTAAGCACCAATTCTTTTGTGTGCTGTTGCTTGCTTATGTTGTACGTTTTTTTTTGCGTAATTACGAAAAAAAACAAACTTGAAAAAAATTGAAAAATGGTTTTGGCTACATAAACAAATTCTGGCACCGCCAAATTTGAGCCTTCCAAAATAAAATTTTTGGCTAATTTTTTTTAAAAGCAACACTCATTTTGAGCACGCACTAAATTGTCACATATTTTGCACTGTTCGCAAATAGTATAAATTTCTTGAAAAATCTTATTTATTCTTACATTTGAATTTTTTTTTACGAAGTCTCTCCGAATAGGCTCACCTATTTGGGTATGATGTCAGAAAGAACTTGGGGCTTGGTTCTTAAGAGGTCCCTGGTGACCCTCCTCCCTCATTTTTCTGCCTGGTCATATTCACGTAGAGCTACCGAATGGGGTTGACCGAATTTTTTTTCAAATTGTATTTATACTTATGCATTTTTGTAAGCAAATAATTTGCCTCTATATCGGCCCGTCGATCGTTATAAGAGGATTTTTTTAACAAAAATTGTTTTTTCAAAACCATTGTTTTATCTACAATTGTTTGTCGTTACTTATGCAAACCAAATCCATATAAACCTGTCGTTTTATATGATGACTGATCAAGATTTTTCTCCTGTTGTAGAAAAATATCGATCAAGATTGATTTTTCCATCCTTGAAGCCTCTGGCAAGAACTACTTGGACTGGACGCAAGACATCCAGAACCATCTAGATGCGCATGGCCTCTTGGACGTCATCTATAACGAGGAAGAGCGTGAAGTGGAAGTCACTCGCTCAATGAACGCCAAAGCGATGATTCTATTCCGCAGGCATTTATCTAACGCCATGAAGGCGGAGTTCATTGAAATTTCCTCGCCGAAGACGCTATGGGACTCTCTGAAAGAGCGCTTCAACCACCAGAAGACCATATGGCTACCTGAAGCACGGCATGACTAGTTGAACCTGCGCTTCCAAGACTTCAAAAGTGTAACTGATTACAACAATGAAGTCTGCAGGATTCGATCACTTCTCCAATACTGCGGTGAGATATTAACCGACAGTGATCTTTTTGAGAAACCATACACCACATTTCCTTCCACTGACAACTTGCTCCAGAAGCAATACCGTCAGTCTAAGTTCACCAAGTTTCCCGAGCTTATCACCCAGATTTTACTAGAAGAGAAGAACAGTCTCATTTTAATGAGAAACAATAATTCTCGTCCCGCTGGAATAAAGGCAATTCCAATGCCTGATGCAAACGCTCTCCGTAGACCAAATCCACGATGGAAACGAGACAAGGGCCAGTCGTCCCAACCAAGAAACAGAGGCGAGTTTAAGTCTCGCCACCCAAAGCGAGGTTCTAATAAGAACTAAGGACCTTTGACTCCTAGGCAGTCTCATGGTAAGAACCAACGGGCTAGTCGTCCCAAAGCGAGAGTGGAAGGCCAAGCGTCTACTCTCTGCTATAAATGTGGTGCTTATGGTCATATGCAACGGACTTGCAGGACGACCCCCCAAGAAGTTGATAACTATCACAAGGGGCACCGGGCTGAAGCAAATCTGGTCAACGCGTGCGAAAATCTAAATCTTGAGACCCCGATTTTATAGCAGAAATGGAAGAATGAATCTCCATTTTCTCTCTATATTTGATTTAAGTCATAAAACTTTTGGTGGTTTGTATTTTCTGTTTTCTCGATAAATTAAAGTTCTATTTCGAGCACTTTCCTCAAACATGTGACAAACTTTAATTTTCTTTACTTATAGGCATGGACCACGGGACAGTAGATTGTCTGGTTGATAGTGGAATGACTCACACTATCTTAAGAGATAAATCATACTTTATCTCCTATACGCCTAAAGTAACCTCAGTGACAACTATTTCGGGACCCTCAACCCTTATTCAAGGTTTTGGCAAAGCCCGTTTTTTGTTGTCCAATGGTACTCCCGTTGAAGTATCAGAGGCCTTATATTCTCCAAGGTCCATTCGTACCTTACTGAGTTTTAAGGATATTCGAGAAAACGAATTTTATGTTAAAACTGCTCGAGAACATGGCTTTGAGTATCTTTTCATTACCTCCACTCAGTACGGCCAAAAGCGTATTATGGAGAAGAAAAAGTCTTTCAAGTGGTTTGTATCTCACTACGATACAACACATCGAGAGTAATCTCATCATTCGTCGAGCGCCAGCTGATGAGAGGATTTTTATGCTATGGCATGACCGGCTGGGTCATCCGGGTCAAAATACGATGCTTCGCACTATGAATGCATCGCATGGGCATCCTTTTGGAGGAAAGAATTTTGTTATAAATCCGAAAAGCCTTTGCCAAGCTTGCTCGATTGGGAAGACGAATCTCAAGCCGCTCCATGTGAAACCTACGAGATTGGTTTCTCAATTCCTTGAAAGAATTCATGGAGATATTTGTGGACCAATCCAACCAACATGCGGACCATTTAAATACTTTATGGTTTTGGTTGATGCATCGACTAGATGGTCACATGTAGTATTATTGTCCACCCGAAACACAACGTTTCCTAAACTTCTCGCCCAGATTATTAAGTTAAGGGCTCACCATCCGGATTATCCGATAAAGTCTATTAGATTTGATAATGCCGCGGAGTTTACATCGAAGACTTTCGATGACTATTGCATGACTTTGGGAATAAATTTTGAACATCCTGTTGCATATGTTCATACCCAAAATGGCCTAGCAGAAGCTTTTATAAAGCGACTGCAAGTGTTAGCGCGGACCTTGGTTATGCGCACCAAACTCCCACTATCTGCATGGGGCTATGCAATTTTGCACGCTGCAAATTTGGTTCGTCTGAGGCCCATGGCCACCCAACCACTTTTTGTGTACCAGCTGGTTACTGGATATGAGCATGACATCTCATATTTACGCGTGTTTGGGTGCCTAGTCAATGTTCCAATTGAGCCGATAAGGCGTTCAAAATTTGGACCTCAGAAGCGACGGGGAATATATGTCGGTTATAACTTCCCGTCCATCATTCGCCATTTAGAGCCCTTGACAGGCGATCTCTTTACCGCGAGACACGCGGATTGTGACTTTGATGATGCAATCTTCCCATCGTTAGGGAAAGAAATGCACGCTAACGTTGATGAGGAATGACGTGAATTAGCGTGGCATGTGCCTGCTGTTGCTCATCATGATCCCCCTCTGCACATAGTGATAAGGAAGTGCAGAGGATTCTAGGTCTGTAAGATATTGCAAATCAAATGCCAGACGCATTTAGCGACCTAGCAAAAGTCACGAGATCAATTATACCTGCTGCAAATGTGCCTGCAAGGATAGACGTCCCTAAGAGACACCATGTTCCTGTAAAACATGTTGCTCCGGTCGAACCCGCCGAGCAAAGGACGCTGCCATCGGCCGTCCAGTCCGCCGCTATTTCGAAGAAGAAGGGAAGACCGGTTGGTTCCAAAGATGTTCTGCCCCGGAAGCGAAGAAATCTTGTTAAAAGTGTTTTGCCACATGAGATCATTAAGGATCACGACGATGTATTAGAAGAGCGCCTTCCAGATGAAACGTCTATTTCTAATTATGCCGATAACCTCGAAATATCCGTCGAGTATGCTAGCTTAGACGATATTTTGAAGCAAAATGAAACTGTCGTCGATGATGTGTTCATATACTCAGTGGCCACTGACATTATGAACAATGATGACATGGAACCTCGTAGTGTTGTCGAGTGTCAACGAAGAACAGACTGGTCATAATGGAAACAAGCAATCCAGGCTGAACTAGACTCCTTAGCGAAAAGAAGTGTGTTTGGACCTGTTGCTCCAACACCACCCAATGTTATACCAGTTGGTCACAAATGGGTTTTCCTAAGGAAGCGTAATGAAAGAAATGAGATTGTACGATACAAGGCTCGCCTTGTGGCGCAAGGCTTCTCACAACGCCCTGGAATTGATTACGAGGAGACGTATTCTCCCGTAATGGACGTCATAACGTTCCGCTACTTAATCAGTTTAGTAGTTTCCGAAAAACTGAATATACAGCTCATGGATGTGGTCACAGCCTATCTCTACGGAGATCTGGACACAGAGATATACATGAGAGTCCCTGAAGGACTAAAGATGCCTAAATCAAGTAGTTTCCGACCATGGAACGCGTTCTCGATTAGACTGAGGCGTTCGCTATATGGATTGAAACAATTCGGGCGAATGTGGTATAACCGCCTAAGCGAATACTTGATCGGTTTGGGATACATTAATAACGAACTTTGTCCATGTGTGTTCATAAAGAAATCCACTTCAGGATACGCAATCATCGCGGTCTATGTAGATGACATGAATCTTCTATAGACGCGAGCTTTGATACGAAGAACTCGACCAACTTCAATTGTGAAGAGTTGAATCTTCTATCAAGCCTCTGATTACATTCACTCTGAAACTTCTAGACCGTACCGCACTGGCAAATCGACTAGAGGATTGTAACTGGCTTGGGATTTGAAAATGAAAGCTTTTAAGAACTCTTTGGAAGAATGTAAGCTCAGGAAGAGAAGAGACTGAAAGTGAATTGGTGATTTGAAATGATCAAAATACTTCTCTATTTATAGTTTTTCCAAAGACAGGACTCTGACAGAATTCGGGCAGAATTCGGACAGAACTCTTTGTAACAAACCGTAACTGAAGGATGACCAAGTTCAAAAACCCAACGTTCACTAACGTTCCAAATGGCCGAACTCTGGCTGAACTCTGGCCGAACTCGGCCCGAGTTCTCCTGGGGTTCTGCCAGTTCATTTTTTGAGAAAATAAATTTTGGTTTTTTTAAAGATCCTTCAGAAGCTTTTTGTAAAAAGAATGTTTTTCAAAAACGTAGGTCATTTGTAAAGAATAGGATGGTTTTGAAAAACGTTTTTGGATAGCCTATTTGCCTGTACGACTCAGTGTACAATGTATTCCTAGACTCAATAAAATAAAAAATTATATAGCATAACAGGAAGTACATTCTGAATGGCAAACAGCTTATGTCTTGAACAAAGTAGAGATCCATTGTTGAGCAGTGTCCAAAATGTCGTAGGTAAACATCTGAGTTGACTTGTAATTATATCGAGACAGAGTTTGATCAATTATTAAAATCAGGTTTGACCATGACCAATGGGCCAACAATCTCCCCCATTTTGATAATTGACAAACATTGTCGATATAACATCTAAGCTGGAATCAATTCAAAATAGTAATCAAAAGAAATTGTTCATAACCTGTATTCCACTTGAACGAAAAAAATGTTAGATCCTTATTTCTCCCCCGTTGTCACATAGCAAAATAAATACAAAAGAGAAAGCTCCTCCGCAACAAATGCATAAGTAACAAACAGTGAAGAAACACAATAAACATAGATAATCATGACATGCAATGTAGAAACAGTAAATATAGTAAGAGAAACAGATAGACTAAAAAAATAGGCATGTATTTGTCACAGGCAGTATTTAATAAAGTACGAGAATAATACTGAAACAAATAAAGTGCTGAAAAATAGATTAAGATGCCAAAACTGAGGCATAATAAAAAACCATGTCTATGAATAGTCACATAATAGAAAAAGTGCTGATAAAAATATAAGAGTACTGATAAAATCTTGGAATGTAGGAGCATTTCCAAGTAAACATAAGACAAAAGTAACAGTCTCAATAATCTAACATCTCAAAACTCATCATCATCATCATCGACGTCATCAGCTGCAGCTCCAGCATGTCCAAAAGGACCAGCTCTAGAAGTACCAGCGCCAGAAGTGCGAGGAGTGACGCCAGCGTAAAACTCACCGACATAGTCTCGAGGAGGGGCACGAGCAGTACGATACCAATCATAGGCATTCCCTGGCTGAAATAGAGAGTGGACCGCCTCGTCGTCAATGCGGTAGCCAGAAACAGAAGGGTCTCGAGGTAGAGAGCTAGCATAATGACCTGTCTGTGCAAACCTCAGATCGGCAAAGGAGTTGGCAATCGCCTGGAACCGAGTCACATCACGAAACTCGTGTTCCCTAGAGGTCTCAACATAAAAAGAATGCAGATCTAATAAGTGCTGATGGATACCCTCAAATGTCATAGGGTAAGAATGAGGAGGAACAGGTGTCATGGGAGCTGTGGGAGTAGGTGCATGAGAAGTAGGTGCAGTAGGTGGAGGAACAGATACAATGCTACGACGAGAGAGTTTGAGAAACTTGGGCTCGGGGTCGACAGCACAAGTAGATAGGTCAATATCAAATCTCTGAAAGATACGAGGAATAAGCATCGCATAAGATAGGTTGCGGTCTCTCCCGTGACATCTACTCATCATCTGGATGATAGTCTTAGGGGCAGAAAAAGGAATCCCCTTAAGAATATGATAGAGAGCAGAAAGCTCAAGTGCAGTGACATCATCTTTAGAAGTAGATTTTGGAAGTAAGGTGGAATAGATGATGCGATGTAATTCGTAGTTAAACAAGTTCAAGTTATTAGCCTTGAACTTTCCAGGAAGAACGCGTACGGGCGCACAAAGTTCATTCTTGAAACTAACGAGTGTCGTGCCATCGGAGAAATCAAAATCAATGATGTCATCGAGTGGGGCACCTTCGTTTGGGATACCAAGGATTTTTGCTAACGTTTCATCAGTAAATTCGATATCAATTCCTCCGACACGTGTCCTCGCTGTAAAAGTGTCTAACACAAAATTATAATAGAATAATCTAATGGCATTAGTGGCAATGGAGAATTGTAAGGTGACAAAATGTTGTAACCCTAATGCCTCAAAATAAGGACGGTGATCCGGAAAGACAGTCCACTTAATCGGTGATCCGGTGCAAATAGTACACATGATAAAATCAGCGTACCACAATAAAGCTTGATCGAAAGTTTTAAAGTAAAACTCATCCGACGTACCATCGTCCGATTGGACCGGAGAAAAGAGGCAATCCATATGCGGATCTGAAGACGATGCCTCTTCACTGGCATTGGTTTTCTTCCTCTTGAAGGGATTGAACTTAGGCATTCTTTTCCAAAAAAATTTCTAGAAACCCTAAGTATTGAAAAGTGGAGGAAAGAAGGGATTATACCTTCCAAGAATTGGATATATTGTAGAGGAAGACGATCTCCGCACGAATCCAAAGTTTGGACGAGAAACTCCACAAGGATTGGAAGAACAAGGATGGAGAAGAAGCTAGGGGTTCGGAGGGGCGCTGCTGCTGTTATGAGGATGTGGAAAAGAATGAAGAAGAAGGAAGCCTCGGGTTGGTGCTGGTATATATAAATACCCAGCCGAACTCTGGCCGAATTCGGACCGAACTCGGGCCGAATTCGGACCGAACTCGGGCCGAATTCGCCAAGGGTTGCCTGGCTATATATATATATATATATATATATATATATATATAAAATTCAAATGAGGCCACATTCTTTTTTATTAATTCGTTTCAAATGCTTAATTCAAAGTTTAGTAATTTTAAATCTCAAAATAATATAATTAATATTATTTTATAAATTAATATTCTTTACTCAGCATCTGTCTCAGATTAGCTGTAGGAGTACTGTCCCAGCTAACGGAGGTTCACCGGGAAACTCTTAAGTACCGCTTCGCTTCGACCGTAGTTGTGGTGACAGACAGACTTTTTTGGGCTTGTCTCGAAAACAGTTTTTGAGTATCGAATAAATAAATTAATAAAACAAAATTAATTAATATTATTGACATCTAAAATGCCTAATTTTTGACGTAAATAATTGAAACGATCTTCCGCTAAAGGTTTTATGAGTATGTCAGCTAATTGATTCTGTGTGTCTATGTATACAAGGTCTATATCTCCATTTTGTTGATGATCTCTAAGAAAATGATGTCGAATCTCGATATGTTTAGTACGAGAATGACATACAGGATTCTTAGTCAAATTAATAGAACTAGTGTTATCACAGAAAATGGGTATGTGTGTATAATACAATCCATAGTCTTCTAAGGTTTGTTTCATCCACAAAATTTGTGTACAACAACGTCCTGCGGCGATATACTCAGCCTCGGTTGTTGATAATGCAACATAATTTTACTTTTTACTAAACCAAGAGACTAGAGCTTTTTCTAGAAAATGACATGTGCCGCTAGTACTTTTTCTGTCTACTTTGCATCCAACAAAATCAGCATCGGAATAACCGGTTAGGTCAAACAACGTGGTTTTGGGATACCATAAGCCGACAGAAGGAGTGCCTTTAAGGTATCAGAAGATACACTTAACTGCGCACAAATGTGATTCCTTAGGATTAGCTTGAAAATATGCACATAAGCAAACACTAAACATAATGTCTGGTCGACTAGCAGTTAAATATAGTAAGCTACCAATCATACCTTGATACTTACGTATGTCGACAGATTTACCTTGTTCATCAATATCAAGCTTGGTTGAAGTCGCCATTGGAGTGCTAAGTGGTTTTGCTGTTTCAATGTCCAACTTCTTCAATAGATCCTTTGTGTACTTATCTTGATTTATGAACGTCCCATTGTTGGTTTGTTTGATTTGCACTCCGAGAAAGAATTTCAGCTCTACCATTATGCTCATCTCAAACTCATTCTGCATACACTTTGAAAATTCTTGACAAAGAGATTCATCAGTAGATCCAAAGATAATATCATCTACATAGACTTGAATCAAAAGAATATTATTATTCAAAGACTTTATAAACAAAGTAGTGTCAACCTTTTCCTTTGAAAAATCGTTATCAAGTAGAAAAGTGCTTAGACGATCGTACCAAGCACGAGGGGCTTGTTTCAAACCGTATAAAGCTTTCTTCAACTTGAAAACATATTCAGGAAATTTAAAATCAGTAAAACCGGGTGGTTGAGCTACATAAACCTCTTCTTTTATAAAACTATTTAAAAATACGCTTTTGACATCCATTTGAAATAACTTAGAATTATGAAAACATGTAAATGCACATAACATGCGAATGGATTCTAATCTCGCAACTGGGGCATAAGTCTCATCGTAGTCGATACCTTCTTCCTGATTGTATCCTTGAACTACGAGTCGAGCCTTATTACGAGTCACTAAACCATTCTCGTTCAGTTTATTTAGGAATACCCATCGGGTGCCAATGACCTGATGATCAATAGGCTTGGGAACAAGTTCCCAAACTTGATTCCGTTCAAATTGGTTTAATTTCTCTTGTACAATATCTAACCAAAAATTATCACTACATGCTTCATCAATATTTTGGGTTCCAACTGCGAGATAAAATCAACACAAGAAGCTATATTTTTATTGGAGGAACGAGTACTTACACCTTTGGTAATCTCACCAATTACCAAGTCCTTTGGATGACTAGCCAAGAATCTCATCTCTTTTGGTGTAGTCTCAGGATTGCTAGTTCCGGCTTCTTTGCTTGGAGGTTCATCTGATGCCGGATGTGATGGTTCTGTATCTTTGTGTGAAGGTTTTGCAGTAGCTGTATTTGGTGCGATTATGTCTTCATTGTCATCATCGTCTAAGTGTTGATTTAGCTCATCAAACTTGACGTTGATAGATTCTTCAATGATCATGGTTCTTTTGTTGAAGACTCTATATACTTTGCTCTTTGCTGCATAACCTAAAAATATACCTTCATCGGCCTTTTCATCAAATTTACTCAAATTATCTTTGGTATAAAGAATAAAACATTTACAACCAAATATTTTGAAATAAGAAACATTTGGTGTTCTATCAAACCATAATTCATAGGGAGTCTTCTTCGATATAGGTCGAATTAGAACGCTATTGAGAATATAGCATGCTGTATTTACAGCTTCAGCCCATAAATATCTAGGTAGACTAAACTGGTTTAACATAATTCTAACCATTTCAGATAGTTCTATTCTTACGTTCCACAACTCCATTTTGTTGTGGAGTCCTAGGGCAAGAGAATTCATGCAGATAACCGCGTGTGACACAAAATTGCTTGAATTTTGCATTCTCAAATTCGCCGCCATGATCACTACGAATACGAGTAATCATGAACCCTTTTTCATTCTGTACTTTCTTGTAAAAGGTGACGAATTCTGATAATGCATCATTCTTGCATGCAAGAAAATAAACCCATGTATATCTAGAGAAGTCATCTATAATGACAAATGTATATAACTTACCACCTAGACTAGCAATTCTGCTGGGTCCAAATAAGTCCATATACAACAATTTTAAAGGTCTAGTGGTACTTACAACATTCTTGGATTTGAATGCGGATTTGGTAGCTTTGTTCTTTTCACATTCACTACATACTGTATCCTTCTTGAAAGAAATATCTGGTAAACCGCGTACCAGCTTCTTCGTAGATAATCTTGAAATTGTATCCATGTTTGCATGACCGAGTCTCATATGCCATAGTTGACTCTTAATACTTTTGGCCATCAAACATCTACCTGCTGTGTTAGCATCTTCTAACAAATAGAATACATATATATATATATTGTCTTCTCTAATACCTTCAAATATAGTACTACCAGTTGAACTATCAATAATAGTACATTTATCTTTTACGAAGTTAATACCATAACCGTGATCAGCTAAATGGCTTATGCTGAGCAGATTATGTTTTAACTCAGTAACAAGACAAACATATTTAATCACTGGATAGGGAGCCTTACCAATGTCACCGATACCGATTATGTACCCTCTCAAATTATTACCGAATGAGACGTATCCTTCTTTATTCCTCTTCGACAGTGTTGCAAATAATGAAGCGTCACCGGTCATGTGCCGTGAGCAATCGCTGTCGAGGATCCATTTGCTCCTAGCATGTGAAGGGTGTCCCACCTACAAAACAATTTGCAGATGAAACTTTTGGTACCCATTTCTTGTAGGCTCCTGACTGGTTAGTTTTCGGTATCCATGCATAAATATTTAAATCTACTAACTTTATGATTCTACATGCAGAAGATATATGACCAATGAGGCCACAATAATGACATTTAGCATGTTGAGTGTTGAAAGTAGTGTGAGGTGCATGATTGGTAGGTTTTGGTTTCTAGTATAAAAGAATGCATGCCTATTAGTCTTCTTGGGCATAGTCTTGGTATGGTTTGGTCTGACAGTGTTGGGCGTGTTCCGATGATTCGGTAATTGACACGTGTTAGAATATGAAGCAACAACTTCAGGCCATTTTCTAAACTAATTTCCAACTTTTTGGAAGTGTCATATAATCTAGTATATTCAGATGTGAGTGAATCTAATCTGACCTGTGCACACTGGAGACTCTTTCTCTCCTTAGATAGGTCTTCCTTTAACTGGATAATAGTTTGGTCTTTTTCTTCGGATAGCTTAACAGTCTCGTGTAACAACAATTTAATAGAAGAAAGCTCACCAGACTCATTTGAAGAGTCATTATCTCTAACCTGATCTAGTAGGTCGGTAAGTCTTTCTATTCACCTTTGTACCCTTTGAGTACCTTCTTAGAGGTTTCATATTTACTACGCAGTTTCCTGTAATCATCTAACAGTTTACTGAAAGCCTCTCCTAATTGCTCAAGGTAAAATCATCATAAGGGTCAAATAGAGGATTAGTGATTACCTGATCGCAAGCCATCAAGCACACATTTGCAGCGTCATCTGATTGTTCATCTTCTGAGTTGCTGGCTTCACTTTCATGCCATATGCTTGTGTTGGTGTACTTCCTTGATGTAGATTTCTTCAGGTAGCCTTTGTCATATTTGCTATTTTCTTTGATGATGATGCTGAGGGACAATCTTTCTTCATGTGTCCTTTCTTCTTGTATCTGTAGCAAATAGGATCTTCCTCGTTGTTGTTGTTGTCTTTGCTGTCCTTTGTTCTTTTGTTAAATCTTATGAACTTCTTGAACTTTCTTACCAGAAGAGCTTGATCTTCAGAGTCGGAGTCGCTGTCGTCGGAATCATCTTCGATGGTTCTTCTATGTTGAGCCTTGAGAGCGATCGTCTTCTCTGACTTCTCCTTTGGTGTAACATCTTCAAAGTCTTGAAGTTCTAACTCGTGAGTGAGTAGCTTACCCATGAGTGTTTCTAGAGACATTGTTGAGAGGTCGTTCCCTTCAATGATTGCTGTAGCCTTTGGAATCTAGTTCTTTGTAAGGGCTCGTAGAAGTTTGCGAATCTTCTCATGGTTACTGTAATCCTTGCCTAGTGAGGACAGAGGATTTACAATATCCAAAAATCTTGTAAACATCTGAGTGACTGATTCACTTGGCTTCATTTTGAACGCCTCATACTCCTGAGTAAGTCTGCTGATCTTTGACTCCTTGACTTGTGTTGTTCCTTCGTGGGTTACTTCGAGAAGTTTCCACACTTTGTTTGATGTTGTGCAAGTAGACACCATGTTGAATTCAGTTCTGTCTAAAGCACAAAATAAAGCGTTAATAGCACGTGCGTCAAGACTGGCCTTTTTCTTTTCTTCCTCTGTATATTTGTCATTGGGTTTTTCAGCTAAAATACCATTAACATAAATACGAGGTGGCTTTTATAGCCATCAATAACTACAGACCATAAGTCAAAATCAAGATATTTCAGAAAGAAACTCATACGTGTTTTCCAATAAGTGTAGTTTGTGCCGTCAAACAGTGGAGGTCTGTTTGTGGCTTGGCCTTCACTTGTGAATTTCACAGTTGCCATGTGTAATGCTGTGATCTATATAAAAATTAAATATAACTGCAATTTTACCTTGCTTTACCTGTATAACCCGCTCTGATACCAATTGTAGGAACGAAATCGTAAAGCAGAATACTCTAGAGGGGGGTGAATAGAGTAGGCAGCGGAATATTGCTAATTAAAAACTTGTTAGCAGTTAGATCACAGATAAAATAATAATCACAAAAAGTAAATAACAGAATTTAAAAAGAGATCAGAAGGCAAACGCAAATACCAAGATTTATACTGGTTTTTCTCTTGTGAGGACTAGTCCAGTCGGAAGAACTCTAGCTTCCAGTTGAATCCACTATTAGAAAATCCTGCAAGTTTTCATACGAAGTCCTTGCAACTTCTACAGATGCGAGCTTTGATACGAAGAACTCGACCAACTTCAATTGTGAAGAGTTGAATCTTCTATCAAGCCTATGATTACAATCACTCTGAAACTTCTAGACCGTACCGCACTAGCAAATCGACTAGAGGATTGTAACTGGCTTGGGATTTGAAAATAAAAGCTTTTAAGAACTCTTTAGAAGAATGTAAGCTCAGGAAGAGAAGAGATTAAAAGTGAATTGGTGATTTGAAATGACCGAAATACTTCTCTATTTATAGTTTTTCCAAAGACAGGACTCTGACAGAATTCGGACAGAATTCGGATAGAACTCTTTGTAACAAACCGTAACTGAAGGATGACCAAGTTCAAAAATCCAACGTTCACTAACGTTCCAAATGGCCGAACTCTGGCCGAACTCGGCTCGTGTTCTCTTGGGGTTCTGCCAGTTTATTTTTCGAGAAAATAAATTTTGGCTTTTTGAAAGATCCTTCAGAAGCTTTTTGTAAAAAGAATGTTTTTGAAAAACGTAGGTCATTTGTAAAGAATAGGATGGTTTTGAAAAACGTTTTTGGATAGCCTATTTGCCAGTACGACTTGGTGTACAATGTATTCCTAGACTCAATAAAATAAAAAATTACATAACATAACAAGAAGTAGATTCTGAATGGCAAACAACTTCAGTCTTGAACAAAGTAGAGATCCACTGTTAAGCAGTGTCCAAAACGTCATAGGTAAACATCTGAGTTGACTTGTAATTATATCGAGACAGAATTTGATCAATTATTAAAATCAGGTTTGACCATGACCAATGGGCCAACAGGTAGTGGGGCGGTGGTGGGGCGGCGAAGCGGTGTCGAGGTGTTCGTAGACGGTCATGAGGCGGCCATCCCATCCGCTCAGAAGTCGAGACAGCGGTACAATTTAAAAAAATAGGCGACCCATCCCATCCATCCGTCCAACTGGCAACAGTTTGTCCATCCCATCAATTGAGCTCTCCATCTCTAAAAAAAATTAGAAAAAGAAAAGCTTACACTTACACCTGTGAAGAAGGCTGAAGGAGGGTTCTGACCTGGACGACAACTGAAGAAGCAAAGGCTACAGTGGCATTCTTCGGCGGCGACAGCTTCTCCGGCCGGCGGTGAAAGCTTCTACGTGTAGGGCCTAAAAAACCAAGTTGTGCCATGAACCTATTAACCAGTGATCAAGTTGCGCCCCAAAAATCAGGTTGCGCCACTAATATGAAGCTCAAAGAACAAACTGTGCCGCTGAACATGTTGCGCCATACATCAGACTGCGCCTAGTCTTATTGCGCCAAAATCTACGTGGCGTCTGACATTTAATAGCCATCATCACCTGACAACACTGACAACTGACACCACAGTGAACGAGAAAAATCTTTTCGAATCCCGCTAATTGTGCCGCTCGAGGAGAGTTGGTTGACAGCTGTTCTGTACGCTTTGTAAGTTGCGCCTAGGCGCAATCCAGACAAAATCCTTAGTTGCGCCTAGGCGCAATCTTAATGACTTCTGCTCAAAATCTGCCATGTGTCTAGGCGCAGCTCAATCAGGCGCACTTTACTCATTGACTGAAGTTCACACAACCTGATAAAGTTGAGAAATTTTTTATTTCTAAAATAGGATGATGTTTCGCACATGCCACTAATCTCTCGAGACGTGTCTACTATCATGTACACAACCATGCGCATCTCAATCACTTGATGCCACGCGTCTAAATACAGTTAGTACACGACTTATAACTGAATGAAAGTTGGCATAACATGAGGTTGAGACAATTTTCATTTCTAAAGTTGAGACAATTTTTATTTCTAAAGCAGGATGACGTGGCGCACATGCTACTAATCTCTCGAGACGTGCCTACTATTGTAGCTCCTCTTTCCGAAAATTTTGAAATATTTTTATTTATTTTATTTAAATGGTGATGTTAGATTATTATAAATAATTATTTAGTTTATTTTTACGGTAGATGATTTTAGCCATGGTCGAGTTTTGAAGTACCAGACGACTAGGAATCATGGTACGGATAGTGCAGTGGCGTGCTTTGACTAGTGTTTAGCCATGGTAGGGGAATGTCGAACCATAGGAGTGTCCTAACTAGGAAAACCAGGCCAAGATATAGCATGACCATTGTAAATAAGTTTAATTAATTATTATTATATTGATTGACTTGTAGGAGACCCGTTTGTATCGATTTAGCCCGAGCTGAGCCCGAACCGAATCCAAGCCTATGTGGGCATGCAGTGAGCCCAGGGACGGCCATGTAGTCATATTTTATGTATGTAGAAATATTCCCTAAATTATTTTAGGTATTGAGGTACCTTTTAACTAATTGAATATTTGTACAAAATTGGTATTTTATTATTAAATATTGTTTTACAATATTTGTACAATTTTTGGACCCAGACAAAGGTGAATAGTATAGATTCACCAAACCACCATTTAATTATTTTAGTATTATTGTATTATTCTGTGGTGATTAATAAAAATATTATTGCTATTAGATATATTATTTGTTAATTAAATATTTATTGGTATATAATATATGAGGTATATATTATATGGAGTGTTAGTATATATATATATATATATATATATATTTATTATATTATATATATATATATAAAATATATTTATATATATATTTTTATATATATATATTATTATATAATATATATATATATATTATACTATATTATATATATATATATATATATTTATATCTATTAAATGTGTGTGTATATATAATGTATTTATATATGTATATTGGTATGTATACATAAATATATTATATATATGTGTGTGTGTATAATATCGGAATATGTATATATGAAGGTATATATATATGTATAAACTATATATGTGTATATGTGTATTTATATATAAATATATACATATATATGTACATGTGTGTGGGTGAGTGTATATATAGATAATATATAATATATATATATATATATATGAAGGTATATTATATATATATGAAGGTATATATTATGTATATGAAGGTATATTATATGTATAACTATATATGTGTATTTATATATATATATATATATATATCTATAGATAATATATTATATATATATATATATATATATATATAGGTATATATATATGTATAAACATATATGTGTATATGTGTATTAATATAAATATATATTACATATATATGTACATGTAATATATCTGTAATATATATTTATAGTATAAATACACATACACATATATAGTTTTACATATATATACCTTCATATATATATATATATTATATATATATATATATATATACCTTCATAACAAGGGAGTAGTCATAACAAGGAGTAGTGTGTATATATATATATATATATATATATTATATATATATATCTATAAATATTATATATATATATATATATATATACCTTCATAGGGAGTAGTGTGATCTATATATATATATATATATATATATATATATATATTATAATATATATATTATATATATATATATATATAAAAGGAGTAGTGTGATAAATCGAAGAATCCTTCGTTCAACTAGTTAGAAGATTATTAAAAAGTAGTGTGACCAAAGGTGGGTAGAAGTCCTCGATGACTCATTATTAAAAAGTATCTTAATAATATCTGTTAGAAGGATTGTTAGCAACTAGTTAGAAGATTATAGATTTTACTTTCAAGGGAGTAGTGTGACCAAAGGTGGGTAGAAGTCCTCGATGATTCGTAGTTACGGAATGGCTAGGAGGAGGTATAATGTCACGCCCCAGAACCAGAATACTGGAGAGCGGGGGCGAACATAGCCAGCTACGTATATTGAAATAAAGTCCATCTTGCTATACGTCACGGCTGTCTAGAATATGAGGGTTTATCGCAAGCCATCGGTCTCTTAAGGTCAAGCCTATTGTCTCAATCTCAAGCAAGTAATACAATTACAAGATGTTTGATCACCAAATATACAATAAAATGCGTCCCAAATATTATATATCAGCTAATCATGAAGCTAGTCGTACAAAATACAAGGACTAGCAAGAGTTAAGTCATACATGATCAACCATAGGATTTGTTAATCATATTTACAGACCGTAGGCAGACAGTAAGTAAATGTGCATCGAGCTAACAGGTGCTCGTCGGCTAAACGCCTCAAAAGAATAATTTACAATAGAGTGAGCGTACAAAAATAGAAAACCCACTCGTAGCCCGGGTTCCTTCTAGTCGCCACCATCGGGCTGGAGGTTCGGTAGATCCTCGGGAGCTGCTCCGAAATCTGGCCACACAAAACCAGCTGGGTCAAACCCCAGAAAGGGCAAGTGCCACAAAGGAGGCCACGAATAAGAACAAAACCAGCATATCAGAACATAAGAAAATGGAAAAAAAGTACTAGTAAATAAGAGTACAACAAGACAATAAACGACTAGGGACATGGAACCATTCCGGAAGCCAGGTTACAACCCGTAAACCAAACAAGGACCGGGGTTGTAACCCTTCGCCTGAATAGCACCTTGTCTCTACCCATTTATTGTTAAAGATAAGTAAAACAATCATGATCAGGAGTACCAGCACTATGCCAAAACATACGTTTTTCGACAAACCAAAACCGTCGTAAATCACGATTAACGACAGTTTTGATCCGTCAGAGCATCCGTCGTTAATAGCGCGTCCCAAAATTTAAACGACAGTTATGAACTGTCGTATTCTAGCCATAAAAAATGACAATTCTTGTCTGTCGAATAAAAATGACGGACTAAAACTGTCAAATAATTTGTAAATTTTATAACTATATTTGTGCTTTTTCAACAGTTAAGACCTGTCGTTTTTTAGCAAACAAAATAAAAAAAAATCCTAAAATCATTCCATATCAACAATGTTTAAAATGCTATACATAAAACTAAATACATCTGAAAAGAAAACTTTATATAAACAACAACAATCACCAACAATGAAAGAAACTCAATCAAAATTATATTAACGAATAAATATATCGAGTTTACATAGCAATATTGTATCAAAAACAAAAAAAAGAAACCCTAATGTTGCTAGCTCACAATAACTTAGTTCCCATGATAAACAAAAAAAAAGAGAATGTTATTGCTAGCTTACAATCTCTAAGTACAATATAAAAAAGAATTTTAAAACCTCACAAACTTTTTCCTCGTGTTCCTTCCACAAGCACGACTTGAGCTTCATCTGTAGAGTGCAATTCAACAAAAACTTTCCAATCTTCTTTCTTTATATTTTCTATCACAATACTTTTTCGCTCTGCAACAGTTTCAGCTCTGTCACAAGTCTTTCAAAGTTCTCCCTTCCAATTTCTCTAAGCACTATTAGCTTTTTTCAAAATTTTGTCTTGAATTTTTGGTACTTGATATGCAATCTGCAAGAACAATTGTAAGCATCAAAACAACAACTTTGATAGGGTGTATCAGCAAATCAGACACTAATTATTGTTGGATACAAACGATTTAGAAAAATAGAAGTTCGAATAGATAGACACTAATTTCCATGAATAGTAATTTATATCAACAACAAAGACATGTCTAATAAGTCCCATTTTCAGGTTATGATATTCGAAAGTATAACTTGAAAGGAAAAAATTATAACTAGAAAAATTAGAAATAGCCAGTATTAGCCCCCACTGATACTAGAAGGATCTATGATGGAGAATAATCACTCATTATTAATTTTCTCACAAACATTACAAAACACACAGATCACCTCTAGATGCCAACTCCATACCTCAGTCTTTGCCTATGGCCTCTCAGTTATATATGATAACACCAATGAGCCACTAAGGTTCTTGCATCCAAGTCTAATATGGTGCTCAAGTCATGTATTCCATGGATCCAGCCATGAACTGGCTTACGATAATCCGGTTCGCCCCCCCTCTCTCTGTAAACTAATTAATAAGATGTATCAAAAATATATGCATATGACCTACCTGTTACAAGGATACCTAGAAGACTTGTAAACAAAGTAAAACATTTGCAGTATTGTATAAACTAAAAAAGTATAGTAATACTGAACAAAACAAAGATTTGGAGCAGAAGATAACATGCTTCACCAGCTAAATTCACAGTTCATCTCATCAATCAAGCATAATTTGACAGGTTGCTCAAAATCTTGAATGTATCATTAGGATATTAACAAGAATGCTACAAAACCTTGAATAAATACCAAGGATGTAAATTTTATGGATAACTGTGAATAGCAAGACATCCCAATCACCAAATAAATGAATATTGTAACCAAAAAAAGGAACACAACTGGGTTCACAAGCGCAACGGAAGATAACAGGCTTCACTAAAAACCGGGTTCACAAGCGCAACTTGTAACAAATAAGGAACACAAATGCTCCTTTATTTATTTTTCTCACAAATCAAAGCTAAGTATTCTCACAGTAGTGTGAAGTATTGTCCTTTGTTATAGAACCATAGGTTGAGTTCGTAAGAAGTGATCTTATACTTAAAGTAACATGGCATGCCTGAACTGTAGGGAATGTCCTGGGGAATGAAGACATCAAACTTTTGTTTGGAAATATTTTGTAGTGCTAATATGGGATTGAAGTATTGAACCTTGTATACTCACTACTAACTGTTAGCATTAAAATATTTTGGAGTGCTGATATGGCAGAGTAGCAGCATATGTTTCAAGAAAAGAATAAGGAACATATAAGAAGACTGAGGTAAGAAAGAGACTGATGCAAGAATGAAGGAACATATAAGAAGACTAATGCAACTAACTCAACTCAATCCTAACTTACATCATCTAACAAGTAGGGCTCCTCTATATTGTGGCTTGACTCAATCCTAACTTACATCACCTTCGCTGAATTTTTACACTTTCATAAACATTTTATACTAATTTAAGGAATTAATTGCTCTAATACTTCTTGACAAATCACATTCTGAAAAATCATGCATATGCTATGTAAATGGCTTGGTAAACCCACTAAACCATGAACCTGCACGTAAGTCAAGTCTACAGGCTTCCTATGTTAACAGTAGCAATACCTCAGTTAAGTGCCTGGCATCCACAATAATCTAGTGTTCTAAAATTAGATCAAATGGTTGTTAATTGTCGAATGGCTGATTAATCCTTTTTAATTGGATACAGATAAGCAAAATTTCATGGTGGCATCATGATTGTGGTTATTTATCTGCACGGTCAGATTAATCACTAGTTGGCTTGGCCTGAGCACTTGATGGAATTGCTTTTTACCATACTAATATAAATAAACGACCAACTTTATATGACTTGACTGTCTAACTGGCACCAACCCTATATTGACCTATGTATGCTTGGTCGAGAGAAATAGGACTAAGAGAAGAGCTCACCATAAACCGTAATGTTCTAATGACCTTCCATATTAGTCACATACTGATTCAACAAGAAACCACAGGGTAAATTATGGAACCAAGAAGGAACAGGTTAATTCGAGTCTGCTTTAATGTAGAAAATGATTCTCGGTAGTAAAGTTACTGCTGAAACTATATAGTCATAAGATAGATACGTATAGAACAAAAAACAGAAGGCCAGGTAGAAAAATATAATGGAAAAAGGCACAAACCTCACTCCCCCAAGTTCAGTGCAGGAACTTAATATTGATCGGTCATCATGAAGCCAAGATATGGTTCTTATTGAGCCAGGTGATTTATCAACTTCTCTTGGAGGTTCCTCGGGTCGATTCAAATCAAATATCTGAATAACTTTTTCAAAGCCCCCAGTTAACAGCAGATGTCTATCCTGCAGTGAATATTAGAAAAGTTGATAAAGAATAACTGAAGAAAGCATCAAACCCTTAACAAACATAAAAATCAGTAGTAACCATTCAAGATGTCCAAAAGGATAAAAGTTCATTGATAGTTAAAGGTATGCGACTCGTTACTCATTCAGCTTATATGCAGAGTAATAAGTAAAAAATTAGAGAAAATAAGCAGCAGCAAGAAAGAGTAAAGAACAATTTGCCGTCTCAGAACCATCTATTTAACATTATTTTCTAACCTATATGGAAATCCAACAGCTTATGTCGTTCATCAATAATGGAGTCCCAGTTCAGTCAAATAGACTAGCACTAAAATTAGCAATGGCCAATGCTAGTCAACAACTTAATTTCTAAGTATAAAGCACAGAAAAAGATCTTTCATATGGAGAAAGAAAGTAAATGAGCTAATGACAATATCGGGATATACAACTATACTGTGACTATTCTTATATCTTATGTCTGCCCTTACCAATTTTGGAGGCTAACCATGTGACCACTGGCTAGTGAATTCCAGTCAGAGTTCCATTTGTAAACTTCAAAGCAGATTTAATAATTGAGGTTATCATACATACAAATTTCTGATCTACTACTATCCAGGTACTTTGAGTTCAGTCAAAAAGACCAGTACTAAAATTAGCAATGGCCAATTGCTAGTCAACCAACTTAATTTCTAACAAGTATAAAGCACAGAAAAAGATCTTTCATATGGAGAAAGAAAGTAAATGAGCTAATGACAATATCAGGATATACAACTATTCTGTGGCTATTCTTATATCTTATGTTTTCCCTTACCAATTTTGGAGGCTAACCATGTGACCAGTACTGCTAGTGAATTCCAGTCAGAGTTCCATTCGCAAACTTCAAAGCAGATGTAATAATTGAGGTGACCATATATACAAATTTCTGACCTACTGCTATCCTGAAATTGAACTTCAACACTGAAAAGTGAAAGTAAGTTAGCTCCAACTAATCGCCAAACCTTATACAGCATAGGTCCGTTGACATAACACTAGATCTCATAACAATGAACTTCCAAGTTGATCAAACCCAACTTAAGAAGCACAGTAGAAACGAAAGCATATATTGAAAACAAAGGAATTTGCAAACTAGAATTTATGAAAATCCAAATATCTAAATATTTAAAATTGAAAAAAAAAATCAATTTACCTCAGAGAAGGCACATGCTCGAACAATATGCTTGTGTTCAAATGAATGCAATTAATATCCAGTCAGCGCATCCCATATTTTTCTGTAAAAGTCATTGACTTGAACAGGTTTTAGCATATATCCTATTCTGCTTGATGGTAAACTAAGGAGAACAATTCATATAAACAGAAGTTGAGATCAAAAGCAGTTTTTCATGCCTGGACTGAACTATTATAAAAGCAATTTAACACTAATTGAACAAAAGAAGTTATATTTAAGATCCAAGAAAACGGGAAACTAAAAACACATACTGCAGTACATCCTTTATTAAGTTGTCTAATCATGAGGCTCACTTGTTATAGGAAGAATGGAAGTCATTCAGTCCAAATTGTAGATTCCAAATTCAGTAAAGAAACAACATATAATGGAGAAAAGCAATGAACATGATATTGAAGGTAGAAACATATCACAGCAAAAATATCTGCTAACAAGAGTATGATAAAATTTTTTTCAAACCTTGCAGCCGGTAAAGGGACAAAAGCAAACAACTAGCTAGTAGGAAAAATAATGAGAAACCACATGAAGAAAAACAAATAGTAGAACCATGTAGGTGAAATTCATTACTGAAGTTATAAAGGAACCATCAGTACCATTTCAATGGAATAATAGAAGGTAAATCATAACAAACATCATACTTTTTTTCCAACCATTTCTTTCCCTCTCTAGCCACCATGAATCGATGACATCCAACCAATGGCTTCCAATGCTTTGTATATTGGTATACATACATGTAATAAATCTCAACCAGCCATCTCCCTCTCTCATCTCTTCCAATGTAACTATAGCGCTAAACTAATATTACACTTTAATTTCTCTAAATGAGGACAATGGTGGGTTGGTTGTATATATTGGCAGTATCCTCCAAGGGATGAAAGAACGGGGTGAAATGGTTTGTGAACAAGTCCGTGCTGCTTAGAAAAGAAAATAATAGGAGTTGATATAACAAATAAAATAAAACATAACAACATTAGCTTCAACTGAAGGAGTTTGGTGTAAATCTTGTGTAACTTCTTAGGATGCTAGGTATTGTTAGACAATAAAATGTAATGAGTGGCAAGTGCTTAAAGGTATTTTTAACATGCTTAAGAATTCGATGTCACATTTATATTGATGAGCATTGATATAACAAAAGTGCACTTTTATCTGGTATTAATTAAGTCAGAACAAAAATAATCGATATCACCATTATCACCTCTACCATCAACTAGATAGGCTACAAAGCAACCTCCATTAAAGAGGACAAAATTTACAATTGAAATATCCCTTATAATTATAACAACATCTGATAGCAAATAGCCACAAGATTACAGTCTACAGAGTAAAGTCATAAATAAAATAAAAGATCATTTGCATACATTGCCTAACTCCACGCCCACTGGTCAAAAGAATTCATCCCCAATATGAATCCCTCAATGGCTATTCTGTGCTCATAAATTGCCAAAAGCTGAACGAAAATCAAAGTTATAGTTGTAAAATCCTATTGCAACCAAGCTTAGCAGACAATGATGAACCGAGAAGTGTCACAAATATAGAAACAAGGAACTTCTTTATTGCAGCTACACACATCAGAAACTTAGTTTACAAAGCCTCACTTTATAATGCCATCCATTTATTCAGAGAGAGATTCTCTTTCACAAGAACAACTAATATGCATGCAATTTAGTCAATTTCTAGCTCCCACACAGAGATGACGAAATGGAAGATAGAGAAATCAACAACAAGCTCTGTAGTATAACATTCTGTTGGTTTTTTTTTTCGAGAACACAAGGAAACTAAAGAAAAAGCATAAACTGCAATAAAGCAACAAAAGAAATGGGCATGTGACTTTGGAAATAGATACCAAAGCTAATTAACTGTTGAGTAATTCTCACGATATGACTGTCTACTGAGTCTCAGTCGATTTGCAAAGGCGAGGCCATGCACAAGTAGCAAAAATTCATAATACAACTCAACTTTTTCCTCTATGTGTTTGTTTCAAATAATGGGGTACTTTGGATTTCTCCAAGTGGGACCAGGTCCAGATATAAAAGGCTAGGTTTGAAAGTTCTGCAGAAGTCCAAGCTAAGGATGCAAACCTATATAGAAAAAGGAAATCTAACAGAACTTTGAAATACCCAGCATGTCCAAACTAAGTTCAATCGCCTTGAAGCCCTAGATACTCCACTGTAACCACTGCGACAAGGATGACATTTGGAGTCTTCCATGAAGAGAAGGCAGGAAATGGAAAAGAAAGGAGAGGTTAAGTCAACAAGGAAGAAGAAAAAGTTTAGGTATTCAAAGAATGATAAGCAAGGGCCAATTGATCAATAGAAAAAAAGTTTTCAACAAAAAACCAGAGGCTACCCCTTTTATGTTCTGCAAGTCTTATAACACTTTGATTCGTCTCAATCTCAATATACTGTCTATTTCAAGTTTTAAAGATCACTTCAAGAAAATAGATAGAAAGAGTAAGCAGCTGTTCCACTCAAAAGAAAATATTGGAGGGGAATTAGAGCAAGTAAATAAAGAAATAACTACAAATGCATATTAAATAAAGAAAAGCCAATGTGACATAATGTGTATAATAATCTGAAAATACTTTTACTTGTTCTTTGAAATAAGAAACAGCCCTTTCAGCACACGTCTCTAGACTATCACCATTTGGGGGAGCAATATCATAATTGCGACGCCAATCGTGAACTTTAACTTTGCCAAATTTATCAGCTATTTCCTGTTTATTGAAACCATGTAATTCACCGTACCTAAAATAAAGAGCATTAGACATTAAATATTCATATGAGTTATCCTTTTTATGTTAATGATCATGCAGGTAACTGAAAACATCTAAGTAAAATCGAGAAAGAAGCCAATACATTTTTTCATTTAGTTGCCAAGCTATAACAACCGGAATGGTTTGGTTTTAGTCTCCTCATTATAAATTCTGCTCAACGTGGTGGCCTGTTCACTCTCATTGTGCATAATAATTAGAACCTGAGATGAGTATAAGACACGATATGGTGAAAATTTAGAAGCATATCATCAAAATTTCCTCTACATACTATATACATGAGATACAAAACTGTTTAGGAGTAAGTAGTTATTTAAAAAGATCAAGAGAGTAGAGTTCCAGTAGAGAAACCTTCTTACAACAATGCTGGATCATGGCAAGCACAACAGTCATTTGGGCACATATCACTGTAGATGTAAATACCATATCAACAAGTATGTTGCTTATCATTTTGCCAGCTTCAATTGCCTCATACACTCCCTTCTCAGTCAGAGGTACATCAACACATCCTGTAAACAGATTCTTCTCGTTCCACAAAGACTCTTCATGTCCAATCAATATAAGTGCAGTTTCATCTGGAAACAAACAATATCGTAATTGAAATATTTTTAAAAGAAAACATGTTCAGATATAAAGGCATACAATAGAATAAAGAAAAATGAAGCATGAGCCTTAAAATCAAGAACTAATGCCATGACAACAGTTTGATAAACTTCACATTACAATGATCTAATGACCAATAGTGAGATACCAGGCATAAGAACTATTAATTGGAAAGAAAATGTATTACTTGAATTCTTCCGAGAGTCAGTCGTGCCATTGTTTGACGAAAATTGAACTGGATCAGCTATCGGATAATGTGAAGATGAGCCATGAATCATACACAATCTCAATCTTCCCGAGCAACAAATTCCACTTTTGAGGAGTATCGAACCAATCCCGAAACCCTTAGAAACAATTTTCGCCGAAGAATTTATAGTTAAACCAATATAAATACAGAAGAATTGGCTTGCTAATTTCATTCTTTTTGCAGAAAGACATTTGAATCACTTGTCATTGCATAGTAAAATTCTGGAAACACCCCAAAATTCATGTTGTATCTGTGTTGTGTCATATTCATGTATAGTACACACCACAGACACTCCACAACACACTAGACCAAAATAGCTGCCAATTGTGTTTGAAATGTGTCATGTCGAATTCGTGTTTCTGCACAGTTGTCCTATAACTAAGAGGAGAAAACCCTATAGTTCACTTGATTCTGCACAATTTCAGGGTTGTCCAATCAAATAAGTGTTGCAAACAAATTAAACATCTTCAACAAACTCAAATTAAACAAATAGCTAAGATGCCCTAGTCTGAAAATCAAACAGGAGTTGAAGACATATTAAACTTAGGAGAAAACCTTATATTTCTCTTGATTCTATTAAGGGATATGTGGGGGGAAATGGAAGAAAGTAAAACCTTAAGTGAAGAGGGCATAGACTAAACATATATCATCGATTGGAGCGGCCGATGACTCTAGAGAGCCGTCGATTGGTGAATCCAACGATTATGGGAAGGTCGGTGACTCTAAAGAACTGTCGATTGGAATTAGGATCACGACTATGGAGGGGCCGTCGACTACCGAAGATGCCTTCGACTAACAGGAGGCACCTTTGACTGAGCAAAGAGGCTGAACAGAGAGAGTTCAGGACAAACCCTAGTAAATCCTAAAATAAGGATTTGCTACATAAAGAAAATACACCCTAGACCCAAACCAGGACAAGCCCTAACAAATAAACCCTAGAAAACAAATTCTAGAAAACACCAGCGATTACCTGATAATTTGGGAGGGTTCGACAGTGATTCAACCGTAGGGATTGGGGGGGTGTCCCGCGCCTGGTTTAGGAGGGGGTTTCCTGCGGTTTTGAGGAGTGAGAGGGTTTTGAGGGTTTTGAGGGGAGAAGAAAAATCGTGGAAGAACAAAAGTTCTGAAATGGGAGAAGGAAACTTTTTGTGGGCGCGGGCTTAGGCAGAGGAGGTTCACGGTTTTGGAAAAGGAAGAGGGATCTAAAATTTTAGAGCCAATTTTTTAACATAATTTTCAATGTCAAACGACGATTTCACTCCGTCAAAACAAAATCTATTACTTAAGTGAAACAAATATGATATTAAACAACGGTTTTAATCCATCAAAATATTAACGACAGTTTTACTCTGTCATTGTTGGACAACACAGAGTGTCGAAAATTGTCCATTTTGGCGTAGTGCAGGGTATAGGGACTTAGACGAGACTTAGACTAGGCTGGACACCATACATTCACAAGCGGCCAAGCAATTACTACGGCTTACTACTTTAACTAACTAGGGTTATCACAAGCCTATTTACTAACTAGATGCAAGTGAGAATTTTCCAGTCCCAAGCCCTGCAGACTATCTAGTTATCCTTCCGTGGGTTGAGAGTATGGTTGGGTACATCGCCCAGGAGACGATATACCCTTAGGTGACTTAAAGGGTGCAACACATGACAGTGCGCTGGAAATGTGCTCTACTCGTCGGAAAGCTACAAGTCCAATTAAAAGCGTCCAGATAACGAGATTGCCTGTGACTGAAAATTCTCCATGAACTATAGTATGATCTAGTCATTAGCCTAATCTATATTCAGTATGAATCCCTGACCGTGGGAACCAGGGAGTCACATCCTAGACATGATGCAAGACAAGACAAGTGGATTGCACAAGCAAGCAAGCAGGAACACCCACGGTGTCAAGTTGATTATACGAGTCAAGTTAGCCGTCGCAACAGCATCAAGATAAATCATGTCAGGGTACTTGTCAGGAGTGCGCCACGACGGGCCACTATCATGTCAGGTTGGTCATGTCAGGAGTGCACCACTACGGGTCACTGTCGTGTTATGCTAGTTCCTTGTCATACCATGCCATGTACAATAGTCATTCCAAACGTATTAAGTAAAATCAAGTTCATGACAAAAGGCGTAAGGATATAAAATGGGCATAAAATATCTAATAAAATATCAATATACAGGACTATAGAAGAGCCAAGCTTAAGGAAAAATAAAACCAAATCTCCATGGTTGGACAGATTGCGCAAGGGTCCCTGGGGTCGGGTTGCGCAGGAGTCAAGTGCGCCAGGGGCCAACTGCACAGGAGTGAGCTACGCAAAAGTCGGCTTGCGCTGAGCTGGTTGGCGCAGGGGTCAGATTGCGCATGAGTGAAGTACGCAGGAGGGATGGCGCATGGGTCAGATTGCGCATGAGCGGACTGCGCATGAGCAGACTGCGCAAGAGTCCCTGCGCGCTGGGGTTGAGCGCAGTTCACCATGGGGCAAGCTGCGCGGTCGGCGCTGCGCTAAAGAGCGCAGGCCGAGAGGAGGATGCGCAGTCCAGCACTGCGCTAAAGAGCGCAGGCTGCAGTCTGCTACTCCAGGCCGAGAGGAACTCTTCAAGAACACCAAAGTTCAAATCTTCATATCTTGGTCAAATCAAAACCAAATCTAGATTTTCAAAGGTCTAACTTGAGTAAAATTGAATTTTCTTCCACATGGAAGCATCAAAACCCACAAAAATCCAACCAAAATAGATTAAAACCATGTAAATCCGGAAATAGTTAAAACCTAGATCTAGAACAATGGAGACTCCAAATCACAAAATGTCAAGCACTAATGTTGATCACAATGGCCTAATCTAGCTAATGAACAAATAAAATGTGGTTCTCATGTGGTGGCAAGGTACACTTGCCTATGGGTGTTGGTGAGTTGTGTAGAGGAAGGAAAAAGAAGGAGATGGAGAAAATAAATGAAAGAGTTATGAGGAGAGGGAAAAGGTTGGTAGGGTTTTAATAAGGGTGGTTATGTTGTGTTGAGGGTGGAGCATAGGCTAAGGTGTTCCAAATGCATGTTGAACCAAACCAAACCAATCCTCCTCCACAAAATAAAACCAAGCCATGTCAAAACCTATTTTACGAGAAAACCAAAATCTGCAAGCTGAGCCAAAATACAATTACAGGCCAGAATCTGAGAAAATAAAATACAGGTCCAAGATACATGCAGGCTTAACAAAATACGTGTTCTGAGATATGGGTGTTACAACTCTACCCACCTTAAAAGAATTCCGTCCTCGGAATTTAATTTAAGAGGCTAGAGAGACAAGGATAAGTCATACTTATTTACATGCAAGATATACTAAGCAGTCAATCAAACAATCACGCATGCAAGCAAGGACGAAAGGCACAAGGCATAAGGAAGACATTATACCTTATGAGTCAAACAGGTGGGGATATCGCAATCGGATGTCGTCCTCACGCTCCCACATTGACTCACCTAGAGAGTGATGACCCCAAGCAACACGGACTAAACTAATAGTCTTGTTCTTGAGTATCTTCTCTCTCCGGTCCAATATAGACACGGGCCTCTCCTCGTACGAAAGGTTGGTACCAACAACCAGTTCCGAATGATCTAGGATATGGCTCGGGTCCGGGATATACCGTCATAATTGGGACACATGGAATACATCATGCACCTCACTTAGCGACGATGAAAGAGCAAGACGATAGGATACATCTCCTACTCGCTCCAGGATATCGAACGGCCCTATATACCTAGGACTAAGCTTTCCCCGTACGCCAAAGCGAATGATGCTGTGGTTAAACGAGATCCTAAGGAATACATGGTCGCCGATAGCAAACTCCAAGGGACGTCGATGGGTATCGGCCCAATGTCGCTGGCGATCTTGGGCAACTCGAAGACGATCTCTGATCCTTCTGACCACTTCAACTGTCTGGGCAACCATTTCTGGACCCAGCATCTGCCTCTCTCCAATATCATTCCACGCTAGCGGGGATCTGCACTTCCTACCATACAGAGCCTCGAATGGTGCCATCTGGATGCTGGCCTGGAAGCTATTATTGTACGAGAACTCCACCAGGTACAGGTAATCTTCCCACGAACCACCGAAGTCGAGCGTACAAGATCTCAGCATGTCTTCAAGAGTCTGGATTGTGCGCTCCGACTGGCCATCTGTCTGCGAATGATATGTCGAACTGAACTGGAGACGAGTTCCCAAACTCTCTTGCAAGCTAAGCCAAAAGTGCGATGTAAATCTTGAATCTCGGTCCGAGGTGATACTGACGGGCACACCGTGAAGCCTGACAATCTGCCTGAGGTACATCTCTGCTAGCTGAGCCGTAGACTGTCCAACTCTGAATGGAAGAAAATGAGCCACCTTCGTGAGCCTGTCAACTATAACCCAAATAGCATCTCTACCAGCTGGAGATCTAGGCAATCTAGTCACAAAATCTATGGTCACGTGCTCCCACTTCTATTCTGGAATCGGCAAGGGTTAAAGAAGTCCAGCGGGCCTCTGATGTTCAGCTTTAACCTGCTGGCAAACCAAACACCGAGAGACAAACCGGGCTATCTCCCTCTTCATGCCATTCCACCAAAAATGCTGACGAATATCACGGTACATCTTCGTGCCACCGGAATGAATAGAATAATGTGAACTGTGAGCTTCTGTCATGACCTCATGTCTGATATCTTTACTGGGTACACAAAGACGAGTGTCGTGTCGAAGTGTACCATCTTCATGAATGCACAACTCTGGCCTTCTTCCTGCCTCACACTCTGCTATGAGCCGCTGAATTTTGGAATCTGTAGACTGCGCCATCCGGATCCTCTCAACTATGCTGGACTGAACCTGTAGACTGGCCATCAACGCCACGTTGGTAGGAAGAACCACTTCAATTCCCATCTTCTGAAGATCTGCCAATAAGTCTGGTTGCGCCGTCAGGAAATAAACTTCGGCTCTCCTGCTCAACGCATCTGCTACTACGTTGGCCTTCCCTGGGTGATACTGCAAATCTACATCGTAGTCCACCAATAGCTCAAGCCATCTTCTCTGCCGCATATTAAGGTCCTTCTGGGTGAAAACATACTTCAGGCTCTTGTGATCAGTAAATATCTCCACTCTATCTCCGTACAAGTAGTGTCTCCACAACTTAAGTGCAAACACTACTGCTGCCAGTTCCAAGTTGTGGGTCAGGTAATTCTTCTCGTGATCACGAAGTTGGCATGATGCATAAGATATTACCTTCCCATGCTGTATCAAGACACACCCCAATCCTCTGCCTGAAGCGTCGTAATAAACTGTGAATCCTCCGGTCCCATCTGGAAGTGTGAGAATGGGAGCCGTTATCAAGCCTCGCTTCAACTTCTCAAATGATTCCTGACACTCCGTTGTCCAAGCGAACTGCACATCTTTGCGGGTCAACTGGGTCATCGGTGCTGAAACCCTTACAAAATCTGAAACGAATCGCCGGTAGTAGCCGGCCAGTCCAAGGAAGCTGCGAACTTCTGCCACTGAGCTGGGTAATGGCCATGACTCGATAGCCATAATCTTCTGGGGATCCACTTTCACTCCTCCTCGGGTAATGATGTGACCCAAGTACGAAATGCGATCGAGCCAGAACTCGCATTTACTAAACTTGGCGTACAACTGATGCTCTCTAAGCGTCTGAAGGACGATTCTGAGATGCTGCTCGTGCTCTGCTTCGCTCTTGCTGTAGACCAGAATATCATCTAGGAACACGATCACGAACTGATCCAAGTAAGGCATGAAAATGCGATTCATGAGGTCCATGAATACGGCCGGCGCATTGGTCGCTCTAAAGGGCATAACAAGGAACTCCCAATGCCCATATCTCGATCTAAACGCTGTCTTCAGGACGTCCTGCTCTCTGACTCTGATCTGGTGGTATCCTGACCGCAAGTCTATCTTCGAGAACACTGAAGCCCCTCTGAGTTGATCAAACAAGTCATCTATCCTCGGGAGAGGGTATCTGTTCTTGATTGTCACTGAGTTCAAGGTACGATAATCTACACATAGCTTAGATGTACCATCCTTCTTTTTCACAAGAAGCATCGGGGCTCCCCAAGGCGATCCACTTGCACGAATGAATCCCTTGGTCCTGAGTTCTTCAATCATCTTATACAAAATCTTCAACTCTGAAGACGCCATTCTGTAGACTCGCTCTGATACTGGTACTGTCCCGGGGATCAAGTCTATAGTGAACTCGATCTTCCGCTCTGGCGGCATCCCTGGAAGTTCCTCTGGGAAGACATCTGCAAATTCTTCAACTATCCAGGGCAACCGTACTGCTGCTACTGCCATCCGCAACCCTGGGGAGGATGGTTCCACCGCGCCTCTGGAAAGTGAAAACTCTGGCTCACCTGGGATACTAAAGATAACCCTGCCAACATGGCAGTCTATCCTAGCATACTGGTTTCTCAACCAATCCATGCCTAAGACTACATCATAGTCTGCCATAGGAAATTCTATAAATCTAGCGGAGAACTCTCTACCGCTAACTACGATCCGACACGAGGAAAACACTCGATCTACTCCCACAAGATCATTACCAGTAAGTATATTGAGCCTCACTGATAATGACTCGGGCTCCAATCCTATCCGTGTTGCGAATCGTGCAGACATGAATGAATGCGATGCACCAGAATCAAATAATACCAATACTGGAGAGGAGTTGACGAGAATAGTACCTGCCACTACCTCACCTGGTGCAACTTCTTCTTCCATAGCCATCATCATAGCCTGACCTCTAGCTGTGGGTCCCCTCTGCTGGAAACCTCTCTTCCTGCTCTGCACTTGGGCTTGGGTATACTGCTGCTGGTTCTGCTGATGAAACGCCTGGGCCTGAGGCAATAAGGGCCTCGGGTACTGCTGCTGCTGCAAAGGTGCTGGTCCCCTAACCGATGGACTGGTTAGGTTAGAAGAGGATGAACTACCCCTATTCGGGCAAGCTCCTATCTTGTGATCTGCCGCTCCACAAGCCAGGCACAATCCTTGCGCCCTACGATAATCTGCCACTACATGGCCTGGCTTCCCACAATGAGAACATCCCATCTCGGAAGTCTGCTTCTGCTTCTGCTGCTGCGGATACGTCGGGGTTGAATACTGAACCGACGTCACTGAGGCCGCCCGCCTCGGAGTTCCAATAGTCAAACTTCTAGCTGTCGGGGCTGGAGCTGATGACTGGTGCATCTGACTGTGGGACTGCTTCCTACCTCCGGTCCTATCCACGATCCTCTGGGAGGTGTACTCATGCCTCCTAGCCGCTCTCAATACTGTATCGAACGTCTGGTGGTCGAACTGCTCAACTGCCAACAAGATCTCCAAATGCAGTCCCTGCTGGAACCGCTGGGCCCTATCAAACTCGGTTGCCACCAAGGTGGGGGTAAACCTACTGAGTCTAGAAAACTCAGATGCATAACTGTCAACTGTTCTGCCTCCTTGCTTCAAGTTGGTAAATCTCGTCTGTAGGTCGTACCGAGCTACAGCATCAAAATACTTCGTCTGGAATCTTTCTCTAAATACTGCCCAAGCAATGGGTGCCACTAATCCCATGGCCTGCGCTGCCCACCAACTGCGAGCCAAGTCCAGGAACTGTAGCCGTACCACAGCCACCTTCTCATTCTCGGGTGTTCTAGCTGCTTCCAGAACCACCTCGGTATCCTGAAGCCAAGCGTCCGCGGCAATCGCATCTTTGCTGCCGTCGAAGAAGGGAGGGTTCAAGCGCTTGAAGCTGTTGGCCGCGCTGTTCCCTGGATGACCGTCTCTGGTCAAAGCATCTGCCACTACCTGGTACAAGGCGTCTCCTCGACGATCTTGGAAAGCTATCAAGGTCCTGATGAGACCTACCAAGGTGCCATCATCCGGCTCGACAGGCTGAACAGGCTGAACTGGGGGCTCTCCTCCAGTAGGCACAACTCTGGAGGCTACTCCGGAGTGTTGGGCTTGATCTCCGGGCTGCTGGTCCACATGAAGTGCTCCACCTTGCTGATCGGCGGGGTCAGGTACAGTACCGCTGAAGAAGACGACACAGAAAAAAAAATAATAAGGAAGGACCAGGACAGATCAACGATACAAGCATATGATCAAGTCAAGATTCCAGAGATTCAGAGGATATGAACGGAGATCAAGGACGAGTACTGATTGAGACATCTATTAGGTAAACCCTCACATTTTTTGATTGACAAGACCTGCATGGGCCACCACTTAAACCATGTCACGCCCCAGAACCAGAATACTGGAGAGCGGGGGCGAACATAGCCAGCTACGTATATTGAAATGAAGTCCATCTCGCTATACGGTCACGGCTGTCTAGAATATGAGGGTTTACCGCAAGCCAACAGTCTCTTAAGGTCAAGCCTATTGTCTCAATCTCAAGCAAGTAATACAATTACAAGATGTTTGATCACCAAATATACAATAAAAGGCGTCCCAAATATTACATATCAGCTGATCATGAAGCTAGTCGTACAAAATGCAAGGACTAGCAAGAGTTAAGTCATACATGATCAACCCTAGGATTTGTTAATCATGTTTACAGCCTGTAGGCAGACAGTAAGTAAATGTGCATCGAGCTAACAGGTGCTCGTCGGCTAAACGCCTCAAAAGAATAATTTACAATAGAGTGAGCGAACAAAAATAGAAAACCCACTCGTAGCTCGGGTTCCTTCTAGTCGCCACCATCGGGATGGAGGTTCGGTAGATCCTCGGAAGCTGCTCCAAAATCTGGCCACACAAAACCAGCTGGGTCAAACCCCAGAAAGAGCAAGTGCCACAAAGGAGGCCACGAATAAGAACAAAACCAGCATATCAGAACATAAAAAATAGAAAAAAGTACTAGTAAATAAGAGTACAACAAGACAATAAACGATTAGGGACATGGAACCATTCCGGAAGCCAGGTTACAACCCGTAAACCAAACAAGGACCGGGGTTGTAACCCTTCGCCTGAATAGCACCTTGTCTCTACCCATTTATTGTTAAAGATAAGTAAAACAATCATGATCATGAGTACCAGGGTATAGGGACTTAGACGAGACTTAGACTAGGCTGGACACCATACATTCACAAGCGGCCAAGCAATTACTACGGCTTACTACTTTAACTAACTAGGGTTATCACAAGCCTATTTACTAACTAGATGCAAGTGAGAATTTTCCAGTCCCAAGCCCTGCAGACTATCTAGTTATCCTTCCGCGGGTTGAGAGTATGGTTGGGTACATCGCCCAGGAGACGATATACCCTTAGGTGACTTAAAGGGTGCAACACATGACAGTGCGCTGGAAATGTGCTCTACTCGTCGGCAAGCTACAAGTCCAATTAAAAGCGCCCAGATAACGAGATTGCCTGTGACTGGAAATTCTCCATGAACTATAGTATGATCTAGTCATTAGCCTAATCTATATTCAGTATGAATCCCTGACCGTGGGAACCAGGGAGTCACGTCCTAGACATGATACAAGACAAGACAAGTGTATTGCACAAGCAAGCAAGCAGGAACACCCACGGTGTCAAGTTGATTATACGAGTCAAGTTAGCCATCGCAACAGCATCAAGATAAATCATGTCAGGGTACTTGTCAGGAGTGTGCCACGACGGGCCACTATCATGTCAGGTTGGTCATGTCAGGAGTGCACCACTACGGGTCACTGTCGTGTTATGCTAGTTCCTTGTCATACCATGCCATGTACAATAGTCATTCCAAACGTATTAAGTAAAATCAAGTTCATGACAAAAGGCGTAAGGATATAAAATGGGCGTAAAATATCTAATAAAATATCAATATACAGGACTATAGAAGAGCCAAGCTTAAGGAAAAATAAAACCAAATCTCCATGGTTGGACAGATTGCGCAAGGGTCCCTGGGGTCGGGTTACGCAGGAGTCAAGTGCGCCAGGGGCCAACTGCGCAGGAGTGAGCTACGCAAAAGTCGGCTTGCGCTGAGCTGGTTGGCGCAGGGGTCAGATTACGCATGAGTGAAGTGCACAGGAGGGATGGCGCATGGATCAGATTGTGCATGAGCGGACCAAACCAAACCAATCCTCCTCCACAAAATAAAACCAAGCCATGTCAAAACCCATTTTACGAGAAAACCAAAATCTGCAAGCTGAGCCAAAATACAATTACAGGCCAGAATCTGAAAAAATAAAATACAGGTCCAAGATACATGCAGGCTTAACAAAATACGTGTTCTGAGAAATGGGTGTTACAATAAATATTTCTGAGAAATTAAAACTCGAGGGTATTGTGGTAACAGTGGATTTATTCTTTTCAATTTTTATGTTTGAATTTTTGGCATGTTTATGAGTTAGAATTTCGAGGACAAAATTATTTTTAAGGTGGGTAGATTTGTAGCTCCCCTTCCCGGAAATTTTGATATATTTTTTTATTTATTTTATTTAAATGGTGATGTTAGATTATTATAAATAATTATTTAGTTTATTTTTACGGTAGATGATTTTAGCCATGGTCGAGTTTTGAAGTACCAGACGACTAGGAATCATGGTACGGATAGTGCAGTGGCGTACTTTGACTAGTGTTTAGCCATGGTAGGGGAATGCCGAACCATAAGAGTGTCATAACTAGGAAAACCAGGCTAAGATATAGCATGACCATTATAAATAAGTTTAATTAATTATTATTATATTTATTGACTTGTAGGAGACCCGTTTGTGTCGATTTAGCCCGAGCTGAGCCCGAACCGAATCCAAGCCTATGTGGGCATGCAGTGAGCCCATGGACGGCCATGTAGTCATATTTTATGTGTGTAGAAATATTTCCTAAATTATTTTAGGTTTTGAGGTACCTTTTAACTAATTGAATATTTGTACAAAACTGGTATTTTATTATTAAATATTATTTTATAATGTTTGTACAATTTTCTGGACCCAGACAAAGGTGAATAGTATAGATTCACCAAACCACCATTTAATTATTTTAGTATTGTTTTATTATTCTGTGGTGATTAAATAAAAATATTATTGCTATTAGATAATATTATTTGTTAATTAAGTATTTATTGGTATATAAATATATGAGGTATACATGTATATGGATGTGTATATATATATATATATATATATATATATATATATATATATATATATATATATATATATATATATATATTGTTGGCCCATTCCATGGTCACACCCGATTTCGATAATCAACATACACTTAAGTCAATACACAAAATATAGAAAATGCTGCTAATCATTTCAGGATACATGAAATCAAATTCAACGGACGATGTACTGCATCAAATAAAGCGTCAACATCATCAAATCTTCAGAAGACTCATTTCTTATTTTATTCTGTATTTTATATTTTATTGAGTCTAGGATTTATTTTGTAAAATCAGTTTTGGTAATACTGGCTTAGGGTTAAAACTGTCCACATTCCAAAAGCCTACCTATTTACCATTCATATTTCATTTACAAAACATTTCAAAAACATATTTTGAAAATAGCCTTTACAAATGATTTTACAAATAACCAAAAACATATTTTTGAAAACTGTTTTTACAAATGATTTTCAAATATCTCCTGACAGAACTCGTAACCGAGTTCGGCCCGAGTTCGGTCCGAACTCTGACCGAGTTCGGTCAAAAATGATTCAAACTTCTGTTGCCTACAAATCAGCGAGCAACGTCTCTTTGCGAGATATTTGCATCCGAACTCTGCCCGAGTTCGGTTCGAGAAAACACCTATAAATAGAGAAAAACTTTTCATTTTAAATCATCAATTCATTCTTCATTCTCTCTTCTCTACTACTCAAGTGTTTTCAAACGATCTAAGATTTTCAAATCATACCTATACATCTCTTAGCCAAAAGCCAGTACTATCAGAGTTGATTTAGAATCTTTTGGTGTTTCAAGAGTTGTAAAGAGGTCGTTCCAAGTTCAACAACTTTTTCTGTTGTGGAGCTGGTCGTGCGCTCGTCACCAAGCACGGTGTGTGTTGTGGAGCTGGTCGTGCGCTCGTCACCAAGCACGGTGTGTGTTGTAGAGCTGGTCGTGCGCTCGTCACCAAGTACGGTACTGTAAGAGACTGCAAGCTCTCAGTTAAAGATTGTACCATAGTGGATTAACATCGAACAAGAGTACTCGAGACTGGATTAGTCCTCTCAGAGGGATACCAGTATATATCGCTGTGTTACTGAGTTCGAATTCTCTATCTTTATTTACTGTCTCTTATATCTCTGCCATAGTTTAATTTTAATTGGTGATTATTTTTCGCTGCACAAACACACTCTATTCACCCCCCCCTCTAGAGGTGCTCAACGGTCCTATAATTGGTATCAGAGCAGGTTATATTCTTATATAACATACCTTAGAGAGTATATATATATGGCAGCCGTGAAATCTATATTCAATGGTGAAGGGCAATTCATAAATAGACCTCCCCTATTTGATGGAACAAATTATACCTACTGGAAAACACGAATGACTTTCTTTCTAAAGTCTCTCGACTTTGATCTTTGGTCAATAGTCATTGATGGTTATAAGAAACCAGCACCAACAGTGGTTGAAGGCCAGCTGGTGGAAAAGACCCATGATAAGTACACTGAAGCTGAAAAGGCTAAAGCTAGCCTAGATGCTCGTGCCATCAATGCACTATTCTGTGCAATTAACAAAACCGAGTTCAACAGAGTTTCAACCTGTAAGACGTCTCATGAAATTTGGAAACTCCTTGAGGTAACCCATGAAGGGACTTCCCAAGTGAAGGAATCCAAAATTAGTAGACTGACACAGGAGTATGAATCTTTTAAGATGAAACCGGGTGAGTCAATTACACAGATGTTTACTCGTTTCCTTGATATAACTAATCCTTTACAATCTCTTGGCAAGGATTACAGCAATCACGAGAAGATCAGAAAAGTGCTGCGGGCTCTAACAAAGAACTGGAATCCAAAAACCACAGCAATCATTGAAGGAAACGATCTCACCACTATGACTCTGGAAACGCTGATGGGCAAACTCATGACCCATGAACTCGACTTGCAAGATTTTGAAGAAGCAACACCAAAGGAGAAATCTATTGCCTTCAAAGCTCAAACAAGAAAATCAACATACAACGATTCCGATGAAGAATCGTCAATTGATGATGAACGAGCCCTACTTGTGAAGAACTTCAAGAGATATCTAAAGTTCACAAGCAGAAAGAAGAAAGATGTCCAAGAAAGCAACGAAGATGAAACTATATGCTTTGGATGCAAGAAGTCAGGGCATATGAAGAAGGACTGTCCAACCACCAAGAAAAGCAGTCCATACGATAGATCAAGATCAAGCAGAAAAGCAACATCTGGTCGAAAGTATGCCAACACAAGCATCTGGCACGAAAGCGATGCCAGTGATACAGAAGAAGAAGACAGACCCTGCGGCAATGCAAATGTTTGTCTCATGGCATTTGATAAGGTATCATCTAACCCTTTGTTTGATGATTTCACTTTCGATGAATTAGAAAATGCCTTTAGCGAACTACTTGAAGATCACAAAACTGTGCTTGACAAGTATAAGCAATCTCGAAAAGAGATTAAGGCACACACAACCGAGATAACTAGACTGTTCAATCGGATTGAAGATATTAAAGAGACATCTACTACCGGTAACAAGGAAGAGATAGCCAAACTCAAGGTAGAATATCATGAGGCTATCATCAATATTGAAAAGAAAGAAAGGGACTATGTCAAAGTACAAAAGCTTTATGACATAGAGAAGAAGATGCACTTAGTAACTGAACAAAGACTCCTAGATATGACTGCTAGATACGAAGAGTCTATTGCGATTTCTAAAAAGTTAGAAATCAAGTTAGGCAAACAGGCAATACCTATGACACAGCCTAAGATTAGTTCTAATGCTAAGCATACACCTAAAAGGACTAAACACAAGAAAGCACAGAAGAAACACGAACATCATCATGCTTTCACTTATAGGTTCTTCAAACAAAACAAGCTTGCAAACACAGTTTCTACCACTAAACTGACTTGTATATATTGTGATACGCACGAACACATATCACAATATTGTCTTGCAAGAAAGCTTGTTGACAACCATACTTTAGTCTGGAGACCTAAAGCTAATCTGAGTGGACCCTACAGAAAATGGGTACCAAAGGATTCATCTACTTGTCTTGTAGGTGGACCCTCAACCCTCTCATGCTAGAAGCAAATGGATCCTCGATAGCGGATGTTCGCGACACATGACTGGTGATGCATCTTTATTCGCTACGCTATCGATGAAGAAAGAAGGATACGTCTCCTTCGGAAATAACTTGAGAGGTGATATAATAGGTAATGGTACTGTAGGTATTTCTTCTTATCCAATAATAAAGGATGTTTGTCTAGTAACTGAATTGAAACATAACCTATTGAGCATAAGTCATTTGGCAGATAATGGTTATGGTATCAATTTTGTGAAAGATAAATGTACCATATATGATATGTCATCTGGTGATCCCGTATATAAAGGGATTAGAGAAGACAACATTTATGTTTTCTTTTTGGAGAATACTAATAATGCAGGAAGGTGCCTAGTAGCCAATCAAGATGAAAGCTGGCTATGGCACATGAGACTAGGACATGCAAATATGGATACTATCTCACGTCTAAATACAAAGAAGTTGGTAAGAGGACTCCCTGAAATTCTATTCAAGAGAGATATGGTATGTGCTGATCTGTGCCTAAAGTGGTCTCACAACAGAACAAAAGGGAACGCTTCTTAGCTAACCCTCTACAAAATAAAGGAAAGCACCCTTTGGTCTTTTCTCAAACTTCTCTGGTCTATGACTCAGAGGAAGACACATCAGATTCTATTCCTTTAAGCAGAAGTCTTCGGATCTCTGATATCGGAAAGAATACTTATCAAAGAGGCATCTTACCTACCCCTATAGGGTCTGGTCACGACCTTCCCACCTTGCAAATTTCAAGATCTAACCAAGAAAAATTGAGGGTATCACAAACAGAGACACTTGGAGCAGAAGTTTCTGATTTACGTGCTTATCTCAATAAGCGTCAACCAGTATCAACTTTGGTGAAACGTAAGAATCCTATGCCATAGGCCAATCTGTACCAAAAGCCAAAGTTTGAAAAGAAAGATCCAACCACTTATGCTAATGAGTTGAGTACATCCTTGTACACTCAGGGAACTAAACATCTGAAGAATAGGAGACATGTTCCTAATATTATTAAGGAATATGTTCCTCCAACTTCTTCTCGTCCTGTAGTGGTAAGTGATCTCGGAGAACATCTTACGCAAAGACGGAAGGCTGCAAGAATATCTCCTTCACCTCTAAATCACTCTTCAAATCGCCAATGTCTTCATGAAGTCGTCATCATATGTTGCTGCCAATCAGCTCGACGATCTGTCTTCGATCGTCTGAACTATGCTTCAACTCCCGAACATATAATAGAAGATGAAGACGAGCTATTATATGCTTCTGTCAATATGACTTCTCAAGGCACTGGGGGTAAAAAATGTCCAAGACGTAATACATCCCGTAATCCTAGTCAGCAATACTTGGATCGGATTCATACATCCAGTGAAGGTGTCTTTCAATACACTAGATCGAGAAATCGATATTTGAACCAAGGTGTCTTTAATCAAGAAGATCTCTCCATTGCCCAGGTAGGAGAGGACTCTTTCTCAGAGTTTGATGCAGACATTAAAAGTTTTGAACAAACTATCTCATCAATAGCTGCAAGAGAAGTGACGGCATATACCATTACGGAAGATCAAGATGCCTCTACTTTAACCAGTCAGGAGCAACGAATTGTTGCACTAGAAGACAAATTGAAGACCATGGCAGAAATAGTTGCTAGCATACACACTATAATTGTGGCTCAATATACAGTGCCACCGATTATAAACCCTGCTACAAATCCTGAGCTTATAGCATCTTCTGTACCTGTTAGTCTAGGGGTACCACCTCCTCAGGTTTCTTCTGTACCAATTCAAGCTGATCCCAGTCAGTCTGGTTCTGGGTGGTAATTATCATGTTGTTCCTGCTCCTAACACTTCTAACCAGTCCATCAATTCCCAAACATTAGGGGATGCGAATGAGGCTGTGAAACTCTTACGCACTCAGTTTGAGGCCTTCAAGCAGAAGGATGACCTACAAAGACTGGGCATAAAGCAACCGTATCCTACAGAGTGGAAAGAAGTTCCATTCCCTCCTAAATACAAGCTTCCCACCATTATGTTGTTTGATGGCAGTACCTCTCCAAGTCAGTACATCAGTCACTTTGAGGTGATGATTGATCAATTACAGCCGAATGATGCTCTCCTTACCAGAGTGTTCGTCGGTTGTTTAGCTGGCGCAGCATACGACTGGTATCGTAGCTTGTCTGATGGTTGCATAACTTTTTTTGCTGGTTTCAAGCAAATGTTCTTGGAACGGTTTTATGAGGGGGTCAATGACATGACCATGTCTGCCCTCATTAAGATTAAACAGAGGCACAATGAATCCACGGAGAGTTTTATTGAAAGATTCCGCCGAGAGGCAATCAAAATGCCTTTAGGAACTCTATCTGCTGTAACAATAGACACTTTCAAATCAAACTTGTTGCCTATTATCAGTATGTGGACATGATCTACACAATTCTAGGATTGGCCTTTTTTTATTGTAAATGCCAAGGCCGCGGAGGTCAGTGCCGAAAAGTTCAAACAATTAGGAGTTCAGATGACTCATCCTAACTAAGACGAACATTCTACACCCGGGGGTAATAATCATCAGAATAACCGCAAGGGTAAAGAAACACTGGCCATCAATCTCAAAGGCAGGAAATCTTTGGCTGTCAATGTTACTCAGACCGCATCCACTCCATCAGCACCACCGCCAAAAATAACTTGTCCAAAAGAAGAGTATTCTTTTGATGAAGATGATACTTTAAGTATCTTTGATTGCTTGATCAAAAGCAATAAGCTTCAGCTGCCAGAAGCAAAACGGCCAGAAGAAGTGGGTAAAATCGATCATCCTAAATGCTGTGTTTATCACAGATTTATAGGGCATCCAACCAGAGCATGCTACATGCTCAAGGGCAAAATCCAAGAATTAGTCAACTCTGGAGCAATTACTTTTCAGCAGGATGAGAAAACGGTGACTGCTAATGTCATTTCTGTGCAATTTGGTGACTTTCCACCACAACTTGTACAAGATGGTGTTGTCCCCATTCCAAGGACTACTCTTGAGATCGTGAATCTCCCACCTCCTAAAAATAAAGGTCTTGTTCCGCTGTCAACTGACAGGGGAAAAATTGTGTGGATTCATCCAGATCTAGTAGCAGAGTTTGAAACGCCTTCCTCTTCTAAGCAAAAGAAGCACTCCAAATCCAAATCTAAGAACTGTAACATGGTATCCTTCGAACCAGTAACAGAAGAAAAAATTCTAATGGACACTAGATCTGGAAAACCCTATCTTCAGGAATATCTCGAGAATCAAGAGAATCCCGCTCCATCTTCTGATGCTCCTCCTTCATCATCTTCTCCTGCTGAGAATATACCATCTATATCCTTGCCGGTGGTTGAACCATCTCCTTCTAAACTGACATCAGCAGACAAGGGAAAGCAACTTGTTCGTTTTGACAAAGCATTAAAAAGTCCTCCTCTTTTGGTCTTGAAAAGCCATATAACTTTGACATATTGGCTCAATTGGCCAATTCTCCAGCAAGATTGTCAATCTTTAAACTCTTATGTCTCTCAAAAGAAACTCGAGCGACGTTAAGTGAAGCCTTGATGCAGGCTGACGCTTATCTTACTCTTCTCAAGAAGCCTGAAAAGGAACCTATCAGCTGTGCACAGTGTCATAGTGTATTTGAATTAATGTCCAATATTACTTTTACACAAGATGACATATTGTTAGAAGACAATCGTCATGATCGTCCTATCTATTTCACAGGGTATATGGACACCATGAAAGTCGATCGCATTTTGATTGACCCAGGGTCTGCACTTAGCATCATGTCGAAGTCTTTACTGGATGCTTTGAAGATCCCAGTGCATAACCTGTCTACAACTATCACTACCATCTTAGGGTTCAATCAAGGAAGAAGTGAACCTTTGGGGAAGATACGCCTAAAACTTCAAATTGGCAATCATCGTACAAAGGTAACTTTCTATGTTATTGACAATCATGGCTCATACAATGCTCTGTTAGGAAGGCCATTCCTCTATGAACACAATATTGTACCTTCTACTCTCCACCAATATTTCAAATATGTGGATAGTAATGGAGAAGTCCAAAAAGAGGTTGCAGATCTGAATCCCTTCAAAGGAGTTGAAGCATACTGCAACGATTCTTGCATGTACAAAGAGAAATTCATGAAGGTGGTACTAGCAATGGACACAGATGAAGAACAGAAAAGTGTGCCAAATGATACTCTGGTGATCTCGATCAAAGGACGCACCTCATGTCCTCAGTCTTCCAAACCACTGACTATCTATCTTCCTTCCCATGAGAAGCAGCCTAAAGGTGGTAGTCAGGAACAAAGGAAGCTCACCTCTTCTGAGCCGCTTGTAATAGACCTTCGTCATAAGAAGCCCCCAATTCCTTCTCGTTCTTCTTCTCTCCCTCTTGTCATCAATCTGACTAAGCCTGCAAAGGCTAAAGTTCCTGTTGTAAATGATGGTGTAAAACTCAATAAAGCATCTCCTTTGCAGTATACTGATGTCTCTTACTATACAAAATGTTATTTGGATATGCTAGATAGCTTTAAACACTTACGATTGGAGTCGTATCATCTCTAAGAAATATGGTATCCTTGGATTCAATACAAGAGTCGTACTTCTTAGTACCGTCTTAAAAGAAAGATGAAAAACCTATATTCTTGAACAAAAGAAAGGAGCCAAAAATCATGCTCTATAATGATAATAGAGATGATACATGAAGGCTACAATTACACCGCTATAGTCCTCAATCTAAAGCAATCATCCGTAAAATGGGCTATGATTTCAGAACATGCCTCAACAACGGTAAAGGGAGGCGAACTCCTCTTCGTATTGTTATTCCAAAAAGAAAATCACAACAATACCACAGTAAAACGAAACGGGGACTAGGTTATGCTTTACCACTTCCAACTCCAAAACCTTCTGAATCTGATGAAGAATCACGATCTAACTCTTCTGATTCTATCTCATGGGATTTTGATACCAGCATTGGTCATGTTCATAGGGTGATAGTATCTTCTAACATGATGTCTACCGAATTTTTGGAAGATGATGAAAATGACATTGAGAAAGCTCATGAAATGGACCCTTGGGCACAAAGGATGGATAATCAGTGAGAACTTCATTTTGAACAACGAGAGCCACCTACTGAGGATCAACTAGTCCAAATCGATATTGGAGAGAAGGGCGTATCACGACCAATCTTTATTAGAAAAAATCTCCCAGAGGATGATAAACAAGAATTAATTCACCTTATCCGTGAATATATTGATGTCTTCGCCTGGAGTTATGAAGATATGTCGGGATTAGATCCTCAAATTGTAACTCATAAACTTAATATTTTACCGAATGCCAAGCCGGTCAAACAACAACAACGGCGATTCAAGCCTGAAATGATGGATACAATTGATGATGAAGTCAAAAACTTATAGCTTGAGATTTTATCAGAGAAGAACAACATCCTGACTGGGTAGCCAACGTCGTCTCAGTCTTGAAAAAAATTGAAAAGGTTCGAGTTTGTATAGACTTTCGGGATCTCAATGATGCTTGCCCTAAAGACGAATTCCCTCTCCCAATTACTGATGTCATGATCGACAACACATGTGGATTCGAACGAATTTCTTTCATGGATGGGTTTTCTGGATATAATCAAATTCGGATGAATCCTGAAGATGAAAAACATACTTCGTTTTCTACTCCTCGGGGAGTGTACTGTTATACAGTCATGCTGTTTGGTCTGAAGAACGCAGGTGTAACTTACCAACGGACTATAAGTACTATCTTTCGAGATCATCTGCGAAAGACTGTCGAATGCTATGTTGACGATATTGCTGTTAAAAGTCGTCTCAAGGAAGATCACATTCAAGATTTAAGAACCATCTTCAATCTAATGCGCCAACATCAACTCAAATTGAACCCCAACAAGTCTTTCTTTGGTGTCTTTAGTGGTAAATTTCTCGGCTTCGTCGTTACCTCTAAGGGTATACACGTTGATCCCGAGAAGATCAAAGCTATTCAAGAGATGTGTTCTCCACGCAACCTAAAAGAGCTACGAGGATTTAAGGTCGACTTGCGTATATCAGGCAGTTTATTTTGAATTTGTCTGGACATTGCAGACCATTTACTCAATTAATGAAGAAAGGTGTGTCTTTCATTTAGACGAAAGAATGTCAACGAGCATTTGATGACATAAAGCGGTATTTAATGAGTCCACCGTTTCTTGTTCCACCGATCTCGGGAATACCCTTCTTAATGTATGTTCGGGCAATAGACCATTCATTGGAAGCTTTGCTAGCTCAGAAGAACAAGGAAGGTCATGAACAAGCCATCTACTATCTTAGCCGAACGATGATCGGAGCTGAACATCGTTATAGTCCGGTGGAGAAAGAATGTTTAGCCTTAATGTTTGTCGTTCAGAAGACAAGACATTACATCATAGGCCAAACTATTTATGTCATATCCCGAGTCGATCTTTTTCGAGTCTTAATGAAGAAGCCAAGTACACTCAATTCTAGGCTTGCCACATGGGCCATATTATTAGCACAATATGATATGGTTTATGTTCCTCAAAAGTCTGTAAAAGGTCAGGCACTTGCTGACTTCTTAGCAGCTCATCCTGTCCCGGAAACATCTAAACTCTATGATGAGATTTTAGACGAAACATTGGAATCAAATATGATCTCAGAAGAATTTCCTACGTAGAGGTTGTTCTTTGATGGAGCTTCTAGAATTGGACCTGGAGGTACCCTTGTTGCTGAGTGGGAATTGTTCTCGTTTCACCCGATGGATTAGCTATTCAAAGGATCTATTCTTTAGACGAATCATGCTCTAACTAACAATGTGGCAGAATATAATTCCTTGCTCATTGGACTCCAATTGGCCAAACAATTGGATATTGAATATCTCGAAGTGCATGGCGATTCTAAGCTGATTGTTAATCAGGTTAGAGGCATATATGAAGTCCGATATCAAGATTTGGTACCATACCACGAAGCAGCAACCAAGATAGCTTCTTCATTCAAAGGGTTCTTTATTGAACATGTATATCGTACATGCAATACAGAAGCTGATGCTTTGGCTAACCTAGCTTCGGTATTGACAGTTACAGTCAAAAGACCAAGAAATGGTTGTTATCTCTAATAAAGAACTATTTTATGTCAAAAATAACCACAACATTGAATTCAGCAATCTAACTGAAGTTAATATCACTTGCGAGGACTAGAGAGCACCTTTCATTGATTTTGCAGTACATAACATCTTGTCAGAAGATCCTAAGAAAGCTACAAGTATCCGTCGCCGATCGCTTCGATTTTACTATAATCACACTACTAAAACTCTCTATCGAAGAACGTTTGATGGGTTACTTTTGAGATGTCTTGCTGGTGATGAAGCGAAGCAGATATTACGCGAAGCTCACGATAGTGTTTATGGAGCACATCAGCCTGGTCCTAAACTACAGGATCGTATTCGACGTATGGGCTACTACTGGCCCTCTATGGTATCAGATGCTATTGAATATGCAAGGACATGTCGTGCATGTCAAATTCATGCAGATTTTATCCATCAACCGTCGAAATTTCTTCATCCGACTGCTGCTTCATTGCCTTTTGAAGCTTGGGACATGGATATAATTGGCCCTATCAATCCTCCTTCATCTAAAGGACATCGGTTCATCTTGGCTATAACCGACTATTTCTCCAAGTGGGCAGAAGCCATACCCTTGGCTGAAGTTAAAATAAGTAGTGTCATCAACTTCATCAAACATCATGTGATATACATATTTGGTGTCCCTCGTCGAATCATCCATGATAATGGGCCACAATTCATCAGCCAGAAGTTTAATAGGTTTTGTGATGACAACAGAATCAATAATGTTGCCTCTACGGCCTATAATACTACGGCTAATGGGTTGGCTGAAGCATTCAACAAGACCATTATCAAACTCCTTAAAAAGTTTATCTCTATTAACAAACGTAATTGGAGTGATAAACTTGGAGAATGTCTATGGGCATATTGCACTACTGTCCGTAACCCCACAGGTTGCACACCCTTTTCCCTAGTATATGGATGTGAAGCTGTCTTACCTCTGGAAATTCAAATTCTATCATTGAGAATTTCCATTGCTAATGAGCTTACTACAAAAAATAATGATCGTCTTTGGCTTCAAGAATTGGAGGCACTCGACGAGAAAAGGCTATTAGCTCAACAGCACATCGAACTTTATCAAGCCCAGATTTCAAAAGCTTTCAATCGCAAAGTCAGAGTGCGAACATTTCAGGAAGGCGAGTTAGTTCTTACAGTCAGACGTCCTATGACTATGACACATATGAGCAAAGGCAAGTTCAAGGCAAAATGGGAAGGATCGTATGTGGTAAATAAGGTTTTTTCAAATGGAGCCTATCAACTAACAGATATGGACGGCAGAGTTGCTATGATGCCTATCAATGGCAAATTTCTCAAGAAATATTATGTATAAAGGAAAAATATACTTTATTTTCAGAGACATGATGTAAATAAAAGTTCACTTTTTACTCAAAAGCAGAATGGAGTTACATAATATTAAGGACGGGGAGGAGGCCCCGATCCTTCATGATTAAATATATAGTTTGCTAATAGTTCAAACATCTCATTGTCTAAACTCACAAGAAATTTGCAGGCAGCCATCCTCAATGCCTCTTCTTCGACAGTCTTTCCAGGCTCCACTAGCTTGGAAATCAAGTCCTCTCCTGGTGCAGGAGCAGTTGAGCCTTCACCCCTTTCTTTCTAAGGAGGCGCTGTAGGCTCAACAGGGGCGTCTCGGCCTCTCCTTCAATCCTCGGAGTGAGCAAATCTTTGGAAGACATTTTGTATAGAAAGGAAAGAGATTGAAGATATCCACGAAAGTTTTGTTCCATTTATAGACAAAATAACTAGATAGTCGATCTCGAGAACTGATGCGACTTTTTGAAAGAAGCCCAACTGTTCGTTCATTTATAACTGTTCGTTCATTTATAGATGTTCGTTCATTTATAACTGTTCGTTCATTATCCGATGTGAAAGTTCGTTCATTTTAATGTCTTTATCTCAAAAATTGAAGTGACTGTTCACTTTTTCTAATGAGAATTCACATTCTCTATACTTCTGAATTCTGTATTACATCAGCAATTTGTCACATCCACATTTTTCCTTGATTCTATGTTTCTTATCACCACATCAAAATCAGATCATAAAGAGGAGAAAAATCATTCTTTATTCCTTCTTTAAAAATATAGATACATCTTAATGGAAATCTATTACATCTCGAATTTTTATTCTAAATATAACATGAAGGTCTATCACATCTTTGGATCTTCTTATTTTGTTGGTGCCAGTTCCTTGTCGTCTCGATCTGAAGCAACGAGCCAGACAATGGAATCAACTCTGGTCTTCTCTCTCAAAAATACGAGAAAAGAATCACAGAGTACAGCAGCCCAAAGATGAGCTGCTGTCAATACAACTGGTGGAGAGAAGACAGCCCACCAGGGGAAATAGGAATGAGATCACCCTTGTGATACGATTCCTAATTCTGTCTTTCCACCATCCAACTCTCATGTATAAAGGCTCTTCCTACCATCTGAGGAAGACCCTTCTGGAATACAGAGAGTCCTGAGCTGTCTGATCTGAGTGTCAGAATCACATGAGCTGTCTGATATGGGTGTCAGAAAAATGCTCTCCATAGCATCCAGGTCACTAATGCCAGTTTTGAAGAAGCTTGCCAACCAAACTTCTGCAAATAAAAAAAAGTCAGAATCCTAACGGTCATCCCGAATCGTGCATGATAAATCATAACTGGTCACAACAGATTGCGTGAGACTGGTGCAACTTGACTCCGTCAAAACTTTTATAAGTTCAAAGTATTTCAAAACTTTGAAATATTTTATTTTAAGTTTTGAAAACTTTGAAAGGGGTCTTATAGGGCCTAAAAAATTAAGTTGCGCCATGAACCTATTAAACAGTGATCATGTTGCGCCCCAAAAATCAGGTTGCACCACTAATATGAAGCTCAAAGAACAAACTGCGCCGCTGAACAGGTTGCGCCATACATCAGACTGCTCCCAGTCTTATTGTGCCAAAATTTACGTGGCGTCTGACATTTAATAGCCATCATCACCTGACAGCACTGACAACTGACACCACAGTGAATGAGAAAAATCTCTTCGAATCCTGCGAATTGTGCCGTTCGAGGAGAGTTGGTTGATAGCTGTTCTGTACGCTTTGTAAGTTGCGCCTAGGCACAATCTAGACAAAATCCTTAGTTGCGCCTAGGCGCAATCTAAATGACTTCTGCTCAAAAGCTGCCACATGTCTAGGCGTAGCTCAATCAGGCGCACTTTACTCATTGACTGAAGTTCACGCAACCTGATAAAGTTGAGAAAATTTTTGTTTCTAAAACAGGATGATGTGGCGCACATGCCACTAATCTCTCGAGATGTGTCTACTATCCTGTACACGACCACGCGCATCTCAATCACTTGATGCCACGCGTCTAAATACAGTTAGTACACGACTTATAACTGAATGAAAGTTGGCATAACATGAGGTTGACGCAACCCAATGTGGCACAATCCAGCCTCGCGCACATCAGAATAACTGCTAAAACAGTTATTTCCTGAACTCTATAAATAGAGTTTCCAATCATTGTTAAAGAATCAGATACACGCAGAGAGAGATCAAGAACTCTTGCAAAATTGCTGCTACATTCTCCAGAGGCTATAGTCTTCAAGTTCACATAGTCCAAGGGTTAAAGTGATCGTCTTCTGATCAGATTCCTACAGTTGTACTTTCTCAGAATCTAAATTGTACTCTTGTACTCTTTTCTCAGTTTGTTATAAAACTTTTTGTTTTTGCAAACACTACGGCAGCGACAACAGGTTCTCCGGCAGTGGCGACAGGTTCGAGCAAGAACCTCTCTCTGAGTCTCCCTCTCTGTAATTTTTTTGATGACTCTCTAACTCTCCCTCTCTCTGAGTCTCTCTCTATATACATCTGTTGTGACTCTCCCTCTCTCTCGTTGGGAACTGTCAACTTGGACATATAAATTTTTTGTTGTTGTCTTTCTCTCTGTTCTATATGTCCATTTGTCTTTTTTGTTTAAACACTGTTGGGAACTTGACTGGAAAGCACATGGGATTGGGACCCTTCTTGAAAATACGAACTAGAGATTGAAAATGAGACCTGGAAAGTACATGTTTGAATTATATTTTGTTAGTAATATAATATTTATACTAATAATATGTATATATATATTTTTTGAAGGCTAATGTTGGATAAAGAGCAAGAACCAGAAATTGAATTGAGGCCAAAGTCCACCGACATTGCTTAGGAATATGGAGTTAAAGCTTGTAAAGAAAAAAGAGATTGGATCATATGCAAGTTGTGTAGCAAGCTTATTAAGGGAGGAGTATTTCGTATGAAGCATCACATAGCCAGAATCACGGGGGAAGTTGAAGCATGTCGAAAGGCCTCGGGTGAAGACAAAGAAAAAGTTAGAGTTTATCTTGAGCAAAACAAGAAAAAGAAGCGAGAGATGGAGCAAGAGGTAGAAAAAGAGAGGGCTACCGTTGATGTATTTGGAAAAGTTTATCTTGAGCATAACATGAAGGTCTATAACGAGACGCGATCTCGCCAAATTTCCCCTAATATCCGCTCTACGGCGCACCCCTTAGGTCAGGTCGCACACCATCCAAGGGTCCCGTAAGCACGTGTTCCTCCTAGGCCAGACCAGTCCCATGGCCGCGGGTACCGTCTGAGGAACAAATCAAATCCTTGTGCACCGGTACACAAGTTGTCCAATGACCATGCAGACTCGACTCAAACTGATGTCTCACACAATCATCATTCTTTCAGTGTTACCCTATCTTTCAAAACCAATATCAAGACTTCCATCATTTGAGATCCCTTGACGACCCACAGTCGCGAGCATTCTTTTCATGTTAACATATCATTTCATTCAACTCATGAATGCCTATTTGATAGTCCTTTTCCCAAAATTTACTTGAATCAATTGTGGTCCTTGCCTTAAACACTAAGTTCGTGACATCGTGTCTTAAACCAACTTGAAGTCTATGCGACGCTATCGCCCAAGTCATACCTTCTATGACGGGCCGTGGGATCGTGGGACTATTTCAGTTGACAACCGCAGAATGAGCGGGACAATGCTTAGGATGCCTTCGATAGCCTAATAAAACTTAGACTAACTCAATCATACAACTCGACGAGCAAAGGCTACGTCAAGCCTCGCATCGCGAAAACGTGCCGCACATGTGTTCGACTTTTGAACGACCAAGTCATTTGGGTGCCTAGACTTATGTCACAAGCCGTGCAACGCAACTTAACTCATGGGACAAGCCAAGGCTATGCCAAGCCTTGGACGATGGGACCGTGCATGCTTTATGAAGCATTTATGCGGGCAACGCCTATGGCTTAAGCTACGTTCACAACTTTGCCTACTCAACCAATTTTTCTTCTTCCAAGCCACGGGACGAAGGATCGAGTGTCATTTTCAAAGCACGCCGTGCACCAACTCTAAGCCGACCGTTGGACCTTTCCATATTCTAACTCAATTCGACCCGTCGGGATTATTCCCTTATCTATGTGGATTCGTCTCTTTTATTATCAAGCCTACTTGTGCAAGTTGAAAACATGCGATTTATTATGTGAAGGCTAAGATGAGGCAAGTTCACCGAAACTACCCCACCTGAGCGAGCGGTCGCCTTGACCGAGCGATGTCTCTGAGTAGCCGTTGCAAGGCTAAGTCCGAACGCCGTCGGTGTTTCGATTCCTCCGATTGACTGAGCGGGACGGGACACTACAAGACCCCCCGATGTACCCAACAGGTTACATCCCCACGGACATGATAATCACTTTATTGTTGTTGAAAAATTGTATAGTGTTCAATGTATTGGACTAAAATAGAATTTATAGCATTAAGTACCTCAGAGCTGGTCCAGAGTTATTGGATGTCCTACACAAAAATTAAAATAGTGCCCTACCTAAAGATATATTTACATGAAATAACTAAAAAGTTCTTAAGAAAAAAAAATGCAAACAACACTAGAACTTGAACGTGTGCCCTTATATATATATATATATATATATATATATATATATATATATATATATATATATATATATATATATATGCAAATGACCTCTAGCCTAGTGGTTAAGAGAGATGCATGCGGTCCAAGTGGTCAGAGTTCGAGCCCCAGTGAAGACGACTTCGCAACAATTACCCATTTGAAATAAGGTAATTAATTGTGGCGAACGCTCCCACCGGGAATCGATCTCCTGACCACTCTGGCCGCATGCATCTCTCCTAACCACTAGGCTAGAGATCATTTGCTATATATATATATATATATATATATATATATATATATATATATAGGAACCGGATCAATGGCCCCGCCCGCGGAGCCCCGTCGAAGCCCCGCCCCCCCTGCACCATCGGATCGCGCGGGGCCCGCGCGAGCCCGCGCGATCCAACGGCTAAGGATCGCGGGGGCTTCGGCGGGGCTCCGCGGGCGGGGCTCCCGATCCGCTCCCATATATATATATATATATATATATATATATATATATATATATATATATATATATATATATATATGGGAACATGTAATTGTGTTACAGACTCCTGGTTCGAAGGTCTACAAACTTGGCCCGAAGATCCGCACCCATACTTGTATTTCACCGTATCAGGCTCAATCCTAAGGCCTGCACCAGCACTTGTATCTCGTCGCATCCGACCGTTTCTTCCGTTGCTCGAACCTACAACATCTTGGGAGGATGTGCCTCACTCTAACCATTTGAAATATATATATATATATATATATATATATATATATATATATATATATATTTGTGTTTTTTAAAATTTTGGATTGGACGGTTGTGGGGTCTGTCCTGGATAAGTGCGGGCTCACCTGTGTCACATATAGTAATTATAGTTGTTGTTTAGACCCAAGAACCCGAACCTAGCGCCTTTCCCATTTGTATTCTGAACATGCATTCGAACAAGACACGACCCAAATTATATAGTTAACGCGTAGGACACGTCATGTAGGGGACTCGGATCGAACCCTGAACTAATGGGTACATTGGTAGTATTATTCAGACACGACCCATCCCGACAACATCCCTGATAATAATTAATATATTGTATACACCTCAGAAAAAAAATTAATATATTGTATAAACAATTCATTTTCTTTTAAAAATTAAAAAAACAATAAAACAAAAGAAAAATAGTAGTAGTCAAAATAAACTAATACCAAAGTCCGTACAAGGTTGGTGCTGAGCAGTACAGGTTGGTGCTGAGCAGTACGGGTGAGTCGTTTCAATTTATTTGATCAACGGAACATAAATAATTAAAACTAAAATTTTAAAAATTAAAAACTGAAATCGAACTAAAAATAATCAAACTGGTATAACCGAAACCGATTTAGTATGTTCACTTATACTATTTCTATTCGTTTCTTGAACCAGATCCAAAGTTAAAATTGTGACTAAAATTATATTAGAAAATATATAATTTTTATACATATATTTGTTGTATTTAAAAGTTTGGTTCAAAGTTGGATTAGTCATTAAATTATTAAATGTGAACTTTAAAACACATACATAAAATTAATATTTTCAAAATATACACTAAAATATACATATTTTAATAATAAAATACATATAAAATTAAGAATATTTATATAATTGAATAAGTCTTATTTCAAAACTTAAACCAAAAATTGAATAAATTTTTTTCAGTATTATCAAAATCGAATCGAATATTTTTAAAATTGAACTGAATCTCTTGTTCGGCTACATGGATAATATGCTAACCCTAGGCGAAAATCCAGGAAGGAAGCGAGGGAACTTTCCAATTTTCTTGGCACATATGACTTTGCACTGCACTCAACCTTTTTTTTTTTTGCACTGCACCTCACATGAATAGTCTATGAGACAGTAATCGAAATTAAGTGATAGTTGAGGCGTTCCATTCAAATTGTATGCCGAAGCTTGGTCGGCATACAAAGTAAGTCAATACGAAAATGACAAAGGAGCAGATCGAGAGCATCACCACCGCCAATTGCGGTTTGCTTGCGCTCAGCAGAGGTGGCCGCCGGCCACCGAGCGACGACTTTGATCTCGTCACGAGCGGTCTTTCTTTCCTTTTTCTTTCCTTTCCTTTCTTCGACGCTGACTGTTGCATCCATTGGTGGACCCTCTCGAGAAAACCATGTCCAGGAAGCTTCTCCTGGCTTTGATGCCATCTCGTGCGTTCAGCTTACCAAGTGACACGTTCACACGACTAAGAAGGGTCAGCCGGAGGAAAACTTTGATACAGTAGGGTATCAAAGTTTTGATACCCCTATGTATGACAGGTGGGTCCCCTCAAAATTTATGTGTGTATATATATATATATATATATATATATATATATATATATATATATATATATATACACGTTTTACGAAACGGGAGTGGCCCACCTGTCATATATTGGGGGTATCAAGACTTTGGTGTCCCCTACTGTATCAAAGTTTTTCCTGGTCAGCCGCGGGGGGTCTCAAGTTGTTTTCATGGATGGTGAGCTTAGATCTAGGGTTCACTAATAGCAATTGGCAGAAACATTAGATCAAACATTTCCTTTATTCAATCCAAACCAAACCAATCCAATCCAAACCAAACAAAACAGCTTCGGAAGTAGGGGTGAGCATTATTCGGTTTTGGACCGAAAATCGAACAGAATAAGAGATTCGGTTCGGTTTTAAAAAAATTCGGTTCGGTTTCGGTTTTGAAAATACTAAATTTTCTTATTCGGTTTCGGTTTTGGTTATTATATCGAATAAACCAAAAAATCGAATAAGAGATTCGGTTCGGTTTTAAGAGTACAAATTTTCTTATATTAACAAAAAAAAAGAGTACAAATAAACCAAAAAATCGAATAAACCGAAAATCGAACCGTTTTAATTCGGTTCGGTTTAATCGTTATGGGCCAATTCGGTTCGGTTTCGGTTTTGCTTATTCGATTTTCGGTCTAATTCGGTTTTTGGTTATTCGGTTCGGTTGGAACCGAATTAACCGAATGCTCACCCCTATTCGGAAGGAGAAATTATTCATTAGTCCGGACCCACTACGTGACAATGCTGAGTCTTGACTATCCACCAATAGTGTCATAACACACAACTTTCCACCAACTCTTTCAATATCACTATTTTATGATGTGTTATGCAGGGCCGGCCCTGGCCCAGAAGGGTCAGGGCGACCGTCCAGGGCCCACGGATCATGAGGGCCCTAATTTTTTATTATTTAATAAATATGTTAAGAATGTTATATCTTAAAATAGAACTAGTATATATACATCATGGGCTCTCTTAGAAACAAAATTATTATGGTGTAGTAGTTAGTACATTAGACTTTTACAATAAAGGTTCTAAGTTCAATTCTTGGTTGTAGCTATTTAAAAAAAAATCAATATTTTTTACGTTATGTATGTGGGTCTCATTTTAAAAGTTCGTCCTAGACTTCCACGAGCTCAGGATCGGCCCTGGTGTTATGACATTATTAGTACGGAGTCAAGGCTCACCACCGTCACGTGATGAGTCCAGTCTACTGAATAATTTTATGATATGTTTAGACATTGTTGTAGCTTATTAAAAAACTATTTGATGTGCAATCCTTAATTAACTAAAGCTATTAAGTAACTTTTAACTATATTAAAAATTACATAAATGAACTAATTTTAATTTTTTTTTTAATAAGTTGTTACCAAATATCTTTCATAATTACTTTTCCAAAAAATAAGCAAAAATAAAAATTCCAAATTCAGCCTAAGTCATGATTTAATATCATTTTAGCCTTTTTGAGCATATACTGGAAACAAACCGCTTTCTTTTTAATACTTGTGAAACGAACCAATTTTCCAAAGGAAGCAAAAAATAGATATTGCTAATCAGTTTTTCTTGCTAATGCATTTCAATTAAAAAAGCACAAGTAGATAAAATAAGCAGTACAAATTCCCCCATAAGCATAATTAAAAAAAAAAACCACAAGCAGCTTTGGGAAGCAATTTTTTTCTTTCTTAAAGTTGTCCCAAACATAAACTTTTTTTTTTTTTTCCAAAGATAAGGAAACAAGAAACATGTGAAATAAGCTATTTCAATAAAAAAAAAAAAAAAACAAAGCAATCTTTTTCCAACATAAGATAATAGGATAAAGAAGGGTCAAAATTAAAAGAAAGAAGTAAATTTGATGGCAAGAGATATGACACATGTATGTGTCATCTATATAAATGTCACGATTAAAAGAGTCGTCTTTTCAAACAAAGTATCACGATTAAAAGATAGGAATAATTAGAAATATGACATGTATATATAAATGACAAGTAATTTTAAAAAGTAAACTATCAAGATCGTTCAGAGGCACATGAATAACAAGTACCATATAAATTGTATCATAAACTTATTAGGTATTGTTAAAATTATTGAAATGATCAGAAAGAAAAGAATGTATATAACAAATTAAAGTTGTATTTAGTGACAAAAGATAAATGAATAAAGAAAGATCATGATCAACCAGTAATAGTATTTTCGATTGAACAAGAAATATCATGATTAAAATAGAATGGTCTTTCCTCATAGGTATACATGTCATTTATAGAAGTGTCACAGTAAGCCAAAAAATTTAAACATATTATTAAATTATATAAATGATGATCCATTTAGAAAATAGATTTATTCAGAGGTACCGGAAACGATTTTTCAATGATTGCGGGAGGCATGGAAATTGGTAGTGTGTTAATAAGAAAGGTAAATATATAAGATGAAACTAAATTTCTTTTACTAAAATGGACTTTTTGTAATTTTGGCGTTAGACCCAGAGCGACTAGTTTGACTTGATCCAGTCCGGGCCATTGGACCCGGACCGACTAGTCTGACTTGGTCCAGACCAATTCCAGTCTGGACCAGTCCATAGGGGTTAGACCCAACACAGTGCGAGAGTTATCCAAGTCAAGTGTCTAGGTACGATTTATGTACATCAAAATTTGTCTATATCAATTTAGGTTCGGAGATTGTTTTTGAAGTCTTACGTGAAAGAAAAGGTGTCGCTAATCCTAGATCCAAGCTTAACTTGGGTCCTAGATGCAAACTCAATTCTTTAGTGGGCTTCGAAGAACAAATATGTTTCTTAGAGTAACTCACAATCTAAGGCCTATGGGCCAAATTTGGCTTATTATTGATATCATCCTTAATCCTTCAAACAAAAATGAAGGTTTTGCACATGTACAACTTCCTCAGTTCTTAAATAGGCTAAATTGAACTTAATTTAATTTCCTCGAATATCCAACTTTGATATTTTAATATCCTATTCCCTTTCTTGGGGATTGAGATTTCTTAATTCCAATATCATGTAATGCCCATATAATTCAACTAAATATGGAAAACTCACGAGATATTGGAATTACTTGTGGCCTATTTCTCATACATAAATGCTAATATCTCGTGCATTTTTCCATATTTTGTTGCCATCAAAGGATCTCAATCCTTTCATTAGCATGCCGCCTTATTTAATTGCATATGACCATTTGGAACCTTTCTGACCCTAAATAATTTCAAACTATTTCAATAAAAAAGCATTTAATAGAATACATTTTTTAAAACTAAGAAAAATATCTTCCTCGAAGCTAACATTAGGTTCATCCCCAACACCCCTATAGCCGACATTGCCACCGTCGCCCTTCCTCATGCCGCTGATAAACCAACATCGTCGTTGTAAACTCCCCTTCCCTAGGGGAGGGGAGGGGGCATTTCGGGTGGCAGTGACGATGAGGTTATGTCAACGGGAGGAGATGAAGGGAGTGTGACTCATCCCTATTGCAGCCATTACCATTGTCTTCCACCCCCAGTGGCTTCAACACCGACAACATATCTCAAATCAAGTAGAGGGAGACTAAACTTCAAGTTGAAAAGAAAAAGAAAAACTTTGACGGTGCAGGTAAATCAATTAAAGAAAATTCCACATATGTGTTTGAAGAAAGGAATGATATACTAGTCCCAAAGAATCGATCTTTCCTTACTTAGTTGTTGAATCTTTGTTTGATCAATGTGTGATATATTGATTCATGTATTAGATAATGGACCATGGATGGTTGAATCTTTTGTCCGAAGAAATGATTTATCAAAATAATGAGTCACCTGTTCCATCGATATGGGCACATTTGAGATCAAGAAATGTTTGGGAGTTTAATGCCAAATTATTTTCCATGTTAAGTAGTTCCTCAATGGCCTCTCAACTTTCTCCCACTCATTGGAGAACTGCACATCAATAGAAGATGCTCATCCAGCTAGGCTTACAATGCGTATTAGGGATTTTATTCATGGTCCTTACCAAGTGTGGGAGGAAAAGAAAATCGAAATTAAATAAAACATGAAACAAAATACAGAAGATGGAAGAGCCCATATTTCAAATGAACAAATTAAAACTCGAAAATAATTTTTCTAATTCTCGAAGTTGCTCTCTCTTCCAATAATGAAAAAATGGTTTAACTGAGTAACTAAAGAAAATAGACATTTCTTTTTCTTTTGGGTTTGATGGATGTTCTCAATTAGAAGATCTCTTATATGGTCGTTGATGACAAACCCCTTCCTTGGTTATCTTTGCTTCGGAGCAAAATAATTTGAATTAGGCTCTATCAGCTAGAACATGTATTATCCGTATAGGAGATCTTCTAATTCATAAGATCCATTGACCCGGTTTTAGTTACTCTTCAAAGTAGAGTGGAAGAAGGGAGGAGATTCTAGAACGAAGAAAAAGATTCAATTGCTTTAAAAGAATTGATTGAGGATTCGTATGGTTGGAAAACTATCTTTTTATTGCATAAAATAATAGATTTGAATATCGAGTTGATGCAAAACTTTCATGAGAGAGAGAGAGAGAGAGAGAGAGGGGGGGGGGGGGGGGGGGGGGGGGGGGGGATGGAGGGAGGGAGGGGGTAATAGAGGCAGTCTGGCTCTCAAAAGTGAGAGATGAGAAGTCCATTATAGAGGAGAAATTTGAAAAAATATTTTTCTTCAAATATTTCTAGTGTCTAATGGACATCTCAACAAGATTTGAACTCATATGAAGTTTTGGTCATCTGTTAGAAGAAAAAAGAAGAAGAACGAATTGATCTTGTAGAATTTCTAAGAAATCTTCGATTTTTATCATTTGATGATGGCCGCAACGAAGAAAAATTGGTTGTTAATAAGAAAACACGGGTTTCTAAAAAAGATATCTTATTCATGGTTAGCTACTCCCTCCCAAAATTAGTTGATTGACCGGAATAGAGGCATCACAATCTTTTAACTCCTGAGGCTGGACATTCCCCCAAAATCGATTCCTCTGGAACCAATGATTTCAAGAAGTTTCCCACTATGCCTAATTCAAAGTTGGGGTTTACTGATATTTCATTTCTTCACTTAGTCGGACCTAGAACCTTCATATCAAATTTGCAAAGAACTTTGTTCTATCCTACATTTTGTCTCTATGGAACAAGGAGAAAGGGACTCAGCAGGAAGAGGGTTGTATAATTAGAGAAATAAGAAGGTCATCTGTTTCAAATATACAACATGAGTTTTGGGAATGTAATGGAGTTGGACCCTCATGTCGATCCGAATGAATCAATCTTTCCGGTCTAGATAGGTATCATATACATATACCGAATTCTTTCTGGTTAAAGAATCTCTTTCTAGTTTCTCTGGAATAATTAGGAGGTTCTCAATGAGTCTTATTTTGATGGATCAAGCCAGTCAAAGGAAACAAAGCAAGGGGAATTAGTTTTGAAATAATTATAATCATTACTTTCAGTTGCTCGAGAATTCTTTTATAATGATCGATCTTCCTTTGGAGGCCTAATTTGTTGCATTTGGTCTTCCATCGTCAATCTAACTATTGAACTTCACTTCTAGTTTCAATAGATCAGCCACAAACCTTCCCTATTTTACTTGATAAAGACAACAACTACCAGGAGCGTAAAAATAGTTTACTACTCTTATTTAGTTAACAATTCTTTCGTAATAATCATATAATATTCTTAATTTATGATAGAAAATCCAAAAAAAAAATGATTATTCATCAAATGACTGTTTATCTATTATATTTTCATCAAATAAGAAGAGGGATGACTCTAAGAAGCAACCTCCTGCTAAGTCGCTAAAGATGTTGCTCGTCGATGTAGTTTGCAGACTATTCTTACTTCAACAACAAATTAGTTTTTTTTTTTTTGGAGGCATCAAATTGATATTTGCGCGTTTGAAATTGGAGCTTTTGTTTGTCGTTTGAAATGGGAGTTTTGTCGTTTTAAACGGGAACGAGATTGGCCTTCAGTCAGTCGCCTACTCCCTACAAATGAAGGCATAAACATCCTATCATTAGCCATCCAACAATTGATGTTTATTTGTTGCGTCTTTCCTGTCCTTCTAACGCTCCCATTGTAGTTTTTAATTGTAGGGGGACTGGGTCCAATGTCATGGTGTGAGTTGGGCCGAGCGGTTCGGTTTTCGGCCCAAGGCCTATCAACAACCCGGATCAGCTCGGTCCGAAGCTCTCCGCGGGTCCGGACAGGGTTCGTCCATTTGAACCTGTAGCCCGGTCCGGCCCGGCCCGGTTTGACCGTAGGTCTGGGCCGGTTAAACCCGATCGGCCGACCCGGCCAGGTCCGGTCCAGATCCGGTTTGTACTGTATTTTTTTTACCATTTGAATCCCAGAAAGATCGAAATGTCCTCATTTTGAGGACTAATTTTTGACCGTTGTAAGGACATTTTGGTCATTTTGCTGAAAAATGACCAAAAAATCCGTATAAAAACTATATTTTTAGAGTATAATAGGTCATTTCCCAAAAAAAAAAAAAAATCTAAATAGTCCAAATTTTATGAAAATTATACATAAACATTTTTTTTCCTCTCTTACAAAATATACAAACATATCAATTTCAGAAGATTGAAGTAACAAATTTCTGGATTTTGAAGTGTAACTTTCTGGATGCCAAACTGTAGTGTTCTTGAGGCTTCTACTTTTGTGAAATTTTTTGGAGTTCAACATTTTTTTTTCCTCAAGTTGACGTTCCAAGTAATTTTAATTTTACAAATATTTTTTTTTTGGATTTTTCATTCTCTCTTTCTCTTTTTTGGTAAAATAACTTTCTATTCATTTCTTTTTTCCAAAAATTTGAAATTTAAAATATGGATGCTACTGGTTCTAACCACCCTTACGGAGGTGATCCAGAACAAAATTTTGCTTACTATACTGATTTATTTGACAATAATTATATTTTAGATTCTGTGCCACCAACACAAATGTCACCTCCTGAAGTTTGGAGTATTGCTACTGATGCTGTAAATAGAACGAAAATAGTTTTTTGGCAATATTTTGAGAAAATATTTGTCACTGATAATGAGGGTGGCACCAGTTTTAGATCCAAAAAAAAAAAAAAAATCAAAAACCAATAGCTAAAGGTGCACAGTGTAAGAAATGTAGAAAAAAATTTAAATAAAAAAATGATGGCACAGACACTTTGAAAAGACACTATGATACTTGTTATGGTACGGACACACTATAAGCTAGACAAACACAGATAAGTATCGGTACTCAAGGATCTTCTGTAGGTAATTTTACTTATTCTGATGCTCGTAACAAAACTGAGTTAACCAAATATATTTTTTGTCACCCCCAGTTTTCATAAATAGGGGTATTTTGGTCATTTTTCCACTATAGAATTATTTTGGAATTTTTATTTATTTATGATATTATTTTGGGGTTATTTAAGTCGGGTTCGAATTTCAACTCAATCCGACTTGTATCGGGGACCCGGGGGTAGTTTTGACTCTAGTGGGACCCACACATTAGTTAGGCATGGCCCACATGACATTATTTTTAGTTAGTGGGTTAGACTAATTATTCATGGGTAGGTTTAGTTAGATTAGAGATTTAAATCATGACTAAAATAGCCTCAACCTTTAACCATTTTCTAATTTTAATTAAATAGATTAGTGGGGGGCTTTTTAGTCATTTCTAATAGGGGACACCTATGCTTCTAGTGGCCGGCCACCTAAGGGGAGGGATAGGGTTGAGCCTCTTGTCATTATCCATCTATTTTCTCTCTTGTTCTTCCCCAAATTTTAGAGAAGAGTTCCTATTGATTTCTCCATCAAATCAATCCCTTTCTCCACCCAATCTTCTTCATTTCTTCTCTACTCAAGCAAGGGAAGGAGCTAGCCAAGTTTGGGAGGTTTCGGAACTCGTTCGTGTCCATTTGGAGATCTCTACGTGTCGATGTCGTATCGGGAGGATTTTTCCTAGATTTGATCTACCAGGAGGTATAATCTCTTCTCTACATCATTCCTTCATGCATATAGGATTATTTTAGACCCATAGAAACGACTGTCACGCCCCAGAACCAGAATACTGGAGAGCGGGGGCGGACATAGCCAGCTACGTATAATGAAATGGAATCTATCTCACCATACGGTCACGGCTGTCTAGATATGTGAGGGTTTATCTACAAGCCATCAGTCTCTTAAGGTCATAACTTATCCTATTGTCTCAATCTCAACCAACTAATAATAGTTACAAGATATCAGACCACCAAATATACAATTGTAAGGCGTCCCATCATGAAGCTAGTCGTACAAAATGTAAGGACTAGCAAGAGTTAAGTCATACATGATCAACCTCGAGTTGCCAATCATGTTACAGCCCGTAGGCAGACAGAAAGTAAATATACACGAGCTAACACTTGCTCGACGACTAAACGCCTCAAAAGAATAATGTACAATTACAGTGGGAGAACAAAAAAAACCCACTCGTTGCCAGGATTCCCTCTAGTGGTCACCATCTGGCTGGAAAGCAGGTAGATCCTTTGCTGCTGCTCCGGTATCTGGCCATACAAAACCAGCTGGATCAGACCCCAGAAAGAGCAAGTACCACAAAGGAAGCTTCACTTAAGAACTAAAACCAGCAATTAGCACAAGAATATAATTACATAATAAGAGACAGTAATTAAGAAAAGCATGACAGGTGAATATAAAAGACAATCTTGTACATAATCAATAAAAGACAGAACCTATGATAAAGCATGACAGGATGATATACGATGAGATAACCATGGGACTATTCAGATAACCAGGTTACAACTCGTAAACCAAATAAGGACCGGGGTTGTAACCCTTCGTCTGAACAGAACTTGGTTTCTTCCACCATTTATCGGTAAGGTAAATATAAGAAATCTGGTCATGCAATTATTCATGATATAGAATTAAGATAAAGCACGAGTAATCATGTCATGCCAGAAATTGTACAGGATCAGGACGAGACAAGCAGGACTAGACTCCATCCAATCAATCACGGCCAAACAATAATTACGGCTTGCTACTTTAACTAACTAGGGTTATCACAGGCCTAGTTACTAGCAAGATGCAATGAGAATCCCAAGTCCGGTTACCTGTTTGTTACTACCTGAGTGATCCCAGCAAGAAAAAAAAGATAGCAGGATATAGCAGACACACTGTAGTAAGATACATGTGTCCTAAGGTACCACGCTCGACGGCGGGCTGGAAGTGCGCTCATCTCGACGGATAGCAACAAATCCCATGTATATATATATATATATATATATATATATATATATATATATATATATATATATATAAGGCCGGGACCAAAGTGACAACAGGTAACTGGGAAATTCTCCATGAACTATTTGATCAATCTAGTCATTAACCTAGCCAGATTCAGTATGAATTCCTGACCATGGTACTCAGGGATCATGCCCTAGACATGATGCAAGACACACAGGACTCGTAGTTTATACAAGCACAATCATCCATGGTGTCCAAGCCAATGAATAAATTAGTCCAGAGTGCGCCACGACGGGCCACTATCAAGCATGTCAGGGTACTTGTCAAGAGTGCACCACCACGGGTCACTGTCGTGTCATGAATTAGCAGGTCAAGTTATCAGGTCAAGTTATCAAGTCAGGAGTGCACCACGGCGGACCACTATCAAGCATGTTCATTATTATTCCAAACATAATAAATAAATTCGGGATTATCAAGTTCATAAAAAAGGCGTAAGGATATAAAATGGACGTTAAATATCTAATAAAATATCAATATACAGGGCTATAGAAAATCCAGGGTAAGGAAAAATAAAACCAAACTGACACGCTGACATAAGACCAAGTCAGCCAGAGGCCATACGCTCAGTGCAAAAGTCATACGCTCAGGTCAAGATACGCTCAGGTCAGGGTATGCAAGACATACGCTCCCAAAAGGCAGCGTATGGGTCCATACGACTCCTTGTCAAGCAAGCGAGCGTATGCGAGTCATACGCTCCCAAAAGGCAGCGTATGGGGTCCATACGACTCCTTGTCAAGCAAGCGAGCGTATGCGAGTCATACGCTTCCAAAAGGCAGCGTATGGGGTAGACTGCGTAGCGCTAAAGAACGCGCACAGCTCAGTGACGCAAGCTAAAAAGCTCGCGCACTGCTCACTGTCTTCTCCAGAACAGCAAGAACTCCATGGTTTGAACCCAAAGCTTTAAAAGTCCATAACTTGGTCAAAACAAGTCCAAATCCGACTTTTCAAAGGTCAAATTAGGTAGAATAAATTTTCAACAACATGGAACCATCAAACTCGAAAATAACAAGGTTTAGTAGATCAAAACCCAAGATTTTCGAAAATAAAGTAAACTTAGATCTACAAAAATCTAGCTAAGAAAAGAGAAAATGTCAAGTACTAAAGTAAGTTAAAATGTTACAAAGAAGAGAATGGAACAATAAAATTCGGGTTCCTCCATGAAGCAAGATGCACTTGCCTAAGGGGTGTTCTTGGTTGGTGGTGGATTTAATGGAGAAGGAAGAAGATATTAATGAAGAGAGAGAAGAAGAATAGGTAATAAATATGAGTGGTGGTGGTAGGTAGGGGGTTCACCCCCCTTGGTTCATGATGAACCAAGAGCAATCCCAAACCGAACCAAGCCAACCCAACCAAGCCAGGCCAAACCGAGCCAACCCAATCCTCCTCCTATCCAAATAAAACCAAGCTCCACTAATCAAAATTAATCCATGAACGATAAATAAAAATTAAACCACAATGCTAAATATAAAAATAAACCACAACTAACTGATCAAAGAAAAGAAAAAAATACGGGTCAGAAATACGAACACGTATAAAATATGTATCACAAATTTCGGAGCACTACAATGACTCCCATGGTTGTATCTCCATTTGTGTCCGTTTCGTATCCATTTGGAGACTTCTAGGTGTGTCTTGTGTTGTGGTTGTGTCCTAGTGAAAAATTCCTATTTTGGACACTTGTATTTTAACATATATTGTGTGAATGGTTTTAATTAGATTTTAATCACAGATTTTATATTATTAGAGAGTGTGTTCTTCATGGTATCTTATAGTATCATATTCTATTTATATATATATATATATATATATATATATATATATATATATATATATATATATATATTGTGTCTCTCTAATTTATATATAAATTTGTGTCTTTATATGTGTTTATGGGGTATGGAAAATTCGGGAATGAAGAGAGGGATTGAGAGTATAGAGTGGTGGTGGAGTTGGTGTTAGTGTGTGTGTGTGTGTGTTTGTATAGGGAGAGTGAGATTTAGAGTGATTATTAGAGAGGGTGAGAGGGAGAATGGGGATGTATAGAAGGGGAGAACTGTTGTTATTTAACAGCAGCAGTAGGAGGAATCAGTCCCCTCCAGGGGACTGATTTGGTCGGGCTGGACAGTCCCCACAGGGGACTGTTGAAGCAGCTGCAGTAGCAGCATTTTGCTGCTGAAATATGCAGCAGGTAATGGGGAAGGGGGGATCAGCTCCATTGCGCAGCCATGTAGGAGGCCAATTCATCCCATTGGGCAGCCAATGAAACCCCACTTGACAGCCTATAGGACAGCCCCTTGACAGTCCCATTAGCCCTCTATAGGTGTGAACCTATATGTATATATATGTGAGCTTATATATATATATATATATATATATATATATATATATATATATATATATATATATATATATATATATATATATATTATTTTTTTTCATATATATATATATATGAAAAATATATATATATATATGAAAAAAAATAATATATATATATATATATATATATATATATATATATATATATATATATATATATATATATATATATATATATATATATATATATATATATATATGAGCCTATATGTCTATATATGTGAGCTATATGTTTATATGTGTGAGCCTATAGGTGAGCCTAAGTGTGGTGCTATATGTGACCATATGTGAGTGAGTGAGTGAGTATTGTGTGTGTGGGTGTTTAGCTAGATATTAGAATAATATGGGATAACCAACATGTATCATAGATGGACTAGATGTTTAGGAAACCCATATTTCTTGGTAGGTAAACCCTAGATAGGATAGTATCTAGCTACCCTAAGGAGCCTAGGCTAGTATCTTGAGAAATTGCAGGGTTTCCTTTGTAATGGACAAGGTATCGGGAATACCTTGTAAATGGTAAATGTAGGTAATTGCCTAGAGCTAAGGTAAATGGTTTAGGATTTAAGATATAGTTAGAAATTGTCTATCTTGGTTGGTAATGGTCAGAAATAGTGCTCCTAGACTAGTTTTGACTTCGGTTGACCATTTTGACTAAAAGTCAACCGAGAGTCAAACTTAGCCTATAAGTGACTAGAATTGACCGAAACCAAACCAGAGTTGACCAGTTGACTGAAAGTCAACAGTTGGTCAACATTAGCCTAGTTTGACCTAGGGTTGACCCAGGGTTGACTCAGTATTGACCAGAGTTGACCAGAGTTGACCAGAGTTGACTTTTTGACCAAAAGACAACTATAAGTCAACCCTTGACCCAGATTGACCTAGTTTGACTTGGATTGACTTCCTGTGACCTTGTTTGAACTTGGTTGTCCTATTGTGACCTAGTTTGGCTCAGTATGACCTAGTTTAGCTTGGTGCGACTTAGTTTGACCTAGTTTTGACTTAGACTTGCATATCATGACTAGATTAGCTTTCCTTTCATCATTAAACCATGTTTTGACTTATAGTATCTCATCTTTAGGTCTGTGATTACTCTGAGCGTCTGTTCACTTTATCAGCTCAGGACTACAGGCGAGTACATTCACTAATAGTTTTCATTGTCTTGATATCTGTTATATCCGATTCAGTTGTAGTATCTTACTTGATTTCCAGACACGATAGTTCACGGACTAGTATACGTCGGATCCTGTCATGAGATGTTATTCTCGAATTACTTGGTATATTGGTACATGACTCGACTTGTTACTTTTACTTGTATAGACATGGACTTGGGGGTGGGCTGGCCCGCTGCCCTTGAGTCCCGTGTCATGACGTGTTATGTCCGGATCCTTTATACTATTCGGGGATGGAGAATTATTAGTGGTTGTGTGATAAAATCCCTACTTGTTCTTCACACTTGTACTTGATCTGGTGTATAGCTATACCCTCGCTCACGACGGGTAAAGCCTGACCCCACTTGTTCATAGTTTTCCATGGTGGCCGGCCTTATCCTGCTCAGTTGTACACTTGTTCATAGCCGGTCGGATGGAAAGCCTGATCATGTTTCCCAAGCCGATCACATAATGCTCTAATAATTCAAGTCATATTTTATATTTATTTATCATAGGAGGCTAGGTTCTGTTCGGGAGAAGGGTTACAACCCCGGTCTTTGTTTGGTTTAAGGGTTGTAACTCGACTTCCGAATAGTTCCCAAGTCATATATATATATATATATATATATATATATATATATATATATATATATATATATCGTCGTCCTATTCTGTACTCACATCCTATTATATATCTCCTGTTGATTTTGCCTTATATTTCACATGTTCTATATGCTCTTATGCTATACCTTGATTGGAGGCTAGGTTCTGTTCGGGAGAAGGGTTACAACCCCGGTCCTTATTTGGTTTACGGGTTGTAGCTCGACTTTCGAATGGCTCCCCAGTTTTCCCATATCTTTGTCTTGTATTTTATTATACTGTCTCTTATAAAATTTGTCAATTCATATGGAACTGCTGTTAGTGTTTGTACTTGCTCATTTTTCTGACAGAATACCGTTGATATATTACAGATGACTCTGAAGCAGATTGCCCGACCTATTATGGGGTCGAGTTAGATGGAGTAGACCTGGACCGTGGCTTGATAGTAGAGCCACTAGACTTTGCACTCCCAGAGTAGTTAGTTTAGTTAGGCTTGCCTGGACTGCGATCCAGCTTCTTGTTTTAGACTGTAGTAGCTTATAGTTATATATTTGTGACCCTGTAATATTGTATATATCTCTGGGCTTGTGTTAGATCTTGAACTTATTTTCTATTTTCATCTATCATATTTCCCTTCCGTGCTATCTACCTTAGTTTTATCTTGTGATTGAGACTGTATCTGCTATGTCACCTCCATTCGGAGTGTATATACTGTATAGGTACCTTTATACTGTTTAGTTGTAGTATTTATAGATGACCTATACAGCGTTCTACTACCGATTCTGCGGCATAGGCTGGACATAATCACGTACTCGTGCCCTAATCAGGGTGCGGGTCGTGACACGTTTTTGTGGTGGCCCATGCAGGTCTGTGTCGCAATTAGTACGATCTCGTATGGTGCTCGACTTAGAGTACTAATTACGAGCCTACAATTAGGACATAGGATCTATAATATGATAGGAGTTACTCAATCACATTTTAGGAAAATTTTGATCTTTTGATTACCATGACAACTCTTCTTGCATTTGAATTCAATTGTCCTCCTTTGATATATCTTATCTTGTGCCATATTGATCTCTTGGGTTCAATTCGTCTTCAGGATAACAGTGACTCGTTCTCAGGTAGCAGGACCTGGTGTAGTTCCAGAGAGATCCGATCCAGTAGGACCTCCACCTCCGGCTATGGGAGTAGCAGTCGAGAGAGCAGCAGCCTCAGTTCCTGCCCTTCAGGCGGGAGTAGCAGTCGAGAGAGCAGCAGCCTCAGTTCTTGCCCTTCAGGCGGAAAGTAGCAGTCGAGAGAGCAGCAGCCTCAGTTCCTGCCCTTCAGGCGGGAGTAGCAGGGGCAGTTCCAGGAGGTCTTCCACCTCCAGCAGCGGGACCGTCCATAGTCATTCCTGAGACTTTTCCACCGCTGCCTCCGCTACCGACTGATACACAGCAGATGATGGCCCTTCTACAGCAGATGTTGCAGACCCAGAGGGCACAGGCCGAGGCATAGCACCGCCAGACAGAGGTGTTACCGCAGAGCATGGAGAACTCCCACCAGCTGGCGATGGCAGCAGTTGAGAGAGTAGTCTCGGGTACAGTTCAGGGTGCCCCAGTTCAGCAGCAGAGTCAGGAGAGGCCTGGCACTTGTCTAGATTTCAGGAAGATGAACCCGAGGGACTTCAAGGGTACTGAGGGTATCCTATATGCAGATGACTGGTTGGAGGACCACTACTAAATTTGTTAAATCAGCGACGCCATAGGACGTCGCTAAATATGAAAAATACGTCGCTAAATCCAATTAGCGACGTATTTAGCGACGTTTGGACGTAGTCACGATTTACCTAGTCGCTAAACACCATAACGTCGCAATACATCGCTATTGCGACGACCATTAGCGACGCATCCGCGTCGCTAATTCAGTGACTACAAGCGACGTAAAACGACTGCATTTGCCGACGTCAGCTAGCGACGTGTAGCGACGTTACATACATCTATGCTGACCTGGCATGTCAGCAAATTGGCGACGTTCTGCGACGTCGATACGTCGCTATATTACCGACACATAGCGACGTATTAGCGACGTCATAGTTAGCGACGTTTAGTGACGATCAGCGACGGGGTGAATCATAGTTAGCGACGTTCCGATACTTACTTAGCGACGTTCATTTCCGTCGCTGGACGTCGCTAAACGTCGCTGAACGTCGCTAAATTTGGTAAAAATTTTTAAAAAAAATACAGCATTTGCAGCAGCACCTACAGCAGCATTTGTAGCAAACAATATGAAACACAATCAACACCTAAAGCAGCATTTCCCTAGGTTCGCCGACCCCTTCGGTAGAACACTACTCAACACCGGCTGATCAGGAGGAGCATTACGAACACAAAGTATCAAACAATATGAAACACAATCACGAACACATTTAAAACACAATCTCATCAATCAACACAGATATATGAAAAATTTCAACAACAGTGTCAAACATAATAAAACACAATAACAATGAATGTATAAACACATAAAAGACCCAACAATGGGCCATCACACAACAATATATATATGTCGACTACGGCTGATCAGGAGGAGCATCACCGCTCCTAGAAAGAAGGTAAGCATACTGCTCCGGTGTAAGAACCACCGACGACGATAAAGGAGGAGGCAATGCAACCGCTGTAGAAGGAGGCAGTATAACCGCTGGAGAAGGAGGCAGTGTAACCGCTGGAGATGGGTGCGTCCGTGTCTCCTCTAGGGCTAGCAGTCTGGCGCTGTATTGTTCCATGCAAGCCGCTATCCTAGTAATGGTGCCGTGAATGGACTCCTACATCCCCTGTACGTCTCTCACGGTGCGCTCGAGCTCGTCAAAGCGTGTGGTGACCAATGCAGCGTCCCCTTGAGCCTGAGACCCTGGCTGCTCTGAAATCTTCCTCAGCATATCGTTGCATAGCTCAGCAATCTGGCGGGCAATGGTATCCTCGACTCGGGATGACTCGGCCTGTGATGGCTGTGAATGCGCACTAGCAGAGGGAGCCCTGGATGCCTGCGTCGCAATAAATGTGCCGTAGGACCCCGTACCGTAGTACGTACCTCTATGAAGACCACCAACGGCGGTCTTCCAGAGCTCGTCCTCCGACTGAGGCGGAGAGGGCTGCGATGTACCAACCCCTCCCTCTGCCGGTGCACTAGCACTCGCACGCTCACGTAGCCTAACAAACTCGTCCTAGAAATCATTGTGTATCTCTATAAATCAGTACTTACCTAAATTAGCCTAATAAACGTCTAAAGTATTTAATTATTATTAACTATATGGTTATCTGTATATTCTTCAAGTTGTGTTAAAAATTAACGAAATCTAAATTAGTACTTACATAGCTCTGAGTAGCCCGGTCGTCGATGAGCTTCTCGTCCTTCCGATGGGTGGCCAGGAAGACGGTCACCATGTTCGCGTCCTTACCCCTCTGTACCTGAGTGTTTGTTATATTTTATTCTTTAGTAAAATAGAAAATTATATACTCCTACTATCAATAAAATCTTATATATTGTAATAAATTACATACCAGACGATAGAAATGCTCCGTCATAGGAATCGATCCACTACACCACTTTCCGGCCCTCGTCCTAGCCGCCTTCGCCTTCTCCGACCGCTCTCTGTACCGGGGCTCCTCAAATCGAGCCCTCATCATGGTCCACTGGTCAGGCGTGATCCAACCAGCAATCGGCTTTCCGGAGCGCTGACGAGCTTTCTGATCGTCAATTGCATCACGGATCAACTTGGCGGCGACGACAGGAAACTGTCTCTCAATCTGCTCGGCCCGGTATGGTGGATAAAAATAAGTCCTCTACAAGAATTACAAATTAAAATAATAAGTTCTAAAAAATGCTTAAAATTATATTAATCAGACTAAATTAACTATCTTTAATTACCTTGAAGTGGGCAAACCAGAATGCCTTCCTCTCTTCCAAGGCATCCGAGTAATTGATCCACGGACCCCCTAGTTGGACCTCAGAAAGGAGCCCAACGCTCTCTGTACCGATGAGGGACGATATCTGTATACAACGATAATTATATTAATGAATATATATATATATTAAATATATATATATATATATATATAATATATATATATATATATATATATATATATATATATATATATATTTTTATACATGTTGTTTATATATATATATATATATATATATATATATATATATATATATATATATATAAACAAACATGTATAAAAATATATATATATATATATATATATATATATATATATATATATATATATATATATAATATATACATTTAATTTAAAAAAAAATATATATATATATATACATTTAATTTACTTCGTAGGACCGTCGGCCCAAATCTCCATCCTCGTCTCGTCCTGAGGTGCGCATGGAGGGTCGCTCTGGTATGGATCTGCCCGGGCGGGAGTAGGGACTACCTCCTCCACCTGCTCCCCACCCGCCATGCTACTGTCAGCGGTAGGAAGGCTAGGGGAAGGAGTATCAGCAAGCCTGGAACTGCTCGTCCCAGGTGTACTGCTACCCGGACCTGCGACCGTATGGTACAATGGAGTGCTCGGGTCAGATGATGGTCCGGAGCCATCCTCTGGTAACGGAGCTCTCTGCCCACCTAAGGATACGGCTCATCCTGACCTATCTCCACGTTGTCCTGATATGCCTCCGCGTCGTCCTTCCATGCTGATAATAACATATGATTAAAAATATAAATAAATACAATAAAAGTTTAGAAATATCTGCATACATTGGAGTTCATAATTTAAGGTTACAAAAATCCGAATACTAAATAGAAATGATCATAGTTCATAATTTAAGATTATAGAAATATGAATACATTAAAATTCACAGTTTCTCAATCATCCTCTGAAAATTCATCTTCTTCGTTTGCCTCCTCCTCCTCATCCTCTTCCTCTTCCTCCTCATCGTCACCAGCATCTCCTTCGTCTTCCCCTTCGGATACTTGTACCTCTTCTACACAAGTAGATTTGAAACGGGGAACTTCTGCTGAATCGACATCAACTGTATTTGGTACAAGAGGCAGCTCGTCCTCCTGATAAGCCACTTCGTCGACGTCGTAGGTATTTCTGGCTTTAGTCTTGCATACTGCCCACCAGTCGTACCTCGTTGTTCCCCGTCTAGGATATGTTGTAAAATATACGAGTTGAGCTTGACTTGCTAGGATAAATGGTTCGTATCCTTGGTATCGACGACGGTAGTTAATATCTACAAGACCATGCTTGTCAATTTTCCATCCTTGATCTTGTATCGGATCGAACCAATCAACTTTGAACAACAGGATCTTGGCAGGCTCTATGCCATAGTTGTACGTCAATTCCATGATCTCCCGTAAGACGCCATAGAAATCATTGCCTGGAGTGACATCATTGTAGTTTGTAGATTTGATACACAAGCAACTATTTTTTTGTGGAATCAAGATCCAGGAAGCTATCTCTGATGGGAGCATTTGTTGACTTGAACTTAAACCCATTCATGCAATAACTTGGCCATATTTTGACGGCATAAATTGGTCCCTTGGTAAGAGTTCTAATAGATTCATTCTCAAGGATGACGTCCGGACGATCGACCTAAACACGAGAAGATACAAAATTAAGTTCAATGTTAAGTTATTTTTGTGCAAATACAAATGGAGGAAGATTCTAACTAGCTTCTTACGTACATATGCATTCAGCCAAGACGGAAAATGAAGTCTCATTTCTTCTTCTACTTTTTCATCTGTAATGTATGGTCTACTTGACCTCACCTCATCATTAAATTTGCTGAAAACCAATAAATATCGGGATATACTCGTTAAATTATAATAACGTAATCAACAAATAGATGACTTGAACGTTGAAGATTTTCACTTACCACTCTAGCTTTTCCACTTCATCCTCCTCGCAGTTGAGTAATATATATAACTGGGCAGCCTTTAGTTCCTCATTATTCAAATATCTCTTTTTCAGTTTTCCAGAAGGCTTTCCAAGAGCATTGAAGACTTTCAATAATGTATTATTATATTCTATATCTCCATCGTCGTTCCTCGGAGCTCTTGTTCTATTTGTAGCAATATGAGGCTTGAAATACATTGAACAAAAGTTTGTAATCTCCTCAAGGACAAAGGCTTCACAAATAGAACCCTCGACCCGTGCCTTATTTTTCACCTTCCTCTTCAGGTGGTTTAGATGGCGCTCGAACCCATCGATAACCGATGGGCCCACCAACACGTGCCTCATAGGAAAGATGAATTGGCAAATGCTCCATAGAGTCGAAGAATCCTGGAGGGAACACCCTCTCAAGCTTACACAATGTTACTGCAATGTCCTTCTCCTGCTTTTCAAGCCGATCGACGAGCAACTTAGTAGAACAAAGATCTCTGAAGAATATGCTAAGCTCTGTCAGTGGATCCCAAACAACCTGAGGTAAGAATTCTCGAAATGCAATCGGGATTAACCTCTCCATAAAAACGTGACAGTCGTGGCTCTTCATACCATGTAGTTTGTTCTCCTTCGGGTCAACACATCTTCTCAAATTCGATACGTATCCGTCTGGAAATTTTAGGCCCCGGATCCACCTATAAAGTTTACCTTTGTCCTCCTTGTCCAGTGAGAAAATGGCCCTGGGCTGCTTATACTTCCCACTGCCTTCCTTTATCAAATGCAACTCTGAACGTCTGCATATTTCTTCTAAGTCCAACCTGGCCTTGGGATTGTCTTTTCTCTTCCCCTTTACGTCCATCACAGTATTTATTATATTGTCAAATACATTCTTCTCGATATGCATGACATCCAGGTTATGTATGAGCAGATGGTCACTCCAATATGGTAGGTCCCAGAATATACTCCTCTTCGTCCAGTTGTGAGCGCGGCCAAATCCATCACACTTGTACCCCGCTGTAGGCTCTTCAATAGCACTTAACAATTCTTTAACTTTCTCCCATATCGTGTCCCCGGACCACCGTGGCGGTGGACAGGACTTCTCTACCACGCCAGCACGAAAAGCATTCCTGTTCCTCCGGTACGGATGATCCTTTGGCAGGAACTGTCGATGACAATCGAAGAAGCACGGTTTTCCTCCGTGTTTTAAACGGAAAGCCTTAGTACGATCCATGCAATACGGACATGCGAGACGACCATGGGTGCTCCAAATCGATAACATTTCATAGGCCGGGAAATCATTGATGGTCCACATTAGTGCGGCCCTCATCTGAAAGTTCTGCTTTCTGGAAACATCATATGTGGTTGCACCTACTTCCTACAACTGATTCAGCTCATCTACCAAGGTTGTAAGTATACATCGATGTTCCTCTTCGGGTTCTTCGGACCTGGAATAATAACAGTTAGGAATATATAAGGAGTCTTCATACACATCCAAGGCGGCAAGTTGTACGGAGTAACAATCACAGGCCAACAAGAATATTGTGAGCTCGAAAGTCCAAATGGGGTAAAACCGTCGAAGGAAAGCCCCAATCTGACATTACGCGGCTCCGAAGCAAAATTGGGATACACTCGATCAAAGTGCTTCCATGCTTCCCCGTCGGATGGATGATCCAGTACTCCATCTATTTGTTCTCACTTGTGCCAACTCATATTATCAGCTGTCTCCTTTGCCATAAACAACCTCTACAACCGCGACGTCAAAGGCAAATAGTGCATCGAATCTGTTGGCTTGTGTGCACCAGAAGTCCTTGTTGTACTAGTTGCCTTGAAGCGATCGGCACCACAAAATCTGCAGGCGTCTTCATCCTTGTCGTCCTTATAGTACAACATGCATCCATTGCGACATGCATCAATTTTTTCATACCCCATCCAGAGCGATCTCGCCATTCTCTTGGATCGGTAGAAGTCTTTAGGTAACTTGCCACCCTCCGGCAATATATCTTTAATTAACTCCAGGATTCGGTTATACATTCTTGAGACATGTTAAAATCTGATTTTATGCTCAACAATCTTATAATCACCTCCAACGGTGAATGGTCATCACAACCAGGATATAAAGGAGTCCTTGCATTCTCCAGGAACTCCATGAACTTTGCAGCATCGGCATTCGGTGCCTCCTCAGCTGCATATTGATTGTTCGGATCAAAACTAGGCCCCACAGCATCGAAAACCATGTTCGTCCACCCTTGTTCATAATCAGCATGCTCGTGGACATCTACATAAGGCTCCACATAAGGCTCCGGCTCGCAGGCTAAAGGCACAAGTTCTTCGTGTGCGGTCCACTGATAATAATTTGGCATAAAACCCCTCGAATATAAATGATATATCACATCCACTTCCGAATGATATTTCAAGTTGCGACATCTCACACATGGACACTTAATTTTTGTACAATCCATGTACTGAGGGAACGCCTTGGCAAACTGCAGGAACTGTTGCACACCCTGTATAAATTCATCTCGCACACCGTACATGTCATCAGGATGATGATTGTACATCCACAAACGGTTCCGCAGATAGTAATTCATATCCATTTTAAGATAATTCTGCAAAGATTGACACAGATAGTAATTCATCAGGATGACGATTGTACATCCACAAACGGTTTCGCAGATAGTAATTCATATCCATTTTAAGATAATTACTGCAGAAAGTGAAGAATGGCTCAGAACACAACCCAAAATTTTATGTTTTTCAACGATATATTTCATATGCTTAATTGCCTAGTGTGGGGACGAATGGCTCAGAACGCAACCCAAAATTTAGTCTAGCATACATTAGTGTGAATCATCTATGTTCTGTACATATGGTGTAGTATATGTTCTTATCGAATCTAGTATCTGAAGGATGTAACAGAATCAATAAGATGAACCCAAAAAATTTAATACTAAGACATTATCTACTACTAAAAGATGTAGTGTTAGGTTGTCGTATCATCATTGCCGAGTGATAGGGGTCGGAGGACAGTCAACTTTATCTACGGATACATAGTTTCTGTCTCGCCAGTCGAATGGCTGCAGGGACTATGTCTTGATCACGATGTCGTACCGTAGATTAATGCAAATTCCTTATAGCAAATGTCGTACATAGATTTCTACCTCGCCAGTCGAATGGCTGCAGGGATAGTGTCTAGCTGGTACAAGTAATTCAAAATCAGATTAATGGGACAGTTACTTCCAAACCCAGACACACCCCTCACATTAGAAACATGTAATTCAAAATCAGACCCCAATGGAGATGGCCTACTGTCCTCACACAGCTTATAATAATATAGAGAATCTACGAATGTAGAGAATCCACGAATGAACAACAATCCAAATATATAGATAGAGATGAGTGTTATTCTTCATTTCAAAACCCTGAAAATACCCCAATGGAGATAGCCTACTGTCCTCACACAACAAGACACTCATCTCCATCTATTTATCTATCTAATTTCCTATCTATCTACCAATTACACTCACACTAACATTCCTTTCAAATTGTTCCAACTGCTATTGGGTTCCCCTTCTATACTACACTATAGCCACTATATCCACATTTGTATACCTCTGCCCCTGACAACTGCTTCAACTAAAATCCAATTCTAGGATACTAATATCTAAATTACAGGATACTAGGATATCTATATGGTACTTTGCCATTCTTTATCCTATTACCCCACACATTAAACAAGATACATATACATTTATATTACCTTATGTATAGCTATGTGATACTATATAGGTTCATATCATTAAAGCCCCTTACTCTAACCTCATAGCCTCTACTCCATCTCCATTCCTCTACTACTAGTTCAAACCATCACTTGAACTAACTTCTAAACCACTCATCTTAACCCCTTTAAATATATATATATATATATATATATATATATATATATATATATATATATATATATATATATAAAATATATATATATATATATATATATATATATATATATATATATATATACACACACACACAAAGCCTAATGGTAGCTAATATGTATATTACAGTATGCTTTAGATATTGATATATTTCACATGTTTATACCTATAGCTAATACACACACACAAACCTATATGCATATCCCTTACCTCTGTTACATAACCTAGTCTGTCCTTCTAACATGATTTAATTATCAGAGCATCCATATGGACTGCTCCTCAACTCACTCCCAAAGTGGGTGCCTTGCCTCTCCCATCTGAAACCTCAGAACCAACTCTTTTTCCCGCTGTACAGTGGATACAATATATGTATTTTCTGATACAGAGCAAACCCCTCACAACTGCTGCAATTGCTTATACATGTTGCTGCATGTGCTTCTCCTACTGCCACTACATATTATTATTTGTTAATGTCTCCCTCACCTCTCCAATTCTGTAACTCGAGCCCCTATTTCTTCTTTTATCAAGATGTTGGCCACACTCACACACAAACGTTTATATAGATATATATAACTATACACACATACTCATCTACTATATATACTATCATATATACACAAAACACAAATATATATACTCTCCATATATGGCAGTTGACTGAACCTACATATTCTTGGAATTCTCCTCTAAAATTACTGATACCCCATATGAACCCCAATCTAAAACCACTTGCCCTGCTGTTGTATATGTCCAGCCATTTGCAGGAACTCCTAGGTGCTTTCCCCTCAAGGCCCTGCACTCATATGCAACAGGGCTGCCCTACTGTGCAGGGCTCTCCCTAATGCTGCTGCCAAAGGCAGCAAGACACTCATCTGTACTCCCTTCACATTCATTTCAAAACCCTGAAAATGCCCAAAAAACTCCCAGTATCAGTAAATAGGGCTCAAACCCTAAATTGGAATTCGAATCCCAGTAAAACATCAAATTGACAGTTGATATGAGTCGTGTACATATATAGGTGTCACACTGTGAGTCTCGTGTCCATACAGTAGGACACGACGTATCCAAACCAACAAAATAGGTGTCATACTGCTGCTCGTGCGGCGAGTCCATGCTCTTGTGGATACGAACTAGAAGTGAGAGAGAGAGCTAGAAGACGAGGAGAAACTGGGAAGCGTCGGAACCAGGGTGGCGGGGACAGGGGAGTGTGTGTGTGTGTGAGAGAAAGAGAGATGGGGGAGCTACCTGAGGAGAAAGGAGGAGGAGGAGGAGGAGGAGGAGGCCGGAAGAGGGAGATCGCCGGAGAAGCGCCGCGGAGGAGGATGCCGGAGGAGGGAAATCGCCGGAGGAGCGCCGCGGAGGAGGAGCACGCGAAAAATTGTGGGGGGGGAATTTATGAATGATCGAAAAGGAAACCCTCGCAGCCTATATGAAATATTTAGCGACGTCCGAAAAGGACGTCGCTAAACGTCGTTGAAATTTAATATACGGCGACGCCGCTTAAATTGCGTCGCTACGCGTCGCTACATCAGCGACGTGTACCGACGAACTTGCGACGCAGGTTCCCATTTAATAAACTGTAGTCGCTAGACGTCGCTGTTGGCGACTAACAACGATGTATTAGTAAAACATCGCTAAATCCCCAAAAATTAGCAACGTTCTTTCTTGGAGTCGCTAAATTCGTCGCTGATTTGACTTATTTTGGTAGTGGACGTCCAGAGGAGCCTGAAGTTAGTAGAGGTTCCGAGGGGACTATGGGTCACAGCTGCGGCGAGTCAGTTTTTTGACATCGCCTTGACGTAGTTTCGTACGGATCCTCGTGCATCAGTGAGAGGTTTGACATGGGAGAACTTCAGGCGGCTCTTGTAATCCCACTTTTTCGAATTTTTGAAATTTTGTATTTTCTAGGATTTTCTAATTTAGCCACATTTTATTTTATGGTTTGTTTATGGAATATTTAATTGATTTACCTATTTTTTTATAATACAATTTTCTAAATAGGTATAAATTTAGAGCAATTTGAATTTGGGTTTAAAAATTTAAAGTTCCCTCCATTTGTGACAACCTTGTAACAACCTTTTAAATTTCCCAAAAAAACTCTTCTAACTAATTCCCATAGCAAACCTGTAGTAAAGTTATTGTTGGGGGTCTTTTTGTAAAACTCCATTTCATTTCCAAATAACTTCTATTTAAATCCCTCTCTCTTCCACTTTCTCACAAAATCAAATTCCTCTGCAGAGAGCAGAGCTCTCGATCTCTCCTTCCCTCTGTTATTTTCCAAGCAGAGCTTCTCATTCGTTCTTCTTCGTTCCAACTCCCATTATTTCTGGATCTCTGATCGACGCAGCACGTGATGACGGAGATGACGACTCCGGCAGTGATCAGCTAGACGCAGCTTTACGGAGGCGGCGACCGGATCTCATCGACCCCAACAAAAGAAGGAGTGACCGTTTCTTCAGCGACGAACTCCTCCAGTTGTGATCGGCGAGTTGTCTTTGGTTTTCTCCTCATTCGATTCTCGGATTTTCATGGGTTTGGTGAAGACTGAGTTCTTCTTGTTCAAGACTAACTCTGTTCAGCCTAAGGATTCATAATGCTTCCGTGTTCTTTTTGAATTTTCAATCTGGATTTTCAAATAAAATTCTTATTAGGCACTTTGTTGTTTGAGCCTCAGGAATTTTATGGAATGTCCCTGTGAAGCTTTAATAATCTCCCAATTTGAATCGGTCGTGAGGAGATCGGTATCCACCTAGATCGGTGAGTTTACTTGAGTTATTTCCATCCGAGATTCCAGAGTGTTCTCAATCGAAGTTTATTGATCTGCGTCTTTAGGCGTTCGACTGAGCCAGCGAGATGGCGGATGGCTACGTCTAATAGCTTAGCAACCTCAACTCCGAATTGGTAAGTTGTAATTGCTTGAATTGAATTCTTTCTTCTACCTTGATTTATTGGAGGGAACGATCTGTGCAAATGGGCAGCACCTTTTGATTTTGAAATTCTGAACAGATTCATGTTCGAAGCTTTACTTCTTGATGTCAATCGGTTGAAGTCCACATTGGTGAGCCTTGTTTAAACTTGTGATTATCCCTTCAATTCTGGTTGATCAGTAATCTGTATAACTCACGTTGCTATTTAATTTGGTGCTCTTTACTTGTTCAATGAATGAATTGGCAGCTGAGGAAAACTGGTTTGGACACGATCTTTTCAGTATTGTACACTGGGGACATTTTCGACTGTTCATGAGCGCACAGGTATCTTGTTCTCTCATATTTTGTTTGTATGATTAATCTGGTGTAGTTTGGAGAAGGATTTGTGTGTGTGAAAGGTTGGAAATCAGTGTGGCTGTGTGTGGGTCAATGCAGTGAGTTAGTTTCCTTAGGTTTTGAACCTACTATCCTTAGGTTTTGGAGTACAGTGAGTTAGTTGGTTCATTTTGAGACTGATTTTGTATCCATTACTGAACATAACACCTGGGTATTACCTTGTGACTGGATGAATTAGCCCTAGATCAAAACTGATTGGCATCAGTCCTTATTTAAGGACTGGTTTATGTCAGTTTGGGGACAGGGCTGAATGGTATCAGTTTGGACAGGTATCTGTCAACCCTGTTCGAGATTGACATTGAGAATTGATCATCCAGTTGGGTATTTCAAAGGAAGTTAAGTTCATTTGATTGATGGTTTTAGAGATTAACTTGTTAGTGGGTGGCATGGATTTGTGTACAGCCGGATTATGAACTTAGTTCATTGGTATTTGGGAGCAGGCCATCTATGATGTATCTATGATGTATATAGACATACTAACTCCCTCTAGAACTGATACAATTAAGACTGATACATGGCAGGGGCTATAAGGCTGAACCATATTGAAGTGAAAAGGGAATTGAATCAAAGGTAAATGACTAAGCAATAGAGTTCATGGTAAGGACTCAATCCAAGGATAAATAGCTGACAGTGAGCAATGATCCGAGTGGACTGATACATTCATTATAAATGATTTTACAATGGACTAAACCAATAATGCTTGGGGACTGAACAATGAAGTTATTAAATCCCACTCGAGCCTTCCCCAACTACTACATAAATGCAAGCTCCCACATTAATCAAAAGGACTGATACAATGTGGAGGAGACTAAACAGAAATGGTGGTCTAGGAGATAACTAATATGTGAATGAAACTGAACTTAAATGCAATATGGACAATTAAGGGATATGGGCATGGACTCTAGTATGCAGGATGGACTTCTCATGTCAATGGGACTGAACTTTACATGATGTAGGACAGAGCATTAAAAGTGGACCAAAGTGGACTGATCAGGTTTATTAGAAATAAGGAATATAGGCTTGGATAACTTAACCATTAGGTAACTTTTCATTTAACTGTCATAGTGTTTTAGGCTGATAATTGAATTGTGGACTTGAGTCCTGGATTAGGCAGGAGTTGGATTTAGGATGTTATAATAAAGGAATTACTAATGTTAAGATGGTTGTTTAGTATTTTGAGGGTTAAGTTTAGGCTTTTGATTTTGTTTAAATAATGAGTTGGGCAAAAATAAAGGGGTTATGGATATTAACTTAGATTTGGCTATTAGACCATTTAGACATAGATCAAATTAAGCATTTTGGTTTGTTTTAAGCTTTAGAATAATATTCTTAGCAATATTGTGTCTTCTCATCACAGATTCTCTCTTGACTTTGGACTTGACATCTACAACAACATCAGGCAAGTACACCGACTCGATCCCTTTACTCTGTATTTCTGTCTTGCTTCATGTTCTCATATTGACATGTTGCACACACGACTGTTTATTGTTCATTGTTGTTCACCGTTCATCGTTCATGGTTCATTGTTCTTACTTGTACATTGGGGTAGGGAAATACTACAGATATGTGACCAATCCAATTTTAGCTAGGCATTGACTAATAGCTTAGGTCTCACATCGTACACGTAGGACTCTAAGCCGTACTATTGTTCATTCTTCACTGTTCACTGTTCATTGTTTACCCAGCCGGTCATATACTTTGATAGTTATTTCACTTGCATGTTACACTGATAGCATAGTTCATTATTTCTGGATTCGGTACCATAATTTTCATTGTTATTCCTGTACCACAGTTTCATATTCCTGTCTTGTATCATAGTTCATATCGTGATTCTTTTTCATACACTTCAGTTTACATTGTTTAGAGCTTATTGTTGGGGTTGTACTTTGCTCTTTTCCTGACAGGATACGTTGCAGGTTTACTTGATGGTGTTGTATCTTCTTCATGGGCCAGAGCCCGAAGCCAGGATAGAGTTGTGCCTCAGGATAGAACTAGAATTTCAGAGTTATAGACAGGATTTTACTTAGATTGTTTTAGAGGATTTTATCATGTATTGTATTGTATTGAGGATTTCAGGATTGTATAATTTTTATTCATGTTACCGGATTTGTCTTCGGATGATATTGTATAATAACTTGTGGATTGTGGTGATTCTGGGAACGTGTATAATAGCTTTGATGTTTTACATTTCTTGTATCTTGGAGTTTTCCTTAGAATTGTACAGCTTACTTCGTCGTGTCATTCGACGAAGACTGGGCGTGTCCGACTCTTGTCCGATTATTCAGGAGCGGGTCGTGACAACTCTTTAACAGGGGTATTTTGGTCATTTTTCCAAATGGATAGAATTATTTTGGTCACCCCCAGTTTTCATGAACAGGGGTATTTTGGTCATTTTTCCACTTTAGAATTATTTTGGAATTTTTACTTATTTATGATATTATTTTGGGGTTATTTAAGTCGGGTTCGAATTTCAACTCAATCCGACTTGTATCGGGGACCTGGGGTAGTTTTGACTCTAGTAGGACCCACACATTAGTTAGGCATGGCCCACATGACATTATTTTTAGTTAGTGGGTTAGAGTAATTATTCATGGGTAGGTTTAGTTAGATTAGTGATTTAAATCATGACTAAAATAGCCTCAACCTTTAACCCTTTCCTAATTTTAATTAAATAGATTAGTGGGGGGCTTTTTAGTCATTTCTAATAGGGGACACCTATGCTTCTAGTGGCCGGCCACCTAAGGGGAGGGATAGGGTTGAGCCTCTTGTCATTATCCATATATTTTCTCTCTCTTGTTCTTTCTCAAATTTTAGAGAAGAGTTCCTATTGATTTTTCCATCAAATCAATCCCTTTCTCCACCCAATCTTCTTCATTTATTCTCTACTCAAGTAAGGGAAGGAGCTAGCCAAGTTTGGGAGGTTTCGGAACTCGTTCGTGCCCATTTGGAGATCTCTACGTGTCGGTGTCGTATCGGAAGAATTTTTCCTAGATTCGATCTACCGGGAGGTATAATCTCTTCTCTACATCATTCCTTCAAGCATATAAGATTATTTTAGACCCATAGGAATGTCCCCCATGGTTGTATCTCCATTTGTGTCCGTTTCATATCTATTTGGAGACTTCTAGGTGTGTCCTTGTGTTGTGGTTGTGTCCTAGTGGAAAATCCCTATTTTGGACACTTGTATTTTAACATATATTGTTTGAATGATTTTAATTAGATTTTAATCACAGATTTTATATTATTAGAGAGTGTGTTCTTCATGGTATCTTATAGTATCATATTCTGTTTATATATATATATATATATATATATATATATATATATATATATATATATATATATATATATATATATATATATATATATATATATCATTTGTTAGTTATATATAATTGACATATATATATTATATATATATTGTGTCTCTCTAATTTATATATAAATTTGTGTCTTTATATGTGTTTATGGGGTGTGGGAAATTCGGGAATGAAGAGAGGGATTGAGAGTATAGAGTGGTAGTGGAGTTGGTGTTAGTGTGTGTGTGTGTTTGTATAGGGAGAGTGAGATTTAGAGTGATTATTAGAGAGGGTGAGAGGGAGAATGGGGATGTATAGAGGGGGGGGAAATGCTGTTATTTAATAGCAACAGTAGGAGGAATCAGTCCCCCCCAGGGGACTGATTTGGTCGGGCTGGACAGTCCCCACAAGGGACTGTTGAAGCAGCTGCAGTAGCAGCATTTTGCTGCTGAAATATGCAGCAGGTAATGGGGAGGGGGGATCAGCCCCATTGGGCAGCCATGTAGGAGGCCAATTCATCCCATTGGGCAGCCAATGAAACCCCACTTGACAGCCTATAGGACAGCCCCTTGACAGTCCCATTAGTCCTCTATAGGTGTGAACCTATATGTATATATATGTGAGCTTATATGAATATATATATGTGAGCTTATATGTCTATATATGTGAGCTATATGTTTATATGTGTGAGCCTATAGGTGAGCCTAGATGTGAGCCTAAGTGTGGTGCTATATGTGACCATATGTGAGTGAGTGAGTGAGTATTGTGTGTGTGGGTGTTTGGCTAGATATTAGAATAATATAGGATAAGGTAATGTTGGGATAACCAACATGTATCATAGATGGACTAGATGTTTAGAAAACCCATATTTTTTGGTAGGTAAACCCTAGATAGGATAGTATCTAGCTACCCTAAGGAGCCTAGGCTAGTATCTTGAGAAATTGCGGGATTTCCTTTGTAATGGGCAAGGTATCGGGAATACCTTGTAAAGGATAAATGTAGGTAATTGCCTATAGCTAAGGTAAATGGTTTAGGATTTAAGATATAGTTAGAAATTGTTTGCCTTGGTTGGTAATGGTCAGAAATAGTGCTCCTAGACTAGTTTTGACTTCGGTTGACCATTTTGACCAAAAGTTAACCGAGAGTCAAACTTAGCCTATAAGTGACTAGAATTGACCGAAACCAAATCAGAGTTGACCAGTTGACTGAAAGTCAACAGTTGGTCAACATTAGCCTAGTTTGACCTAGGGTTGACCCAGGGTTGACTCAGTGTTGACTAGAGTTGACTTTTTGACCAAAAGTCAACTGTAAGTCAACCCTTGACCCAGATGACCTAGTTTGCCTTTGATTGACTTTCTGTGACCTTGTTTGATCTTGGTTGTCCTAGTGTGACCTAGTTTGGCTCAGTATGACCTAGTTTAGCTTGGTGCTATTAGTTTGACCTAGTTTTGACTTAGACTTGCATTTTATGACTAGATTAACTTTCCTTTCATCATTAAACCATGTTTTGACTTATAGTATCTCATCTTTAGGTCTGTGATTAATCTGAGCGTCTGTTCACTTTATCAGCTCAGGACCACAGGTGAGTACATTCACTGATAGTTTTCATTGTCTTGATATCTGCTTTATCTGATTCAGTTGTAGTGTCTTACTTGATTTCCAGACACGATAGTTCACGGACTAGTATACGTCGGATCCTGTCAAGAGATGTTGTTCCCGGATTACTTGGTATATTGGTACATGACTCGACTTGTTACTTGTTCTTGTATAGACATGTACTTGGGAGTGGGCTGGCCCCTGCCCTTGAGTCCTGTGTCATGACGTGTTATGTCCGGATCCTTCATACTATTTGGGGATGGGGAATTATTAGTGGTTGTGTGATCAAATCCCTACTTGTTCTTCACACTTGTACTTGATCTGGTGCATAGCTATACCCTCGCTCACGACGGGTAAAACCTGACCCCACTTGTTCATAGCCGGTCGGATGGAAAGCCTGATCATGTTTCCCAAGCCGATCACATAACGCTCTAATAATTCAAGTCATATTTTATATTTATTTATCATAGGATACTAGGTTCTGTTCGGGAGAAGCGTTACAACCCCGGTCCTTATTTGGTTTAAGGGTTGTAACTCGGCTTCCGAATAGTTCCCAAAGTCATCATATATATATATATATATTTTATATATATATATATATATATATATATATATATATATATATATATATATATATCGTCGTCCTATTCAGTACTCATATCTTATTATATATCTCTGTTTGCAAAAACAAAAGTATGAACTTTATTTCAACAAACTTTGTAAAGAGATTACAAGAATTCTGGGAAAGTACAACTGTAGGAATCCAATCTAGAAGACGATTGCTTTATCCCTTGGACGATGTGAACTTTGAAGACGATAGCCTCGGAAGTTGAAGTTGAAGGCAAAAGCCTCGGAAGAATGCAGCAGCACTTGGGCAAGAACTCCTGAACTCTCTGATATTTCTGAACTTTATGTCTGATCCCCTTGAATGAAGACTTGAAACTCTATTTATAGAGTTCTGGAAATAACTAACTTTTAGTTATTCGGAATGGCGCAAGTTGGATTGCGCATGGACTGGTTTGCGCAGCATCAGACTGCGCTGGCAGTTGTTGGATCGTGGGCCAACTGTCTTGGACACATGGCATCTCTTGATTGAATTGCGCATGATCGTATGCAGACGGTTGCCATGTAGTGAGCTATTGATGGCATAAATGCCACGTGTACATTTGTCAGTTATCATGATGAAGTCCGCCACCTGAATTGCGCTGACTTCGGATTACGCTGGGATGGACCGCGCTGGGCTAGATTGCGCTGCAGGCAGATTGCGCTGCATGTACAGCTGTCCTCGAGCGCTGTGCGGCACAATAAACGAACAGTCTCCTCGTTCTTTGTGCTGTCAGTTGTCAGAAGATTTGATTGTGTCAGGTAATGATGACATGGCCACGTCAGCTTGCGCACTTGAGAGTGTGCGCAGACCAGTCTGCGCAATCTAAATGATGCGCAATCTGACTCCTGCACAGTTCATTTGAAAGATGCATTTCTTGATTTTTATGACTTTGTTGATGGGTGTAACTTAATTTTTTTAGGACCTACAAGACCCCCTTCAAAGTTTTCAAAGTTTGAAAATAGTCAAAGCTTCGAAATACTTTGAATTTTGATTTTAAAATCAAGTTGCACAAGTAATGCTCTGTCTGCGCAATTGGAGGCGTCAGCTCCCATTTCTTCGGCACAATCCGAGGCGACAAAGCTCAGGCTATTTTTTCTTGATCATTTATTAGATGAGCTGGAAACATCAGTCAGGACCTACAAAGAGCTTAATAGGGGAGAGGTGGAACTCCTGGTGCAGGCTGAATTTTGAAAAGATATCTCAAGAGGCTGCGGTTGAGAAAGTTAATTTCCAAGTTCTCTTGAATACTTTCACTGCCAAGTCCGCTGAGTATAACTCCAAGGTAGAAACAGTGGCATCTGTTGCTGAAGCGAAGGAAAGGAGAGTTGCTGAACTACAAGCGGAATCTACCCGTCTTCAGAAAGAGCTGAGACTTGTTCAATTAGCTCTGGAAGATGAGGCCATCCAACATCAGGTTGCAATTCAACAACTGGGTGTTCTGACTCAGGAAGGAGATGAATATATATGTCGTTACTCATCAAGCTGAAGTCTCTCGCAAAATGACAACCTTGCCGACTTTTGACGATAAGTCAGGAATGGAGGAGGCTAGGAGGCAAGTGATGGACTCTCGTGAGGAGCGACTACAAATTTTAAAGCAGCAGATGACCAGCCTGATGACTCCGTCGGCAGAATAGAAAGACTCTTTGTATCCTCTTATTTTGTGATATGTATCTTGTAATGTCTTCCAATTTTGATCAAATAAAAAGGCATTTTCTTTGTGGATCTATTATTTATTGCATATCTTATTCAGATATAAATAATAGCGATAGAAAATATATTCAGAGGTGCATGACATGATATATTTCTTGATTAGAAAATAATTATATTCATTATATCTGCTCAGAGGTAATGTCGACGTGGCAGAATATAATTTGTCGAATATTATTATTTCAATAGACAACTTAATCAAGAATGACAAGTTGCTGATATGGATGATGTGTGAACGAAATAAATCGTCGGGATGAACGGATGAACCGTCAAATGGGTGGAATGAACGGACAAACCGTCAAATGGATGTAATGAACGGACGAACCGTCAGATGGTAGTAATGAACGGATGAACCGTTGGATGATGGTAATAAACGGATGAACCATCGGATGATGGTAATGAACGGACGAACTGTCAGATGATGGTAATGAACGGATGAACCGTCAGATGATGGTAATGAACGGACGAACCGTCAGATGATGGTAATGAATGGATGAATCGTCAGATGATGGGTAATGAACGGACGAACCGTCGGATGATGGTAATGAACGGATGAACCGTCAGATGATGGTAATGAACGGATGAACCGTCAGATGATAATAATGAACGGACGAACCGTCGGATGAATGTGTCGCTTCGATGTTTGGAGAATTTCTGCCTATAAATAGAACAGAAATCTGGCAGGAATGACCACTTCCACTCTTCAACATAAAGATGTCGTCTGGAAATGCATCCAAGAAGGATGAACTCGCCCCGAAGGTTGAAGCGGGCACTGAAGAACGTCCTGCCAAACCAGTCCAGCCAACGCAGACAGAAGCAGGCGAAGGTTCGTCTGCACCCAAACCACCGCGGGATATCCTGGACTTCCTGCTTGAACTATGAAAGACTGAAGAAGAAGAAGCCATGAGGATGGCTGCTTGCAAGTTTCTGGTGGGTTCCAGCAAGGATGTTCTCAGTTCTTTTGCTGATTATGTCTTTGACAAGGATGGCAGTGGCCCGCGTCCCAGTGTTGAGAAGGATGATAGTGATCTTCCTTAATATTATGTAACATCGTTTATGATAAAATAAAAATCAAACTTTATTTATGAAATATCTGATCATATTTACATAAAATATCCGTTACATTTATACATAGTACTTCTTGAGGAATTTGCCATTGATGGGCATCATAGCAATTCGACCATCCAGCTATGAGAGTTGATAGGCTCCATTTGAAAAGACTTTGCTAACAATGTAAGGACCTTCCCACTTCGCATCGAACTTGCCTTTGTTCATGTGAGTCATAGTCATAGGACGTCTGACTGTTAGAACAAGTTCTCCATGCTGAAAGGCTCTGACTTTAACTTTGCGGTTGAAAGTCTTTGAGATACGGGCTTGATATAATTCAATATGCTGTTGAGCCAATAGCAGCTTCTCATCGAGTGCTTCTAATTCTTGAAGTCGAAGAAGATCGTTTTTCTCTGTAGTGAGCTCGTTAGCAATGGCGATCCTTAAGGACAGAATTTGAAGTTCTAGGGGAAGAACTGCTTCACAGCCATACACCAAAGAGAAGGGTGTAAAACCTGTAGGGTTACGGACCGTAGTACGGTAAGCCCAAAGACATTCACCAAGCTTTTAATTCCAGTTCCGTTTGTTAGTAGATACAAACTTCTTAAGGAGCTTGATGGTAGTTTTGTTGAAGGCTTCAGCTAAACCATTAGCGGCAGGATTGTAAGCTGTAGAAGCAATGTTGTCAATCCGATGATCATCGCAGAATCTTGTGAACTTTTGACTAATGAATTGTGGTCCGTTGTCATGAATGATCCTTCGAGGTACACCAAATCTGTAGATGACATGGTGTTTGACAAAGTTGATGACACTGCTGGTTTTGACTTCAGCCAAAGGTATAGCTTCAGCCCACTTAGAGAAGTAGTCTGTTATCGCTAATATGAACCGATGTCCTCTAGAAGAAGGAGGATTGATGGGACCTATAATATCTAAGCCCCAAGCTTCAAAAGGCCAGGAAGCAGCTGTCGGATGCAGAAATTCCGACGGTTTGTGGATGAAATCGGCATAGATTTGACAAGCGCGACATTTCCTTGCATATTCGATGGCATCTGATACCATAGAGGGCCAGTAGTAACCCATACGTCGGATACGATCCTGTAGTTTAGGACCGGGTTGATGTGCTCCGCAGATGCCATCATGAGCCTCGCGTAATACTTGTTTCGCTTCATCACCAGCGAGATAGCGCAAGAGAAGACCATCATAAGTCCGCCGATAGAGAGTTTTAGTAGTCTGATTGTAGTAGAACCGGAGAGATCGTCGACAAATACTCGTAGCCTCTTTAGGATCACTACAAGAAAAATGATCATTTACGGCGCACGAAACGCGCCGTAAATGATCTTTCACGACGTACATGTTGATGCCGTAAAAGGCCATGCCGTAAATGACCATATTATTTACGGCGCACATTTGAACGCTGTAAATAATCCCTTCATATTTTTTACAGCGTTCTAATGTGCGTTGTAAAAAAGTGGAGTTGACTATTTACAGCATTCACCTGTGCGCCGTAATTAATAGGATCATTTGGGGAATAGTCTTTTACAACGCGCATCTGAACGCTGTAAATGATCCATCTCCATCTTTTTACAACGTGCATTCGAACGCTGTAAATGACTCTTTCTATTTTTTACAACATGCAGTAGAATGCTGTGAATGATCATCTTTATTTTTTACAACGCGCTGCCGAACGTTGTAAATGACCCTATCCATCTTTTTGTCGCACACATTAATATGTTGTAAATGACCATTTTTATCTTTTTACAACGCTCAAGCGAATGCTGTAAATGACCCACTCAATCTTTTTACAACACATTTCGAACGTTGTAAATGATCCTATCCATCTTTATACAACTTGCATTCGAACGCTGTAAATGTCCTAACAATACAGAGACATTTGTTTCTGACATAACAATCGTGCATGCATGGATGAAGCAAGCTGAGGGAACAAATACAATAATAGCACCCAAATATATAGTAAAGCTTTGCCAAGTTCAAATGACACAATCACAAGTGCTAGTACAGTTCAAATTCATCACAAATGCAAATGTCAAACAAATATTCGGTAAAGCTTCTACCAAGTGCAACCAAAATGATTTTTAGATTCAAATGACACAAATGCAAGTGTGAAAACAAATATTCAGTAACAATTCAAATTCAAATGACACATTAAACAACTATTCAGTAAACTTCTGCCAAGTGCAAGAAAAATAACAGTTCAAATTCAAATGAAAAAAAATTACAACTTTCAATTGATAAGATCTCCTTATCGTTGTCTTGTATATTGAAAGAAAAACCACATCATTCATCTCTTCTTCAATTGATAAGATTGCCCTGAGTTGCTTTGGGAACAAAGTATTGAGTTCCTGTCATAAAAATTACAACATTATATTAGCACCCAAGGATAAAGTCCAAGTCACATATGTAGAGAGAACACAATTCAGATTACATAAATCTGTAACAGATTACATAAAAATTACAACTGTGTAAAAAATTTGTGTAATAGTTTACATAAATCTGTAAAACTGTCACTTACCAATATTTTTCTTATTTGCCAGCAAACAAGACTTTCCAGCAGGACTTCGTACAAGAAAGTGTCTTATTTGCCAGCAAGACTTCATCAAGATAAAGTTTCGTACAAGAAAGTGTATCAATATTTGCCAGCCTAGACTTAAGAAAATAATTTTCTCCACTCACTGCTCACCTACTTATACTCTTCCCTCTTACTCTTCACTAGCTCACTAACTCAATTACAAATTTCTGATACACTGAGATACTTTACTGCTACATGACAAACTTACACTCTAAATCCTCACCTTTGGACACTCTTGACACTTCACAGATGTAAGCACTAAGACACTTGCACTCTCCACTTCTCTTACATGTTGTTACCTACGGCTCTAACCTCCCTAATCTTAAACAACAAACAAATAATAGTCCTTCTTTCCTCCTCATAGTAGCTCGAGTAAGGAGGGTTGCCTGCCTGGCCTGGGCAGGGGCCAACATGGCCTAAGCAAGCTGCTGCTATGTAATTGCCAACTACAGTAATGCAAATCCAGGGCATTGCCCTGCTGCAGGCAGCTGCCTGCTGCTACATGGCAAGGCCAACTTACCCAAATGCAGGCAGCTGCTGCAGTGCAATACAAGCAAGACAAAGCCCTGCTGCTACATGCTACCCAAATGGTTATAATTATGCATGATGTCTTGTGCAACTCCTCTGGCTTAGGATTCTGATATGCATCACTAACTTCTTGATTAAATTTGTAGGTTTATAAAGCTAGAAGAGTTGCAAGAATGAAGATGATAGACGACGATTTTGATGAAAAGGCAGAAATTTGAAAAGCACAAAAGCTAAAAACTATGGCAGAGAAGAAAAAATATCTCAGATATCGTATGATATAGTATGATATAGTAACTTTAGGAGTTTAGGTCTATACTTCTAATTCTATAATAGTAGGGAGGTGAATCCTTCCTCTCAAACACATAGCCGATGTGGAACATAAACAGGAGATAGGACTACTATGTATAGACACACTTAGTCCAGTAACTCAAACATGTTTATTATTTTGCAAGTTAGTATGTGAATTCTGCATATTGAGGGAGCAGCCCCACTTGTGGATAAGATCACTTTGCACGGATCAAATAGGTGTTATGGTGGCCTTCCCAGTTGCAATCCCCTTGTATTTCCCTTCATAGTGCCTTTGCTTTCGATATGCTAATACTAACAACAGACTTCAAAGAATTCCATAGTCTATTATTTTTCCAGACATGAACCAAGGTATGTAAAAGATTGTCAACAATTTTTTATTAAAAAACGGCATGTTAAAAGATTTTCCTGATATTACAAAAGAAAATCCAAATACAGAAGTAGTTTGGCAGTTTCATGTTTATTACAAAATTTGACAATCAAAGTGGAACTTTTGATGAAGTATATACCTCGTTATGTCTCACAGGAAGCTCATTATACTCAGATGCACCAGAAAGAATATGCAGAAATACCTATAACAAAATCAACTTTAGCCTAAGAATGTCTAAAAGATGAACAAGGTTTGAATTGCAACATTCTTACTTACTTCCAGCGTAGTTTTTGGACCTATGTTTGACTCGAACATCGATACTGTCATGTAGCTCAAGTAATACTGAGATGCAATTGTACCTAACATGAAAGGCTCCACAGCATTTTCACTCACCTTGATGCAACCACTATCTTCCAGATCTTCAATTGTAGTTTCCACTAATCTGTAGAAGATCAAATATCATATAATCATACATAATCGACTTTTTCCATGAAAGTTTAATGTTCATGTTGTGATGTAACTACCTTGACAGATATGAATTTATAGTTTTGCTATCGGCATCTTCTAGACCATAGTAAGCTGGATTTTTAACCTGTAATATGGAACATAGTTGAATCCAACATATATTGGAATGTGCAAACTTTTGAAATTATAACCCATCATAGTCAAATAAAGTATGCATTCATCATGATATATTTAATTTGTAACAAAATCCTCTAAAATCAAACCAGCTACTCAAACTAAGACCATAACTAGATAAGTATGATGCTGCTATGGCATCAAAAAGATGTTACTTTTTTCAGAAGATCAGCCCAATTCACATAGCAGATGTTACTTCTTTAAGGTCTGCGAAATTGACATAGTATTTCATTAACAAAATCAGAGTTGAGGATAGTTCCATGCCTACTAGAAATTGCTGGAAAGTATCAAGTTCAGAAGTCAAAAAAAAAAAAAAATTTGATTGTTAGGTATTTTAATCAGAAAGCTATTAACAAGATGGTCACCTAATACACCTATTTGGGATAAACGTTCCACTCATGCTGTTGTTTTTTGCTTTCATAGATTTAAACATGCTTGTATTGCACAAGATAATCAAAGGCACAAGGCGCACTCGAGGCGCAAAGGGTCTATATCTTCCGAGGCGCAAGGCGCACTTAAGGTGCGCGCCCGAGTGAAGTGGGGCACAAAATAAAAAATAATAAAAATATACATAAATAAATTAGTAACGTAAGAAATAAAATCAAATAACATATTAAAACCAAAAAAACATGTTAACATAACCAAGTGAACTAGCATAGCAACAACAACACTCAACAAAACTAACAAGAATTTGTATTTTTCCTACCACGCTTTTAGTAAATTTTAGTTTTTCAAGTTCAACTGTAGCCGACTTTGGCAACCGTGGAAAGGGCTACCTCTCTAACACTTGTATGAGGTAAGGACTATTTCCCTGTCTCTTTTTTCTGTAAAAAAAATAAAAACAAAAACATACATAAGGCGTGCCTAGGCGCACCTTCTCTTTGTTGCGCCTTGCTGAAAGGCGCACCTAAGGCATGCCTTGGGTGCGCCTGGAGAAATGCGCATCGCTTAGATAAGTGTGAGGCATACCTAAGGCACGCCTTGGTATTGCATGTACCCGGATGTAAGTTGCTAGCACATTGTTAGCATAGATGATATTTTAAACTGAAACCCATACCAAGCGACGAAAAAGATAGGTCCATGTGAGATAATGCATTGCATCCTCCATATGGCAAATTGTGCCGGAAACAATTTCTGCATTTATATGGTCATGTAAATGTTCCCGCAGATTACTCTCAACAGGGAATGGTTCATAAAGAAACTGCAAGAAAGCAACAAGGGAATACAGCTCAGCAACTCGCTAACAAAGAGTTAATTTGCTCAAATAGTGCACAAAACAAAACCTTCTTGTAGAAGCTCTTTTTTGGTTCATGAACAAGAATAACAGCCTTTCCATGCTGATCATATTGTGGCCGACCTGCACGGCCCATCATTTGCATGATGTCTGTAATAGGAAAATCAACATATCTCTTGGCTTTTCCATCATAGTATTCAGTCCCCTGAAAGCAACAGGGTTAGCTCATACCATCCGCAAGAAGCGACCATCAATAAGTTAAAAACAAACCACTTAATCAGACCTTAATTATCACTAGATGGGCAGGAAGGTTGACACCCTATGCTAGCGTACTCGTGCATACCAAGACCTACAGAATGAATGTAGGGGTATAATATTAAGCAAACTTTTACGAATGTGTAACATTGTGGAATGACAAACTGTAGTGATACCAGGTTAATCAATATTAAAGATGTATAGAACCTGGATCTTATTATTCGCAAAAAGTTCCTCAACCAAAGATCTATCCCTGTCATTCAACCCTGCATGATGCAGTCCAATTCCAAACTGCAGTGTGTGCCTTAAGTTGTTTTCCTTAATCTGTGAAAGGACCATTTCAAGTTCCTCTTCTGGCATATTAAGAAACTGTCTAGGGTTCTCATCAGATGCTGCAAGCTGTGATTTAATCCATGCTCAACAAAAAAGTTTTTTTTGCTTGTATTCCACAATTGTAACCAAATGCAATATCTTACCTGAATAATGTCTAGAGCAGTAAGTCTTGTCTGACGACGAGATGAAACAAAAATGAGTACTGGTTTTGAAGGTGAATGGGTACATATGGCAGCATATGCAGGTTTGTTCATGCTATTCATTCTCGGACAGTAGAACTTCCCTGGATACCCCTGGTCAAGCCAAAACAGTAGAAAAGCTTGACAACATCAGAAGTAAAAGAAGCAAAATCCCATAATCCTGGTAACTCCAGATCTAATGAAAGTGCTACTGATTGATTATAGATTGCAAGAGAACGTATAGACATGAATAGTCATGACTATCATCACTTGATATATAGCATATATCTAATACTGGTGACAGCATGGACAAAAATGTCTATACATCAAATACTGAATAGAGCTCATAAGGGAAGATACCTGATAGGAAGTCACATGACCGACCATGAAATGCAAAATTGATGTCAAATGCCTCGATAATTTCAGCTTTGAACCACTGAAATTAGAAAACTCCATATAAAATATTCGTCGTGTCAATCCTAGAAAAGAGGAGTGTTAATCAAAAGAAGCTATCTTGTATCACCAATGCTAAGGACACTTCAGTTTATGTTAGGGGCTATCACATATTAGGAGACAACACACTTAAGTTGTTAACCTCCGTCTTCCTTAAAGACGATATTTTTAAAGTGTGTTTTCTACTTTTTTTTTTCCAAATTACAACATCCAAACATAATCCATTACTTACTTGAGATAAACTGTCCATCCTCACACAAAAATATACTTCTATTGGGTTGAAAATGTTAACAAATGAAATTACAGTGGACTATTACAGATCAAAATAATCTCGTAAAAAATATGGCTTCCTAAGTTCCTTACTATTGTCAATGCAAACTCTTGACCATTAACCAACCTCTGATGCTTGACTCTTCTTCCTAATAATACCAATTATCTCCACTTATTCTATAGTCCAAAAATAATAAGGATGAAAATGTTTTCCTTGGCATTTTCCCCATCAAACATTACACTATTCGGTAACTGCAATCCTTGACCATTAATCAACCTCTGATGCTCAACTCAATAGAACATCTTCCTAAAAATAATAATTGTCTAAACTTATATAAAGTCTAAAATAATATGGATGAAAAGGTTTTACATGGCTTTTTCCCTTCTAAAGAATCTCCATTCCAGCCTGTTCCATTTGTTTAAGCATCAAAATGATAATCATCAACACAACATGCTACAACTATATCAATAACAAAATAGGCAAATAACTTTGAAACCAATAATAACAAGAAATTACCTTTCCAGTAATTATCAACTCCTAAGCGACATTTTCACAAACAGACGGAGTGCGATGTTGAGGTATGCTATCCCGTGGATCAGCAGACAGCACGTTGAATTAGCCTGCTGGCCGATGCCAATGTGTATTAGCCCTCCTAGCATGTCAATGCAGCTGTTCGGCTTCAGCGGGTCGATAGATAAGTTTTCGGGGGCGGAGGGGTCACTATGGGGTGTTGGTGGTACAAATGAAGGAGACGTAGGAGGACAGTGGGTTCTCGGCGACGGCTTAATGAACGGTGGACGTCGCGGGGGAGGGGTGCACCTAGGGTTGATGGAAGGCCAAGATGACCGGCGGTAGCAGGGCCTATGGATGACAGGCGGCCCCGGCGGCTAAACATAGAGGAGGGGGAGCGGGGGATGAGGGGGTCTTTTGAGAATAGGGGTTATGGGAGTGTCATGAGGCTTGGGGCTTGGGAGTCGCCAGAGCTAAGTTGACTACAACCATTGTCGTCGAGGTAGAGAAGGAGAGCTATCTAGGGTTAGGGGAAGAGGGAGATGCATCGACATAAGTGGGCAGAGGCGACGAGGAAGCAGACGAGGGTCTTATCGGCGAAGCGAATGAAAGAGAGGGCTGGGAGTGAGAGGAGGAGAAGAAGAGATCTAAGAGTGAGCGAGAGAATGATAGCGAGGGAACGGGAGGCTATCAAAAAATTTGAAGGGAAAGTGAAATATTTGGTTGCCCATTTCATTTCGTTATTTTTTCCCATAGATTTTAGGACGTTCTGTGTGTGCCATATTTGATATAAATACATTTATGGTGTAAAGAGACATTACATATTGTTTTGGAATCTTTTAAGGCGTTTATGAAAATGCATGTCGTTAATTAGATTTTACGACACAATATTTTACGTATGCCTTAATTTCAATGTTATAAAAAGTCACTTTTCTTGTAGTGGAGGGAAATGAAATATGGGAGAAGCACAGCCGATCCCTGCCAAACCCTACTTTTTGGGGGGAAATAAACTTAAGGAGGGAATAAAACTTAAGGGGAAAAATAAAATAAACTTAAGGGAGGAATTAAAACATTAAGGGGAAAATAAACTTAAGGGGGGAATAAAAACTTAAAGGGGAACCAGATAGCCGATCCTAATTTTTAAGGGGACAATTACAACATGCATAGATATGGGCCGTAAATGAGTGGTCAAACACAACGCACAAAAATGTATGCCGTAAATGAGTATTCAATTACAACACGCAGCAATGCATGCCGTGAAAGAGTGTTCAATTACAACACGCAAAAAATGTATGCCGTAAATGAGTGTTCAATTACAACACGCAAAAATGCATGCCGTAATTGAGTCTTCAATTACGGCATGCATGTCAAACACGCCGTAAAAAAGACAAAAAACAACTCTTTTACGGCATGCATATTTGTACGCCGAAAATGAGTATCATTTACAACGCGCATCAACTGCACGCCGTAAATTGCGCGCCGTAAATACTACATTTTCTTGTAGTGGATCTTCGGGAAGTATGTCGTGAACTACAAAGTCGATAAAATGAGTTCTCCAGTCTTCATCGATAACATTGACTTCAACAAGATTGCTGAACTCAATATTACGATTGTTTTCGACATAAAACAACTCACGATTAGAAACGACCACCACCTGCTGTCTTTTGATAGGGATGGCTAAGACAGCTGCAAGATTGGCCAAGGCATCTGCTTCAGTATTACAAGCTCGACGAACATAGTCGATGAAGAAAGCTTTGAATGATATAGCCATGTTGATTGCCGCTTCATGTTAAGGCACTAGATCTTGATGGCGAACTTCGTAGGTTCCTCTGATCTGGTTGACAACCAGCTTGGAGTCGCCGTAGACTTCGAGATATTCAACGTCCAATTGTTTAGCTAATTGAAGACCGATCAGTAAATCATTGTATTCTGCTATATTGTTGGAGCATGGTTCATCTAGAGAGTAGGCTCTTTGGATAGTTGACCCGTCTGGAGAAACGAGAACAACCCCAACTCCTGCTACAATGGCACCATGGGGTCCAATTCTGGATGCACCATCAAAGAATAGACGCCAAGTAGGAAATTCTTCGGAGATCATATTTGATTCTAATGTCTCATCTGGAATTTCATCATAGAGTTTGGATGTTTCTGGTATAGGATGAGCCGCTAAGAAATCCGCCAGTGCTTGACCTTTGACAGAATTTTGTGGAACATATACCATGTCATATTGGGCTAGCAGAATGGCCCACGTAGCCAGCCGAGAATTGAGTGTGCTGGGCTTTTTCATCAGTACTCGAAGAGGATTAACTCAGGATATGACATGAATAGTTTGACCAATGATATAATGTCGAGTCTTTTGAACAACGAACATAAGAGCTAGGCATTCTTTTTCGACCGGACTATAACGATGTTCAGCACCAATCATAGTACGACTGAGATAGTAGATAGCTTGTTCATGACCTTCTTTGTTCTTTTGGGCAAGTAAAGCACCCAATGAATGATCCATAGCACGGACATACATTAAGAATGGTATGCCCGAGATTAGTGGCACCGAGACTGGTGGATTCATAAGATATCGTTTGATGTCATCGAATGCTTTTTGACATTCTTCAGTCCAGATGAAAGAGACACCTTTCTTCATCAGCTGAGTGAATGGTCTGCAGCATCCAGACAAATTCGAAATAAATCTCCTGATGTACGCAAGACGACCTTGGAATCCTCGTAGCTCTTTTAGGTTGCGTGGAAGACGCATCTCTTGAATGGCTTTGATCTTCTCGGGATCCACGTGTATACCCTTAGAGGTAATGACGAAGCCGAGAAATTTACCGCTTGAGACACCCAAGAATGACTTGGTGGGATTCATCTTGAGTTGATGTTGGCGCATGAGATTGAAGATTATTCTCAAATCTTGGATGTGATCTTCTTTTAGACGACTCTTGACAGCGATATCGTCAACATAACATTCGACTGTTTTACGCAGATAATCTCGAAAAATGATACTCATAGCTCGTTGATAAGTTGCACCAGCGTTCTTGAGACCAAATGGCATCACACTGTAGCAAAAGACTCCGCGAGGAGTGCGGAAAGAAGTGTATTTTTCATCTTCAGGATTCATCCGAATCTGATTATATCCAGAGAATCCGTCCATGAAGGATATTCGTTCGAACCTACAGGTATTGTCAATCATGACGTCCGTGATAGGAAGAGGAAATTCATCTTTTGGACATGCTTTATTGAGATCCCGAAAGTCGATGCAGACTCGAACTTTACCAGTTTTCTTTAGAATTGGGACGATATTGGCTACCCAATCAGGATGTTGTTCTTCTCGGATGAAGCCACAAGCGATGAGCTTCTTGACTTCATCATCGATTGTATCCATCATTTCTGGCTTGAAGCGCCGATGTTGTTGTTTGACCGGTTTTGCATTCGGCAGAATATTCAATTTATGAGTAGCAACTTTAGGATCTAGACCTGGCATGTCTTCGTAACTCCAAGCAAATACATCAATGTATTCTTTAATAAGAAGAATTAATTCTTGCTTATCTGCCTCTGGGAGGTTCTTGCTGATGAATATTGGACGAGGTGACCCGCTCTCTCCTATATCAATTTGCACCAATTGATCTTCAGTAGGAGGTTCTCGCTGTTCGAATCGGAGTTCCCATTGATTATCCATTCGTTGAGCACAAGGATCTGTTTCGGGACTTTCTTCAATATCCTCGCCATATCCTTCTGGAAGTTCAGCGGAGACCATGTTGGAAGATACAATCAGCCGATGAACTTGGCCAACACTGGTATCAGAATCCCATGATCTGGAATCAGAAGAGTTAGAGCGCTCCTCGCTATCAGATTCGGAAACTGCTGGGGATAACATCGGGGGAGAAGCATATCCGAGACCTCTTTTGGTCCTACTGTAATACATTTCTGACTTTCCTTCCGGAACAGTAGTACGAATAAGAGTTCGTCTACCCTTGCCGTAATTGAGGCCACTCTTGAAGTCATAACCCATTTTTTGGATGATGTCTTTTGATTGTTGACTATAACGTCGGAATTGGAGATGTCCCGTGTCATTACATTTGCTATCATCCGTATAACTGAATTGTTGTTTCGGTCCTTTACTAAAAAGTATTGGACTCTCGCCTTTCTTTCGAGCGGGAACAATACGATATGAATCTTTTGGATCTTCAAATGAGACTTCTGTTTGAAGAGATTGTACAACTCCCATTGTAAATGACTGATAGCTATCTAACATATCCAAATAGCATTTAGTATGATAAATGACATCAGTATACTGGAAAGTAGATGCTTTTTCATTGATCTGTACATTCGTATTTACAACAGGACCTTTAGCCTTAGCAGGCTTGGTCAGATTAATTACAAGAGGGAGAGAAGAAGAACGTGGAGGAGGATTGGCCTTGTTACGACGGAGGTCGATAACAAGCGGCTCAGAGGAGGTGAGCTCCCTTTATCCTTGTTATGAGTTAGATCAATAACAAGAGGCTCAGAAGAAGTGAGCTGCTTTTTGTCCTTGTTACGACGTAAGTCAATAACAAGTGGCTCAGAAGAGGTGAGCTCCCTTTTATCATCATCAATCGGTTGTTTCTGGGCTGGCAAGTGAATAGCCAGTGGCTTAGAAGACTGAGGATGAGATACTCGTCCTTTAACAGGTATGATAAGGGTGTCTTTAGGCACTGCTTCTTGCTCTTTTTCAGTATCCAGAGACAACACCACCTTCATGAATTCATCCTTATACATACGAGCATCGTTGTAGTATGCTTCGACGCCTTTGAAAGGATAGAGATCAGCAACCTCTTTTTGCACCTCTCCATTGTCATCAACATATTTGAAACATTGATGAAGAGTTGAAAGAACAATATTGTGCTCATGCAGAAATGGTCTCCCCAACAGAGCATTGTAGGAACAACCATGATTGTCTATGATATAGAAGGTCACTTTTGTGCGAAGATTGCCAATATGGAGTTTTAGGCGAATCTTGCCCAAAGGCTCACTCCTTCCCTGGTTGAACCCGAGAATGGTGGTGATTGTACTGGAAAGACTATGCACTGGAATCTTTAGCGCATCCAACATTGTCTTCGGCATGATGCTAAGAGCAGATCCTGGATCTATAAGGATACGATCGACTTTCATCGAATCAACATATCATGTATAGTAGAGAGGACGATCATGCCTATTGTCTTCCATTAGCATGTCATCTTGTGTGAAAGTGATGTTTGGAATCAATTCCAGAACACTATGACAATGAAGGCAAGAGACAGGTTCTGTTGTAGGTTTCTTCAGAAGGGCTAGACAAGTTTCAGTTTGCATGAGAGCCTCACTCAGAGTTTCTCGAGTCTCTTTGGAAAGACGCAAGAGCTCGAAGATGGACAGCCTGGCCGGTGTATTGGCTAATTGAGCCAGGATATCAAAGTTGTAAGGCTTTTCAAGTCCGGAAGGAGATAACTTCTTCAAAAGTTTGTCAAAGCGGACTTGCTGTTTACCTTTGTCAGCGGCCGTCGGCTTGGGAGAAATGGGCACCACAACCGGTGAGGGTACAGAAAAAATATCCTCAGTGGAAACAGGCTGCACTGGAGCCGGCTCAGAAGAAGAGGCAGGATTCTCTTGAGCTTCGGGATAATCCTTCAGATAAGCTTTCCCTGATCTGGTGCCCAACAGAATTTTCTCGTCAACTATGGGGGTCAAAAGACACCATGTTACAAGTCTTTGTCTTGCCTTTAGAGTGGTCTTTCTTCTTGGAGGAAGAGGGAAGTTCAAACTCTGAAGCAAGATCTGGATGAATCCACATAATCTTGCCATTGTCAAGAGACAAGGGAACGAGACCTTTACTTCGTGGAGGAGGGAGATTCTCAATCTCAAGAGTAGCTTTGGGGATAGGAATGACGCCATGCTGCACCATCTGTGGAGGGAAGTCACCGAATTGAACTGAAACCATATTTACAGTCACAGTCTTCTCGTCTTGCTGCAGAGTGACAACACCAGCATTGACCAGCTCTTGTATCTTGCCTTTGAGCACGTAGCATGCCCGAGTAGGATGCCCAATGAACCTGTGGTAGACACAATATTTGGGATGATCAGTCTTACCGACTTCATCAGGCTTTTTTGTGTCTGGGAGTTGGATCTTGTTGCTTTTGATCAAGCAATCAAAGATGCTTGCAGTGTCATTCTCGTCGAAGGAGTACTCTACTTTAGGACGAGGTTCCCTTGGTGGAGGTACAGAAGGAGTAGAAGTGGACGTAGGTGGAGCTACATTGACAGCCAGAGACTCTTTGCTCTTCAAATTGATGTTCAAAGTCTCCTTGTTCTTGCGATTATTCTGGCGATTATCTCCACTTGATGTCTGGTGTTCATCCCGATCGGGGTTCGACATTTGTACTCCCAGCTGCTTGAACTTGTCAGCGCTAACTTCAGCTGCTTTAGCGTTGACAATGAAGGATGGCCAATCTTGGAACTGAGTTGACCCTGTCCACATACTAATGATAGGCAAAAGATTTGCCTTACAGGTGTCTATGGTGACAGCGACCGGAGTCCCAGGAGGCATCTTCAAGGCTTCTCGGCAAAATCTTTCAATAAAACTTTCAGCAGTTTCATTATGTTTTTGCTTGATTTTATTAAGGGCTGACATGGTCATATCATTGATCCCCTCATAAAATCGTTCCAAGAAGATTTGTTTGAGACCCGAGAAGGAGGTGATACAGCCATCGGGCAAGCTTCTATACCAATCGTATGCTACGCCGGCTAAACAACCGACGAATACTCTGGTAAGAAGAGCATCATTTGGCTGGAGTTGGACGGTCATTACCTCAAAGTGATTGATAAACTGGCTAGGGGAAGTACTGCTATCAAACAGAGAGATTATTAGGATTTTGTACTTTGGAGGAAATGGAACTTCTTTCCATTCAACTGGATAAGGTTGCTTGATCCCCAACCTTTGCAAGTTGTCTTTCTCCTTGAAAGCCTCGAACTGAGTGCGCAGGAGTTTGACAGCTTCATTAGCGTCTTCTGATGATGAAGAAGGAGCAGGTGGAGTCACAGTGTTAGGGGGAGGAACAGCATGATAAGCACCACCCCCAGTACCTGATTGACTGGGTGCAGATTGAACTTGTACAAGAGGTACTTGAGGAGATACTACCCCCAGCCCTGCATTGACAGGTACCGATGATGCTATAATTTTCGAACTTACAGCAGGTACAGTCGGTGGTGTGGTATGTTGTGCCACGATGATAGAATGCATACTAGCGACCATTTCAGCCATGGTCTTCAGCTTGTCTTCTAGTGCAGCGATTCGCTGTTCCTGATTTGCAGAAGTTGAAGCATCTGGATCTTCATTGACAACATAAGCTGTCACTTCTCTTGGTACAGTGGAAGACACTGTCTGTTCAGAGCTTTCGCTGTATGCATCATAGTCGGAGAAAGAGTCGTCTACCGAATGAGAAGTAAAAAGATAACCCAAAGGATCTTGAAGAAGATTCCTTTGACCGATTGTGTCTCGGCTTCAGGATCGGGTATGTCGAAATACTACTTCAGAAGATTCCTGGAGTAAATCTAAATACCGTTGGCTAGGACGGCGAGGCTTTCCATACTTAGAGCACTTTCTACCCCCAGTGTCTCGAGAGGTCATGTTAACAGAAGCGTACAACACTTCGTTTTCATCCTCTGACTTAGGTCCAGAATTTGCAAAGTTCAGACGATCAAAGACAGATCTTTTTATTGTTTGACAACAACATTGGATAATGACTTTGTGATTGCAATGATGATCTGATGATTGAACTGGAGGTGTCGAGACGTTGTCCCGCTTTTGCCTGAGATGTTCCCGGAGATCAAAAGATTAAGGGATCTGTTCTTTGACAATATTCAGAATATGGTTCCGATTCTTCAAATGTTTTGTCCCTTGAGTGTACAGGGAAGTGCTCACTTCATTGGCATAAGTGTCGAGATTTTTGACCCTGGAAATTTGCCTCTGATACTGATTAGTTTTCGGCATTGGCTGTTTGCGTTTTACCAAAGTTGGTCGATTGAGATAAGTTCTTAGATCAGCAAATTCACCCCCAGGGGTTTCTGTTTGAGACACCAGCAATTTTTCCTGTTTCGATCGGGATATCTTGAGAGTTGGAAGATCTTGGAATTCTGCTACCGGGGTGGGCAGAATACCTCTTTGATCAGTACAAGTTCTCTTGACATGGAGAGAAGAATCCTTGTTTGAAAGGGTTCTTGTACTGACTGGTGCCAAGGCACGTTCAGGTTGATCTTCTACGGTAAAAACCGAGAAAGACTGAGAAAAGACCAAAGGGCCTTTTCCTTTGTTTTGTGAAGAAGGGTTAGCTAAAGAGCGTTTCCCTCTGTTGTCTTCCAAGTCATGAAACAAGGAAGTTTGAGAAAAGACCAAAGGGCCTTTTCCTTTATTTTGTAGAGGAGGAGGAATAGCCAAAAGACTACCCCCAGTGGATTGCGCAGGTGCAACAGGGTGCTTGGGAAGAGGAGTAGAGCTTTTCCCTTGCTGTGAGAAGAAGAGAGTTTAGCCAAAGGGCTGTCACTCCTGGATTGCGTAAGAACAGTTTGCGCATGGGTTGATGGCGCACTGGCAGGTTGCGCAGGATGTCTTCTGGCCTAAACCACAGTGGTTTGCGCAGGAGGAGCCTTGTTGCCAGAGTGCTTGAGTTGTACTCTGGTTGCTGGAGTAGTGGACTGCGCAGGCAGAGTAGCAGCCAACTGCGCCAGAGAAACATGAGTCTTGTATTTTGACAGAGCAGCATAAGAAGTTTGTGCACTGGCCACAGCAGATTGTGCATGTATGGTAGAGGCAGTTTGTGCAACAGCAGAGACAACAGACTGTGCAACAGCCTTGGTGGTAGAGACTTTAGACTGCGCAGCAGTCTTGGTGGCAGGATGAACAGATTGCACAGCAGTCTTGCTGACAGAGTCAATAGACTGCGCAGGAGTCTTGGGGACCCACACTGGGCGCACTTTGCTCGAGGCAGAAGTTGTTGTAGTGCGAGGAGTGGTCCTAGAGTTGATCATGGCTTCGTAGGCTATCTGGTAGACCTTCACAACCAGCGTCTTCTGTGTCTTTTCGATAGATGCAATGTCACATTGAGTTATCACTTCCTCGTCGGAGGAGAAAGTCGTCCCCAGCAGAGTCGCCCTTTTGTTTGTAAAAACAAAAGTATGAACTTTATTTCAACAAACTTTGTAAAGAGATTACAAGAATTTTGGAAAAGTACAACTGTAGGAATCCAATCTAGAAGACGATTGCTTTATCCCTTGGACGATGTGAACTTTGAAGACGATAGCCTCGGAAGTTGAAGTTGAAGGCAAAAGCCTCGGAAGAATGCAGCAGCACTTGGGCAAGAACTCCTGAACTCTCTGATATTTCTGAACTTTATGTCTGATCCCCTTGAATGAAGACTTGAAACTCTATTTATAGAGTTCTGGAAATAACTAACTTTTAGTTATTCTGAATGGCGCAAGTTGGATTGCGCATGGACTGGTTTGCGCAGCATCAGACTGCGCTGGCAGTTGTTGGATCGTGGGCCAACTGTCTTGGACACAAGGCATCTCTTGATTGAATTGCGCATGATCGTTTGCAGACGGTTGCCATGTAGTGAGCTATTGATGGCATGAATGCCACGTGTACATTTGTCAGTTATCATGATGAAGTGCGCCATCTGAATTGCGCTGACTTCGGATTGTGCTGGCTTCGGATTGCGCTGGGATGGACCGCGCTGGGCTGGATTGCGCTGCAAGCAGATTGCGCTGCATGTACAACTGTCCTCGAGCGCTGTGCGGCGCAATAAACGAACAGTCTTCTCGTTCTTTGTGCTGTCAGTTGTCAGAAGATTTGATTGTGTCAGGTAATGATGACATGGCCACGTCAGCTTGCGCACTTGAGAGTGTGCGCAGACCAGTCTGCGCAATCTAAATGATGTGCAATCTGACTCCTGCGCAGTTCATTTGAAAGATGTATTTCTTGATTTTTATGACTTTGTTGATGGGTGCAACTTGATTTTTTTAGGACCTACAATCTCCTGTTGATTTTGCCTTATATTTCACATGTTCTATATGCTCTTATGCTATACCTTGATTGGAGGCTAGGTTCTGTTTGGGAGAAGGGTTACAACCCCGGTCCTCGTTTGGTTTATGGGTTGTAGCTCGGCTTTCGAACGGCTTCCCAGTTTTCCCATATCTTTGTCTTGTATTTCATTATACTGTCTCTTATAGAATTTGTCAATTCATATGGAACTGCTGTTAGTGTTTGTACTTGCTCATTTTTCTGACAGGATACCGTTGATATATTACAGATGACTCTGAGGCAGATTGCCCGACCTATTATGGGGTCGAGTTAGATGGAGTAGACCTGGACCGTGGCTTGATAGTAGAGCCACTAGACTTTGCACTCCCAGAGTAGTTAGTTTAGTTAGGCTTGCCTGGACTGCGATCCAGCTTCTTGTTTTATACTGTAGTAGCTTATAGTTATATATTTGTGACCCTGTGATGTTGTATATATCTCTGGGCTTGTGTTGGATCTTGAACTTATTTCCTATTTTCATCTATCATATTTTCTTTTCGTGCTATCTACCTTAGTTTTATCTTGTGATTGAGACTGTATGTCACCTCCATTCGGAGTGTATATACTATACAGGTACCTTTATACTGTTTAGTTGTAGTATTTATAGATGACCTATACAGCGTTCTACTGTCGATTCTGCGGCGTAGGCTGGACGTAATCACGTACTCGTGCCCCTAATCAGGGTGCGGGTCGTGACATTTTTTTGATGAACAACATTTCACATTCGATGAAAGTGATTAGTATTATGATTTTGCAAGTATTACTCATAATCCTTGTTTTAGTAAAGTTTTCAGATCTACTACTAGAGCAGAGGCTATGAAAATATTTCAAAAAGGAATGACAACTTTAAAACAAAGCTTGGTAAATGTTAGTAAGTTTGTTTTAACTTATGATATATGGACTACTAAACAAAATTATACTTATATTTGCATAACGACACATTATATAGATCTAAAGTGGATATTGTAAAAGCATATTATTTGTGTACGATCTTTAGAATTTTTACATACTGGTTCTGTAATCGGTGGCGCTATCATGCAATTTTTACGTGAATACGATATTCACAATAAAAATTTTACAATTTATTTTGTTAATGCTAAACACTTTTTGTATTAGTATTTTAAGTTCACAATTTTTGCCTATAATAGATGACAATTTTTTCATGTTAGATGTGCTTATCATATTATTAATTTAGTTGTGCAAGAATGCCATCAATTTTTTAAGTAAATTTAAAAAATCTCAGATTATGTCTACAAAGTTTGAACACTTTTGCAAGTAGATAACAAGCTTTTAAAATTTTATGTGCACAATATGGTATCACTTTTAGGAAATTTGTTAAGGATGCACCACATAAATAAAATTCTACTTATTTAATGTTTAAATCTTGCATTAGAATTAAAGAAGTTATTACTCATTATTTTAATGTTAATCCAAGTTTGGATTATCAAGTTGAAAATGATTGATTAATTGCTAATTCTATTTATGAATTTTTAGAATTATTTTACAATGATACATGTATTTTATCTGGAGTTTATTATCCAACTCTTCTCTAGCGTTAACGAAAATTATTAACATATCTCATTTATTTTTTAAATATAGAATTGTTCATGGTTTTGATTATGTTGTTTCCAAAATGGAAACAAAATTTCGTAAATATTGGGGTGAAATACCTCATCTATATTGTTTGAATTCAGTTTTTGGTCTGAAGATTAAATTAGATAGCGTATTCATATTGTTAGATGTTTTCATGAAAATACGAATGTTGATGTAAGTAACTTAAAGTAGACATTAGAGATGTTTTAGATTCTTTAATTACTTTGTAGAAGAACGAGTTGTATCGGCCCGACCCGGTACACCCGTTCAAGTTGGTAGTAGTAGCTCTGGTTTTATGTCTAAATTATCACATGGTAAGAGCGTACTGCAAAGGAAGAAACAAAAAAAATAAATCTTCCCTACTAACTCAGAAATTATCGTTATATTTAAATTCATATGAAGAAGATGATGATGAATCTGCATTTTATTTTTTTATTTTAGAATGATGGAAAATATAAAAAAAAATATTGTATACTTTCTTCTATAGCACGTGATATACTAATGGTTCCGGTGTCCACGGTAACAACGGAATCTTGTTTTAATGCAGATTCAATGATGCTAAGCAAGAAGAGCAGGATGCTGCCACATATTTTAGACTGTTATGTCAGTCTCAGATTGACCTGCAATCTCCTGCTCGGTCCGTCTGTTATTTTCTTTTACCTTTTTATTACTAAAAAGAATTTATTATGGTTGCTTAAAATTTCTCACTCATAGAATTGTAGACTTCATTTTTTATTTGGTCTTTTAGTGTTTATTTTATCAAATGAAGATTAGAAAACAGATTAAAACTCAAAACCTACCGGATATTGATACTCATTTTTCACAAGAAAGGAAAAGTAGAATAAATATATAGGAAATTTGGCATGCAGAACACTATATAGCTAAGAATTCTATATTTTCGGGAATCAACTTTCAAGTAATTAATTTTTTGAAAAATTACATTGCATGTTTGGTGACAATATAAATATTTTCGAAAAAAAAATTATAAAAAAACAAAATAACGTCAAACAGGAAAAAAAATAAAAACAACAAAAAACAATCAAAAGAACAAAAACGACAAAAACAAAAAAATATAAACAAAATAAACATAAAATGAAATAAAGCGACCAAAAAAATCCAAAAAGCCCAAAAACGATAAAAAGGCAAAAAAGACCACAATGGCCAAAACGAGAAAAGCAAGCGACAAAAAGCAAAAAAATGTCAAACAACAAAACGACAAAAAATGACAAACTAAAAAATGATAAAAAAACGACAACAAAAACGACAACAAAAAAACCAAAAACTACCCAAAAAAAACTACTTAAAAATAATAAAAAAAGACAAAAAAGGCAAAAAAAAAGACAAAAAATAACAAAAAAAATGATAAAAAAGATTAAAAAAACTACACAAAAGCGACAAAGAAGACAAAAAGAACAAAAGAAGACCGAAAACGATAAAAGACAACAAAAGGTCCAAAAAGTGACAAAAAAAACTAAAAACGACAAAAAAAGATAAAAACCAACAGAAAAGCGACAAAAACGACGAAAAATGATAAAAAGGCAAAAAATGACCAAAAATCAATAAAACGATAAAAAAGATAAAAAAAACGAAAAATATTATAAAAAACAAAAATAACGTTAAAAAATGATCAAAAAAGAAGAAGAATTTAAACTTTTTTTGTCCATGCTAAAAAAATACCCACCTTTTTTTAAGGGATTGGATTTCTATGTTTTATGGATAAACTATTTATTCAGGTATTTTTAATTTTCAGAAATAAATTTTTTATAACACAAACAAAAATGACAATAGATTCACACCCTAATTTTTTCAAGAATAAAAAAAATGCTGTATACCAAATGCACCTAATGGTAAACATCTCTTCGTACGAACATATTTCTTTTGTTAACACCGAGCATGTCGATTTCCATCTGAACTTCTGTCCAAGCATTTTGATATACATTAGTGACTGGGCTTGAGTAAAATATGTATATTTTTAGAGGGACAATTTATATTTTGAAGAGATTATATTGTATTTTTGAAGGTGATAATATATAAACTTTAATTATTTTTTTTAGAAAGAAAAAGGAGGGTCAGTCTTAGTCCTCACTAAGTTCTACCATAATATACATATAGAATCTATACTATTATATAATTCAAATAGGGGGGGTATGATCAATTATTTTGCTTATATACTTTTTTATCTAAAATAATAATTATGTAGGGATAATAATGTCATTTACTCACCCATTATCTAAAACTAACTCACTCTCAGAAACCGCAAAAACTCTTCTCTTCTCCGTGCACTAACCTTCTGTTTCCCTCTTTCTGTAATTTGTTGTTTAATTCTTTTCGGTGCACTCACTTTCTTTTTCTCTCTCTCTCTTTCTCTTCTATTCTCTCTTCCTCCAATTCAGGTTTCGGAACACCAAGAAAAAAGAAGAATAATAATAAGACAGAGAGATCCGGTGCCGTCAACGCAAAGCTCTAGGACGGTTGAAATGAGCCACATGTTGGGAACGAAGCGCGGAAACCGTTCCCCCAAACCAGAAAGTCCTACGAGAGAACCGAGCAAAAGCACACAAACCAAAAATGCCAAACACAATCGCAGACACAAAGATTTTTAACGTGAAAAATCCTTGCGAAAAAAAACTACGGGACGATCGGAGTCCAACCCTGAAGAACCTCCACTAATGGAATAAAGAGAATACACCCTCTACAAGCTCCTCCCGATCCAACACGGATCACCACAACTCACTTGAAAGAAGAAATTTTTTGATTGCGGACTCCGAAGAACAAGAGATGCCGAAAAATTATTCGAAGCAATCTCTCCTTCACAATAGTCCTTAATCCTCTCTCTCTCAGATTGTAAGCACTCTTGTTTTGAGATATTTTTTACAACTAGCATGCATCACCCTTTTATAAGTCCTTGGTAATCCATACATGGAAGGCCAATATATATGGAAACTTTCAATATGCATCAATCATATATTTAATGAAAATTCAATCATAATTGGCTTGCCATAATTGGAAACCCAATTATATGGAAAGTTACTATATGAAGGGTCCAATCATAAATATATGATCAAACTAAATATGAAAATTCAATCATATATTTTCTTACCATATATGTTCCAAAATAGGATCCATGCACTCCCCGAGCTTCTCCGACACACGGATGGCGCTCGTCGCTCTCCGGGGTATTCTCCACATAGGTTGGGAACCCCACCCACTCCAACACCAAATGAATTTCTGAGAGCACTGATGCTCTGAAAAGGTACTGTTAGGATTTTGTATCGTTCTCTTGTTCTTTCTTTTGAAGATAACGCAACCGAATTTTTCTTGAAATTTGCTATTTTATTAATTGTTCGTCGCACGAAGTTTGCCATAAAAATTATCAAATTTAATTAATTATTTTGCAATAATTTAAACTATTTGAATTAATTAACTTGGCACTGATTTAAATAAAATGAGATATAATATGAATAAGGCCTAGAATTGATTTCATATTCAATACTAATAATTCAAATCTATACTATTATATAATCCAAATACCAGGAGTATTTGGCTGGTATTTGGATTATATAAATTCTTAAGATAAAATATATTATGTCAGGATAATATAATCAATTACACCTCCCACTAATTTAAAATTGGCAACTGATTTGTAACCACTTCCTCTCATTGAGTCATCTTCTTTTTCTCTCTTTCTCTAATCTTCGTAGTTAACCAAACATAATTTTTTTAAATATATCTCGCTCAACATTCTCCTCCTCCTTGGTCCGCTCGGCAACCAAAAAAACAACCCGACCACCGATCTGCATGAACCACCCCTCCTCTTGCACCGACCCTGACTTCCCCCGCTATCTACTATCGCCAGTTTCGCCGATCTCAACAGACGATTGAGCAGAAATTCTACCAGGCATCCGACGTGTCGACGTCGCAGGCCTCCGCTATTGTGCGCGATGCATGATTTCATAGCCAACTACCGGACTCGAGGAACTCCAGTCGAAGAAGACGTCGAAAACAATGCAGACCAACCCGCACCTCCACATCAGCCACCGAGCCTGACACCGCGACTTATAGACGCACGTCGGTCTACTTACAGTACCCTTCTGTTAAGCATCAACTGATTCTTCACATTAAAAATAAGTTAATGTCTTTCAAAATGCATCATTTTCATATACTAAGCCACACACCTATAGGTCCTTTCTCTTCTTCTACGGGAATTACTGGTGGTCTAGCCAAAGAACTGACAAATAGCCATTAAGAATGTACCACCACGTCAAAAGTAAGAGCAAAAAATGATAAAATAAACAGAACATAAATCTTTTTTTTTCCTATGATCAGGAATGTAGAAGAGAGATCAGCCCATTCCGTGCCGACAAGAAAAATGTCCAGACAAGCCCCACAGCAGCGACATCAACTCGGCGTCCGCCACAGCTATTTTCGTGCATAATTGTTTTGGACTGACGATCACGAAAAACCACCATCGTGACGCCAGCACAGTGTCTGACAGCAATTTGCGATTGGAGTGGCCAATGATTTACGTGTCGCCTTCAAGGAAGGGAAGACGATCGACTTCCTCGCCATGAAGGGGACAAAGCTCCCCAACGCAAAAGATGGCCAAGAACATTGACATGTCCCTACAGGTATAAATTGACTAACCACACAACAAAACAAATTAGTTACAGGTTATTTACATGTTTTAGTTGCTCTAGGTTGGTTTTGTAAAATGTTAATTTCTTTGTATTTTTACAGTATTGTTTTACGGATACATGGCTGTCTTATTTTACCGATACGAAGTCAGGGAGGAGAAATGCGTCAAGAAGGTACAAATACTGAAATACACCATTATTGTCCAGTCTTTGAAATAATAGAATCAGAAGGGGTTTTAAGTCAAGTTGTTTCTTTTGTTATTAATATTAAGTCGTATAAAATAATGTTTTGAAAAAGCCAAGCCGATTTTAGAATTTTAACATATTAAATTGGATAAATCTACTTGCTTAACAATAATCAAATTCTACCTGTAATTTCTAAATTTTAGATAAAGCTTAATACTTCAAATTCTTAATTTATACAAGATTATAGTTATATAAAACTACTATTCATTTCAAATTTGTTTAATTTTAAGTGTTCATCAAAAGTTTTATTATCAACAAATGTGTTATTCCGAAGCCTGGTCATTAATAATTAGAGTTTTTTTTTTTCTTTCATTCATTATTTCAAATATTTTTGGAAAATAATGTCTCTATATTATTTTATTTATGCTATTAATTTAATACTGACATTTTTTAAATTATTGTCACTATCTTTGGTTATATATAACCTCTTTACCTTTTCTCTTTTCTTGCAAGATACCTGATAACATGGTACACAACTATATGTTAGGGGTGCAACTCGGGCGGGTTGGGTCGGGCTTGAGGTCAACCCGAGCCCAACCAGATGAATCATAAGCCTAACCCGAGCCCAAGCCCGGCCCGACCTCGGGTTCAACATATGAAACCCAAGACTAAGCCCGGAGGATCGGGTTGAACTTGGGTTGGGTCGGTCCATCGGGTAAAGTTGACCAACTGTTGACTTTCAGTCAACTGGTCAACTCTGGTTTGGTTTCGGGTCAATTCTAATCACTTTTAGGCTAAGTTTGACTTTCGGTTGACTTTTGTTGACTTTTGGTCAAAACGGTCAACCGAGGTCAAAACTAGTCTAAGAGCACTAATCCTAACCATTACCAACCAAGACAATCAATTTCTAACCATATCCTAACACCTTAGACTCATACCTTAGCTTCTAGACAATTACCTTAACTTACCCTATTACTTTACCAAGGTAAACTCACTATCAAGCCCCTACCTTAGTTTCTAGGCACTTTTCTACCGCAACATAGTATCCTAATACCATGCCATGGTATCTTGATACTCTAATTTCATATCTTGAAGTATCTTAGAACTTTACCCTTTCATAGGGTAAATCCTAATTATCTTGTGATACCATCTTGGTATCACAAGATACCTCAACCTGTCACGCTCACTCTAGCCCACATCTAACTCTAATACAAAACTTCTAATATAAAACCTTACTAACATAACTTTCACAATTTCCTCACTCTCTAACACAAACCACATCCTATTACCAAACCTTTCCTTAACATATTATCTAACCACTAACATACTCTTCTAACTAAACGCTCAACTCACTAACTCCCTAACAACATACACACGCAACATGAAGGGGGTTAAGTGACTATTTTTGATAAAAATGATGAATGGATGAAAGAATGGTGAATGGGTGAATGGATGAATGAATGGTGAATGGGTGAATGAATGAATGAATGGTGAATGGGTGAATGAATAAATGAATGGTGAATGGGTGAATGAATAAATGAATGGACTGCTATATGTGATAGATGAATGGATGGATGGGTGAATGAATGGTGAATGGATGAATGAATAAATGAATGGTGAATGGTTGAATGAATAAATGAATGGACTGCTATATGTGATAGATGAATGGATGGATGAATGAATGGATGGATGAATGGTGAATGGGTGGCCGAATGAATGATACTGCTGCTGCTTGCTGCTACAACTGCTGCTGCTTATGCTGCCTAGCTACTGCTGCATATGCTGGCCTAGCTGCTGCTACATATGCTGGTCTCAATCCCCCCCTTCAACCACCATGAACACCACCACAAACCACCACTAAAATACCACAACTACAACCACAACCTACCACAACAACTCCCTCCATTCTCACTCAAACTCGCACACAACCAATAAACATATATATACATATATCAAGACACCTATATATATATACACTCTCAAATATAAAGAGACACACACAATATTTCGGGTTCGTCGGGTAACCCGACACATGAAACCGAGCCCAACCCGATTGTTGATCGGGTTCAAATATTTTAACCCAAATTCGAGCCCGAACCCGAGTATCTTCAACCCTAACCCAACCCATTGACGGGTTTATCCGATTGGGTTCGGGTTTAGCCCGCCCAAGTTGCACCCCTACTATATGTTCAACTTCATGGTCTCTACGGATTGGTAACTATATTTTTTAATTTTTTAAATATTCTTTAATCAAAAAAATTTAAATAACAAATTAAACATCTATATATCGTACATTTCTAACGAAATTAAAAAAAATACATTGCACATGCAACGCGCGCGTGTGCCCGAACATTCTCTCACCTTCTCTTTCTCTCCATAGGAAACGAAATTAAGCAAAGAATGAATAAAAGTTTCTCAAACTTATCATGTTGAAGATTTGTTCATTTCTCTTAAATAAATAGATATAATTTATTTTTCTAACTGTTTTGATATCAAATCTTTTCTATTTTGTGTTTTGCAGCATCCTATGAAAGAAAAAGAAAAAAAGGAAACAAAGTTCTCCAAACTTCTTTGGCTGATTTCAGGTTGGTTCTTTTATCTTAAAATTAATAATTTCTTATCCTTTTGTACTTGTTAACCCGTTTTATATTATAATTAAGGAATTCTACGTACTGTCTAGAGTTTCACATTTTTTTACAATCATGGATTTCAATATCTTTTTATATGGAAAAAGTACAATTATATTTAAGTTATAAAGTGGAATAAATTTTAAATAAAATTTAAATTTGCTTTAGATTAAGTTAAATTAGATTAAATCTTATTCAATTAGATTAAATTAAATTTAAAATTAGTGGGTATAAATAAAGTTAAATTAGGTTAAAACTGTGTGGTAATTATATGTAGTGAATAATGCTTTGGGGAACTAATTGTCATGATTAGAAATGATCCATTAACATTCATTTCGGTGAATTCACTCGGATGCTACTTGAAGATGTTGAAAAATAACATTTCGTTATTATAATTTTATCAGTTGAATAATTTCTTATAGTGAAAGTCGATATCTTTGTTCAATAAGTTGGTTTAGTTTTTATTTTTTGTTAAATAAGATGTTATTAACATGTCTAACATTAAAAAAAAATTCTATCAATTGAAAATAAATTTTTTAAATAAGTTTTGTCTATGCTTTTTTTGCTACATAAAATGATATAAACATTTGCAAAAATACGTTGCACATGCATCGCATGTGCGAAGACACTAGTAATATTATATCAGGGTAAAGCGTATATGCTGACTTGTTACAGTCATATTTACATGAGAAGAATTGTAAACTCATAATTTGAACTTTGTCACAGACTGCAGAAGGCGACTCGTAGGTCATGTTGCTTCACAGATTTATGGATAAGGAAAGCAAAGGTTTTTCTTTTCTTTTTCTTTTTTTGAGATAGACACAACCTTGATTTTTTTTTTTTTTTTGATAAAATAGGAGATAAGATTGATTCTTCTCAGAATTCATAAGATCAATTATTTTACTGCTCCTTTTTCAACACTTATTACAAAAAAATTAGGACTACAATATCACTTTATTGCTTATTTTATCTATTTTTTTTCAGTTTCTATTATGTAATTACAAAAATTTAGGACGACAATCTCTCTTTATTGCTTAGGCCATCTCCAATGGGGGTTTCTATCTCCCCCATTTCTATGGTAAAAACTAACTTTAGAAAAAAAACACCTCCCAATGTAGATCATTTATATTCCAATTTCTATTCTAGATGACATTAATGTAGTATAAAAATTTCTACGAGGATTTCTATATGTAGAAACTTCCATATAAACTCTACACCTCTCATACCAATTAATATTGGGCCCCACAACATTAAAGTGATTTTTATTTCATTTATTGCCACAAAGGATAGCAATGAAGAACCATTAGAGACTATTTTTTTGTTTGTGTAAATTCTATATAGAAACTATAACAACTATGATACCAATTTGCTTAAAGTACCATGCGAAGTAGGATAGAAACCCAATTTTAGAAATATCCATTGGAGATGGTCGAGGTTTCTATCTTCCCTATTTCTATGCTAGAATTCATTTTAGAAATAGCTTCTCCCAATGGTGGTTTCTGTCCCAATTTCTACCCTAGAGAAGATTGATGTAAGATGGAGAGGGGGAGATGATGAGCCTGGCTTGTACGATGCGGGACATCCACAACGTCGTAGGACTGACAAAAAATGACCACGATCTGAGCTGGCGTGGGACAAAATGGGGCGTTCCGTGCATGAAAACTCAACGTCTAGGGGCGCCGCGCAGACGGTCGAGGACCGACACCATTCTACTACGGGTATAAATGACGGCCGACCACGTGGGCCGTCGTGCGGCACCCAATTGTAACCACCACTTTTCTAAAATGAGGGTAATTTTGAACTTTTATAAAATTAATTATTTAATAATAGGTTTAAATCATGTTATTGATTTATTGATAAATTTTAATATCATTAAATTAGTGTTTTGTGATTTTGTTCTTTGGCTAGTGTAACCTTAGAGCTTCTTAGCTTATAGACTAACCATGACCATGGAGGCCTAACCCATGTGATTAGTTTAGCTAATTACCACTTTTTTAGGCTAAGGATATTTTGGTCATTTTATGACTTTTGAATTATTTAGGATTTTGATTAATTGGTGAATTTTAGATTATTTTAATAATATTTAAATTGATGTATTGTGATTTTGGTCATTTTTTATATTTAATATTTTGGGAATTTTTATATTTTAATATTGATTTTACGGGATTTGTTTAGTCGGGTTTGAGTTTCGTTTCGTTTCGACTTGTGTTGTGACCCGGGTAGCTTAGACTCTAGACGGGATCCCAAGATTAGTTAGGCATGGCCCGCAAACCCCACTAATTAAGTTAGTGAGTTTAGACTAATTCTACTTGCTTAGAATGGTTAAATTAGAGACTTTAAATTGACCTTTTTGACCACAAACATTGTCATGACTTAAGTTGACCCAAAGGAGACTTGTAGGGGCATCTTGGACATTTCACATAGGCCCATTAGGGCATGTATGACCAGCCACCTATAGGGGAAGAGGTGTCCCTCTCTTTCATTTCACACTTGCCTCTTTTTTCCCCAAATTTGTTCTTCCCCAAACTTGAGAGCTTTCCTTTTGATTTTGATCTCCAAATCCCTCCATTCTTCTTCCAATCTTCCATCATTTCTTCTCATTCAACCAAGGGCAAGATGCTAGCAAGGATTGGAAGCAAGGAGTAAGGAAGGGTGTCCATTTTGGAGGAGCTTTCGTGTCGGAACCGTGTCCTTTGAGTGTATCATTGGGATCCCACTTCTAATATGTATAACCATCTCTCTATTTTAATATTTCTTGCATTTTAGTTAGCCACCCCCATGCATGTACAACCATTAGATTTTAATTTGAGGCTCTTTGGAGCCCTTTTTAGGAAGTTTGAATAGGTTTGGTGTCCTACTTGTGGAGTTTCCAATATAGGACACCCCATGTGTTTGTGTTTATGCAAATAGGCTATTTTGTGGTTTAATTTCAGTTTTAGGATGGTTAGAGAGTGGATTGATCTTAGTTAGGATGGTTAGAATAAGTTTTATTTAGATAGCTATGTTGGTATCCAAGTATCTTGGCCTACATGTGTTTCTTTTGTCCAAAACAACCCAAATTCGTCATAATTTTTATCCACGTTTTTAGTACCCAGAGCAACTTAAAAATGTCATAACTCCTAGCTCAAGACTCCGATTAATCTTCCATTTTTTTTAAAAAAGCGTATCGAAGTTAGCTTTCCAAAATATATTTTAATAAGCCAAATTCGTTCTAGAACTTTCTGTAAAACTGTTTGAGTGTCAGCTGTCCGAAAGACGAACGCGTTTCGGTGTTTTTGCGATTCCGGGAGCTTCCAGACACGAAAATGCGATCCGTTTGAAGTTTCAGAAAGCTAACACGAAGAGCTACAACATAATTTAATCCTAGAATTTAGTGAAGGTCCAATTGGTACAGTATTGATTTTAAGTAGAAGAGTGACTATACGACATAGACATTTTGTGTATCCTATGAGCCTATGTAATATGGATATCATGTGAATGTAGGTATCATAGGTTATCAAGAATATGTATGATATAATACATATACATATATGTATATATATATTATTGTTAGGTAATATATGTTAGTATAGTGTGTGTGTTTGAATGAGATAAGGATGTGTGTGGTTAGTGGAGAGAAGTAAGATTGATAGAGGATATGTGCTAGTGTGTTTGATGTTGTATAGATGGTAGTGTAGTGTGTGTATGTTGTGAAGGTGAGAGAGTTGGGAGGATCATGCCATCCTATTTGACTTGAGGCTAATGTGGTTTATTGAGTGATTTGTGTTTTGGTTGAGTGGTAGTGTGTTTGTATATAGATGTGTGTGGGTGTGTTAGAAGAGAGGGGGTAGATTTGGTATATGTGTTTGTGTGTGTGTTAGTATTGGAGTGGAGAGGAATTTAAATTTTGTATGTATGAATATGTTAGTATGTTAGTGGTTATGTTATAATCTATGTAGAGGTTAGAGATATCTTAGAAGTTAGATAGTGATATCTTGTATAAGTTAGATAATTAGTTGTGTTAGTCTATGTTATTGTTAGTTAGAGATGACATATGTTAGTTGGTTAGAGTTAGAGATGGATATATATACATATATATTATGGTTAGATATTAGTTAGTGCATGTTAGTTGTGTTAGGTTTCTAAGTTAGAATAGATGGTTAGAAGTTATATGTTAGAGTTGGTTAGTATCTTGTATTAGAGATATAAGTTAGGATATAGAGTGATATCTTGAGATACCATAGTGGTATCTTAGGATATTTTGGGTATTTGCCTATTACCTTAAGGTAATGTATTTACCTACAAGGTAAAGGGGACTTACCTATAAGGTAGAGAGGGTTTACTTTATACAAAGGTATTAGATACTAAGGTATTGTCTATCTAATATTTTAGGGTGGATGGTTAGAGGCTAGATATTTAAGGTATTAGTATTAAAGGTTAAAGTATTAGTTTCCAACCAAGGTAATGGTTTATCTTACCTTAAGGTAATGGGTTTACCTTATTACAAGGTAAGGTATTGGGTTTACCTAGGTAACTAAGGTTAGATATCTAAGTTATTGGTTAGCTAGTAGCTTAGGATAGATATTATATATCTAAGATTGGTATCTTGGTAGTTAAGGTATTTATACCTAGACTAAGGTAGTGGGTTTACAACTAAGATATTGGTATTAGGATATCAATAGGACTAAGGTATATGGTATCTTGGGATAAGATATAGGTTGGTATCTTACTAGTATCTAGTATCTACGTTAGTTGTCTTAGGATGTAGATGAGTGGGTATCCTAAGATACAAATCAGTATCTTAGAGGGTAAAAGTAAGATTTTGGGGTAAAGTCTAAGATGGGATTTTGATTATTAAGATGGGGTTAGAAATAGGTTGTCTTGGTAGGTAATGGTTAGATAAGGGTAGTTTAGTCTAGTTTTGACCCCCGTTGACCAAGAGTTGACTTTTGACCAAAGTCAACTACGAGTCAACACTTTACCTAGAATTGACCCAAAACCAAACCAGAGTTGACCAGTTGACTGAAAGTCAATTGTTAGTCAACATTTACCTAGTTTGACCTAGGGTTTGTAATGTCCCGCTCCGCACGGTACATTATGCTGAAGCGTTGACTCAAAGAGTCGCGTTGACCGAAAAAAAAGTATCGATGTGAATCGATACGAGAGTTACGTTGTCCCGAACAACGCATCGAACTAATTCGATGTGAAGAGTTGCCTTGTCCCGAAAGAATGCATCGAGTGAATCGATGCGAAGCGCCGCGTTGTCTCGAAGGATGAGTGCGTTCAATCGGCTCGAAGATTCTGAGAAATCGAATCGACCAAGGCGCAAGTCCGAATCGATGCAAGTATTGATTTTAGTTGGTTTCCTGTGCAGGCTATACGTTTACGCGAAAATATTAGAGGTCGACATTTCGCCTATTTTGCGACGGGTCCGCGAAACCAAATCGTCGCCTTACGACGGATTGGGACATTGACTCTTTTTTCTACTCCTTCATGCCTAAGTAAAATATACATCCTTGTATGCGGAGTTAACCTATCAACGCCACGGGCATGGCTCGATAGAGAGATAAACATAGTGCGTGTCGAACACTAGATAGAACAATTGAAATGAATCGTACAACAAGTGCATGAGTCCTATGGAACATTGAATATCGCAAAGACGAGCGCCTCGGTGCGCAAGCCATAAGAACATGGGATAAGTGTATCGACGAGTGCCCAGTGCATAAGTCATTCTATGATGTAACACCCCAGTCCCAAAATATGTAGGACTAGGAACGTAGACATGCCAGTCGTATAATAAATATACGTAAGCTGTAAAATATAGTAGAACCATGACTAATCTCATCCACACAAAATAAATAAATACAAGATATGATATAATGATAATGAATTGTTTTGATACAATATGTTGGGCGGAGACAAATCCACTACCAACAAGTAAAGGAAAAATACATGAGAAAATAAATGATTTTGGCGAGCGAAGCGAAGACGATCCAAGCGCAATCATCCTCGAAGAAATGGAGATGGTCACGGCTAGAGCTAGAGCACCTGTAAAAGACAAGAGCACACACCTGGAGAGATAACCAGGTCCTCAGAGGGAGGTAACAAGACACATAATATCATGCCATATAAACTGAATAAATATTGCTCAAATAAATAAGTCAATTGAATTATAACATGGTCCAATACACACCTATTGAACTAGCTTACCATCCCCCCAACCAAACAAGGACAGGAGATGGTAAACTAATTCACGATGACGTATCTTCCTATGCTATAAATCTAATATGGTATCCGGACCCCAACAAGGTTCAATACCTTCTCATCGAAGTAGTAAGCCACACCTACAACCAAACAAGGATAAGACGTGACGAACTAATCCGCGATAACTTATTGTTCCAAGCCACGGTCAGATACAAGCACCCAAACCAAAAGTACTCGTACCTAACGGATAAAGGTGCCTAACCGTTCTAAGTGAAATGTAGTTAAGAACAGCCCTTCCTACGCATGGGCCCTGGCTAAATAGGATCGGCGTAGTCCCCCCTTGGGGCACCAGAGGCCCAATCAATAAGAGCATAACGTTTCGCAGAACGCCAGTTGTCACGACCCGCACCCTAGAGTAAGGGACGAGAAGTGGGTACGTCCAGCCTACGTCGCAGTGTCGGCAGTAGAACGCTGTCCTAGGTCAACATCTAACAATATAAAGGTACATGTACAGTATATACACTCCGAATGGAGGTGACATAGCAAATACAGTCTCAATTACATCTAAGGTAGAGCATGATAAAAGATAGATAAAATATGAAATCCACAAAGAGATACCGCAGATAGAAGTCTAAGTGTCTAAGATACACAAACCCAGAAAATATCTCAAATCTCAAATACAGTAATCTATAAAGTAAATACAACTCAAGACAAATAAAATAACTATCTATACAACCTCTACTGTGTCTCCTCTAGGCTAGCAGGCAACCTCCAAGCTATTTGTAAAATTTATCAACAGGTCCAGTCAGGACAGGAGCGAGCACAAAATATCTCACGCAGTTCATATCAAGTTAGGAAATATAAAGCATGCAATAGAGTAAGATACAGGAAACGCTGAAAGAAGAATGTATATAAAAAACAGCAGAGATTTGATAATAGGAAATCTATATATGATAAGTAAGAACCGTAAGCAATATTTGATTTAGAGTACAATATGGTTATGTAAACGGTTTAGTCACAATGTAATGGTAACTCCATTGTACGTGAGTGCACAATGGACATATACAATAGTTTACAATGTTGCACAATAGGATTTGATTACATAACCATTCTACTCCCCCTTCCCAATCAATATCAGGATCCACTCCAGTTACGTTATCTTATAAAATAGTGTAAAATGTTATACAATAGATTACAATGTTATACAATAGTTTGTACAATGGTCTATCCATGGGACTCATGTGATAATGAAGTACAATATGTACAATGAGTATACAAGGATAAGGGTATTCAATAAAAATATGTAAGTGAAACACACACCACAATATGTATTTAGTGAATACAAGGGGATAACACTCAAAAGAAGATCCATATAGTACCAATCCGTGATAACAATCATGTCAGCATCAAGTACAGTAATCTAGAGCAAGATGTAAATCCAGACAAGTATGAACGGTCCATAAGTACTCGCCTGATAACCTGAACAACTGATAGTATAGAGGTCCAAACTGAAGCCACAGAGTCCTATTTAGAGCAACACAGGTCAAGACTATATGAGAGATGATAAATGAAATGTACAATGCATTGTATGCTATCTAGGTCAAACTAAACTAAAGTCAACACTTGGTCAACTCCAGTCAACCACACTAGTCAAATTAGGTCAACTAGGTCAAGTCCTAGCCCAAACAAGTCTAACAAGTCTCACTAGGCCTAACCAAGCCTAGGCTAGCACTCACACAATCACAAGACAATGTGAACCACAACAATACATAATATAAAATAGATAATATGTATAAATACATACCTTCATACATACATGCATATCCCATTACATACATATTTTATATATACAGGCATATGTTACATCATACATATTTACTATTACATAGATATACATCCATGCACATTTACATACATACTTTTATCATTATATATATTACATTCATTACAATGCATTATATTTTACTTATACCTTTGATGATTCATTCATTTATATATGACATTCATTCATGCATATTACATACATACATCTATACATTATATACATTGTATATAACATGTAAAAATAGAAGAGGAAAAAAGGTGAAAAACTGAATGGAAAGGGAAGGGAAGGAAAATGTAAGAAAAGGAAAAACAGTGGACATATACATGCTTTCATCATATATTCTACATTACCATACATACTATCATTATATTGTATTATATTATTTATATATTATGCATTCATATAGATCATTACATGTATACCTTGCATTCATATCTAGCATTATTATACTTTCATGCATACATTGTAATACATTCTTTCATTCATGCATTATGCATTGCTTACATCATTATATTAATTGCATTCCTACATGCTTGCATTCAACCATATATATACATTAATGTAAAGAGGATATATAATATCATATATATATCATTCATTCATCTAACATATCAGTATTACATACTCTATATTCGTTAATACCCTACTACATAGGCTCATAGGTTACCAAATACATATATCGTATAGTCACTCTTCTACTTAAAATTAATACTGTACCAATTGGGCCTCTACTAAATTCTAGGATTAAAGTATGTTGTAGCCCTTCGTGTGTTAGCTTTCCGCAACTTCAAACGGATCGCATTTTCGTGTCCGGAAGCTCCCGAAATCGCGAAAATACCGAATACGTTCTCTTTCGTACAGCTGACACTCAAATAATTCTACAGAAAGTTACAGAAAGAATTTGGCTTATTAAAATATATATTTGGAAAGCTACTTCGATACGGTTTCTTTTAAAAAAATGGGATAAATCGGAGTTCTAAGCTAAAAGTTATGACATTTCTAAGTTGCTTTGGTATAAAAACTGGATGAATATTATGACGAATTTGAGTTATTTTGGACAAAAGAACACATATATGCCAAGATACTGGATACAACATAGGTATCCAAATAAAACTCATTCTAACCATTCTAAAACTGAATTATAAATATCTATTTAAACTATTATCAACATAATACACATGGGGTATCCTAATTTGGGATCTATCAAGTAGGATACAAGACCACATATCTAAAATCCCAAGAGAGCTCCAATGGTCTCAAATTTGAATCTAAATGGGACACATGCATGAGGATGGATCCACGGATTCAAAACTAATTTATATGCAAAGGAAATCGATTTAGATGATGGGTTTACCTATTGGGAGTGGAATCCCAATACATTCTTTAGGACACGGCTCCGATACGAAGATCCCTCAAAGTGGACACTCCTCCTTGCACTCCTCTTCCAATCCTTTGGTAGCACCCTTCCCTTGGAGAATGGAATGATTGAGGAAAAGTTTGGTGAAGGATGAGTTTGATTTGGAGATCAAATCAATGGGCAAGGCTCTCTAAAATTAGGGAAGAACAAAGAAAAAATAGAAGAGGCAGATTGTAATGAATGAAATGAATCATTCTCCCCTAAAGGTGGCTACCATAAAGAGTCCATTAGGGCTAATGGAATGTCCTAATTGCCCCTCTCTATCTCATATTTAAGTCTCGACTAGGTTCAAGTTTGGGTCAAAATGATCTAGTTTTGAGTCTCTAACTTAACCATTCTAACATGATAAAATTAGTTTAATTACTAACTTAAATATTGGATTTTGTGGGCCATGCTTAACTTAATATGGGTCCATCTAGAAGTTTAAGCTACCCGGTCACAATACAAGTCGGAACGAGACGAAACCCAACCCCCGACTAAACAAAATCCAATAAAACAATATTAAAATAAAATTTTCCCAAAATATTAAAATATGAAAAATGACCAATCATATAAATTATTAAATATTATTAAAATAATCTAAAATTTACCAATTAATCAAAATCATAAATAATTCAAAAGTCACAAACTACCAAAATACCCTTAGCCTAAAAAGTTGTAAATATTCATTCTAATCACATGGTTAGGTCCCCATGGTATGGTTAATCTCTAGGCTCAACAGTTCTAAGGTTCACTACTAACACATCAAATTATAATTCACACCAATTTTAAATAGTATTAAATTAATTAAAATTCTCATATTATATCCTATTATTAAATAATAAACGTTTACAAAAGTTCAAAATTACCCTCATTTAGAAAAGTGTTACAAGTCTCCCCTCCTTAGAAAATTTTGTCCTCGAAATTAAGATGGTCGTACTTCTTCTAGAGTCTCGTCCCCAACAATCAAAGTCTCAGAACTTACCTAAATCATACAATTTAAAGAATGGCATACAAGGTCATGGCATACGGTGGTAGTGTAAGTCTCATTTCGGTATACTAGTTACACTAGACCAAAACAATCATAGGTATCAAAACTTACAAGCAATCAGGGGTGTTAAAATGGAAAAGATACATAAATAACAAATTCAAGGCTTTAAGGCATAATCAAAATCAAATTTAAAGCACAAATATCGAGCATTAAAATCCAATCACAATATATATATATATATATATATATATATATTATATATATATATATATATATTAGAGTTTGAAGGGGAAAAGCTAGTATTATGTAAAGGTTATGTGGTTAGTGTGTGTATGGATGTATGTGGACATGTTCATAGGGTTAGATAGTAGACATGTGTGTATGTGTGTGTGTGTGTATGTGTGTATGTGTGTGTGTGTGTATGTGTGTGTGTGTGTATGTGTGTGTGTGTGTGTGTGTGTGTGTGTGTGTGTGTGTGTGAATATACATGAAAGTGTATAGGAGGATTTGGATTTCAAACAATAGCTATCAAGTTACACTACTCATGGCATATTGGTTAAACAATCTACAATGCACAACCTATTTACTCATAACATGCATGGCAACCATATATATACATATACTATATGTATAGAGATGTAGATTTAGTTATGTATCTATTACATTATAACAGTATGTATAACTATATATATATATATATATATAATATATATATATATATATAATATATCTATATATTTTCATATATATATATATATATATATAAAATATATATCTTATTATATATAATATATATATATATATATATATATATATATTTTTTTTTTCTTTTTTTTATATATATATATATATATGAACATAACGTAGAGATGAAGGGTTAGGTTTACATGGCAGTTGTGAACATTAGTGTAGAGTGTCAAAGTACAGGAGTTATAACTAAAAATGAAGGGTTCAATCATCATTCATTTCAGTTAACATTACATATTAAATCTGAAATTGAACTAAACATTTTAAATCAATTTGAAAAATGTTAACATGTATTCAGTTTCAGGATTTTTGGTAAAATTCGAACACAAAACCAACCCAATGTTCACCACAACCACAACCTAACATGTAGAGTATGAAACCTAACATTATATCCCTACATACAACAATGTATATGGCTCAAAACATTACATTTAAAACTGCAAATTGAACTAATCACTTAGAATCCAGTGTTAAAGGGTTAATATGCACACGATCTCAGATTTGACAAATTCAAACACAAAACTTAACCAATTTCTTTAAGATTGAAACCCTGTATATAACATACATGTGCAGTGATGTAAACAACTAATAATATAAAATTTATATTTAAATTACGAATTTAAACTGGAAAAAAAACATAGAACTATTCTCTGATACTGTATTGTGTCAGAGATATTGGAGTTTTGAGAATTTAACATCACAACATATTAATATGTATTTAGATAGGTTGGTAATCAAAGTGTAGCATGCATACGTCAGGCAAAGTGTCTGTGTCCGCTATATATATTCTCATGTCCCAATATAAAAATCAAATTCCATATCAAGACCAACATTTAGATTCCTACCAAGATTGCAAGTAGGTGATTGATGTAATCAAGGCAGTTTTATTATTATTATTATTTTAATACAAGAATAATAGCAAGAAGAAAATAACGATAAAATCTGTTCTGCTTATCTGTTTAAAAGAAAACCATTTTGAAACCAGAGCTATAATATCAAATCCAAGATAAGGTCTAGCAAATCATCGATTCATTGTATTAAGAAAATTCATAGTAAAAGTTACACAAGGTTTATAATACAGCTAAAGCTACTCCTAACTTAAATAATGAAGCAAAACAACAAAACAAACAATAATTCTTTTTTTTTGAGAATGACTGAAACAAAGTGAGAAAACATGTTCAAGAACATTTAAGGTACAATCTGATAATCATGCGTCTATCCAAAATCATGGTACTCTAAATCCTCGTCATACTAGTAAGTAAGACTACGATAATCACAAAGTCCTCGACTTAGGCACATACCTCTAGAATCATGGTATTTAAAATTTTCGCATTGCCGCTAGCTTGGCTGCAAAAATCTTAAATTCCCACACCCGAGATATATCCAAAGTCAGACTATATGTCCTCACCATACTGGCTAATGTGACTGTAGAAGACTAGATTCCATAACTTAGATGACCTAGCCCATATAATTTCATCTTGACAAAATTAATTAAATCAACAATGGATACCCAAAATCAAATTCTTAACTAACCAAGAAAGATAAATATAAACTATTAGAATCAAATTTTGAGATATTTTATAATAGATTCTCAAGGGTCCCCCAGAATCTCTCAAGGGATCCTAACTGTGATTGAGTACCTTCAAAATATATCCTAATCCTACTGCAGGCTGTAGTGGTACTCTAGTTCGAATACCACTACACAAACTCGACCTGCATGGGCCACTACTAAAAACGTGTCATGACCCGCACCCTAGAGTAAGGGACGAAAAGTGGGTACGTCCAGCCTACGCCGCAGTGTCGGTAGTAGAACGCTGTCCTAGGTCAAACATCTAACAATATAAAGGTACCTGTACAGTATATACACTCCGAATGGAGGTGACAGCAAACAGTCTCAATCACATCTAAGGTAGAGCATGATAAAAGATAGATAAAATTGAAATCCACAAAGAGATACCGCAGATAGAAGTCTAAATGTCTAAGATACACAAACCCAGAAAACATCTCAAATCTCAAATACAGTAATCCATAAAGTAAATACAACTCAGACACTAAAATAACTATCTATACAATCTCTACTGTGTCTCCTCTAGGCTAGCAGGCAACCTCTAAGCTATCTGTAAAATTTCTCAACAGTCTAGTCAGGACAGGGCAGCACAAAACATCTCACGCAGTTCATATCAGTTAGGTATAAAGCATGCAATAGAGTAAGATACATGAACGCTGAAAGAAGAATGTATATGAAAAAAAACGAAATTTGATAATAGGAAATATCATATTGATAAGTAAGGACCGTAACAATATTTGATTTAGACTACAATATGGTTATGTAAACGGTTTAGGACAATGCAATGGTAACTCCATTGTACGTGAGTGCACACAATGGACATATACAATCGTTATACAATGTTCCATAGAATTTGATTACATAACCAATTCTACTCCTCCTCCCCAATCAATACACAGGATCCACTCCTTACGTTATCTTATACAATAGTGTACAATGTTATACAATAGATGTACATGTTATATAATGTTTACAATGGTCTATCCATGGGACTCATATGATAATGAGAGTACAATTGCACAATGAGTATACAAGGATAAGGGTATTCAATAAATATAATAGTAAGTGAAACGTACATCACAATAGTTTAGTGAATACAAGGGATAACATCTCAAAAGAAGATCCATATAGTACCAATCCGTGATAACAATCGTGTCAGCATCAAGTACAGTAATCTAGAGCAAGAATGTAAATCCAACATATGAAACTGTCAGAGAATGTACTCGCCTGATAACCTGAACAGCTGATAGGTATAGAGGTCCAAATTGAAGCCACAGAGTCCTATTTAGAGCAACAGGTCAGATGTATACGAGAGATGATAAATAAATGTACAATGCATCTGCATGCTGTCTAGTCAAACTAGACTAAAGTCAATACTTGGTCAACTCTAGTCAACCACACTAGTCAAATTAGGTCAACTAGGTCATCCTAGCCCAAACAAGTCTAACAAGTCTCACTAGGCCTAACCAAGCCTAGGCTAGCACTCACACAATCACAGACAATGTGAACCACAATAATGCATAATATAAATAGATAATATGTATAAATACATACCTTCATACATACATGCATATCCACATTACATACATATTTATATATATAGGCATATGTTACATCATGCATATTACATAGTTACATATAATACATCCATGCACATTTACATACATACTTTTATACATTATATATGTTAACATTCATTACTATGCATTATATTTTAATTATACCTTTGATGATTCATTCATTTATATGACATTGATTCATGCATATTACATACTTACATGCATCTATACATTATATTCATGTATATAACATGTAAATAGAAGAGGAAAAAGGGAGAAAAACTGAAATAGAAAGGGAAGGAAGGAAATATAAGAAAAAGGGAAACAGTGGACATATACACTTGCATCATATATTCATTACCATACATGCTATCATTATATATTGCATTATATTATTTATATATATGTATTCATATCTATTATTATATGTATACCTTGCATTCATATCTAGCATTCATTATATACTTTCATGCATACATTGTATATCATTCTTTCATTCATGCATTGCTTACATACATATTTAATTGCATTCCTACATGCTTGGATTCAACCATATATACATTAATGTAAAGAGGATATATCATATATATATCATTTTATTCATCTAACATATCATGTATACATACTCTATATTCATTTAATACCCATACTACATAGGCTCATAGGTTACAAAAAATGCATATATCGTATAGTCACTCTTCTACTTAAAATCATACTGTCCAATTGGCCTCTACTAACTAGGATTAAAGTATGTTGTAGCCCTTCGTGTTAGCTTTCCAAAACTTCAAACGGATCGCATTTTTGTGTCCGAAAGCTCCCAAAATCGCAAAAATACCGAAATACGTTCGTCTTTCGTACAGCTGACACTCAAATAATTCTACAGAAAGTTACAGAAAGAATTTGGCTTATTAATATTATATTTGGAAAGCTAACTTCGATACGGTTCTTTTAAAAAAACGGAAGATAAATCGGAGTTCTAAGCTAAAGTTATGATATTTCTAAGTTGCTTTGGTTAATAAAAACGTGGATGAATATTATGACGAATTTGAGTTGTTTTGGACAAAAGAACACATAGAGGCCAAGATACTTGGATACAAATATAGGTATCCAAATAAACTCATTCTAACCATTCTAAAACTGAATTTAAATATCTTTTTAAACTATTATCATACATACATACACATGGGGTGTCCTAATTTGGGATCTATCAAGTAGGACCAAGACACATATCTAAAATCCTCAAGAGAGCTCCAAATAGCCTCAAATTTGAATCTAAATGGGACAGATGCATGAGGATGGATCCTACGGATTCAAAACTAATTCATATGCATAGGAAATCGATTTAGATGATGGGTTTTACCTATTGGGAGTGGAATCCCAATAAATCCTTTAGGACACGGCTCCGATACGAAGATCCCTCAAAGTGGACACTCCTTCTTGCACTCCTCTTCCAATCCTTGGTAGCACCCTTCCCTTGGATAATGGGAATGATTGAGGGAAAGTTTGGTGAAGGAATGATTTGATTTGGAGATCAAATCAATGGAAGGCTCTCTAAAATTAGGGAAGAACAAAAGAAAAAAAAGGCAAGATTGTAATGAATAAAATGAATCATTCTCCCCTAAAGGTGGCTGCCATAAAGAGTCCATTAGGGCTAATGGAAATGTCCTAATTGCCCCTCTCAGTCTCATATGGTTAAGTCTAGACTAGGTTCAAGTTTGGGGTCAAAATGATCTAGTTTTGAGTCTCTAACTTAACCATTCTACTTAAATGTTGGATTTTGTGGGCCTGCTTAACTTAATATTGGGTCCCATCTAGATTTTAAGCTACCCGGGTCACAATACAAGTCGAAACGAGACGAAATTCTAACCCGACTAAACAAATCCAATAAAAACAATATTAAAAATATAAAATTTTCCCAAATATTAAAATATGAAAAATGACCAAAATCAAATAAATCAATTAAATATTATTAAATAATATAAAATTCACCAATTAATCAAAATCCTAAATAATTTAAAAGTCACAAAATGACCAAAATACCCTTAGCCTAAAAGTTGTAAATAGTCATTCTAATCACATGGTTAGGTCCCCATGGTCATGGTTAATCTCTAGACTCAACAGTTCTAGGGTTCACTAGCTAACACATCAAATTTATAATTCACCAATTTTAAATAGTATTAAATTAATTAAAATTTCCGTAAATCATAAATCCAATTATTAAATAATAAACTTTTACAAAAGTTCAAAATTACCCTCATTTAGAAAAGTGGGTGTTACACCAGTGGCCGTCAGTAATCATGGGTCATCAATCCCGTATCTCCAGCGGAGCTTCCGGGTCACAAGGAAAAGTGCATCGAAGCCCATACGCTAAGGAATTGTCCTCCCGCCCAATACCTACTATTTTATCCACAACATAAAACTACTATCAAATGCTAAGTCAAACTAACATGCAATTCTATTAGCGGTTAATCCTATCGCACGGCTTATACGTACTGTTGGCCAGCAAATCACGCATGTCCGTGTTCTACATGCGACACACACTTCGTGGTACAACGTGTCAAGGCCAAATGAATGCAACACACAAGGTGGTCCCTTAAATCTAGGGTTAATATGTAAAAAAAACTATACAGGAAATATAAATGAACAGTAAGTTCTAACAGGTTATGCCATGTATCACAGTTTATTTTGCATAAAAAAAAAAATAATGCATGAAATATGAGCTAAAATAAATAACAGCAAATGACAAGGTGTCTTGCCTGGTAGTACGCCTGGTGTGCTGCAATGATCAATGTGGCACGAACTGCGACTTCGGGTAACAACTACACAAGGTGACCTCTGTTGGTGGCACGGACATTTCCATTGGATTCAGAAGGGTCAAATTAGTTAGGATGGACATAAGGTAGTCACGTGTCGGAAGAGAATTTGATATACAATTAGCCCTTGATAATCGATGGAATTCACGGAGAAAATAGAAATATATTTATACATGAAAATAATAATTTAGGTAAATATTTGAAAAAAAAAATATATATTATTACAACTATATATTTTTATTTATTTAAAAAAATAGTTGTAAGCTATTTAGAAATCGTTGATAAACCACCTATTTGTATACTATAAAAGTTTGATGGTACAAAGCCTAATTGAAATGTATTTATTTAGTATATCAAAAGGAAATATTATAAAATACATTTTTGTAAGTAATTATTCAGTATAGTCTAATAGGCCCCAAGTATTGTATTTTCCCAAAATAAATTATTATATAAAAAACAATATATATATATATATATATATAATATATATATATTATATATATATATTATAATATATATATATATATATATATTTGATCTCTCAAGTTCCAAAACCCAACCCTTTTTTTTGTAAAAGCCCAAAGTTATATATATTTACAAAATAAGTAATAACTTAAATACTAGATATTAACAAATAAATACTATCAGTGCTTTGAATCTATAAACCATATGCATATATCTTCATATTATACTAGTACAACCTTAACAAATAGATTATAAAATATAGGTTTTGATAACCAAACAATAATTAATAAAATAATAGCTATTAAAGTGGTCAACACAGCTATTGTGTTGTTCCTTCCACTTTAAGGATGAAGACATTAAATAAAAGGGCAAAGTTGGAAGGAATCAGTAGAAAAGGAAGAAAAAATAGCCAGAGAGCGAGGAAGAGAGCGGAGGAAGAAGATGAGTGCGAGAGAGAGAGAGAGAGAGGGGAACGGAGACGCGCGAGAGAGGGGCAGTGAGGCTGAGCCGGTGGCGCGTGGTCGGAGAGGGTCGGGAGGCTGCGACCATGGCGGAGGAGTGGGCGGCTCTGGCGGCGAGATCGGGTAAGCCAGGGCTGCAGCGCTGTGCTCCGGAAGATGGGGCGGAGGCGCTGCAAACGGCAAAGGCGGTTCGTCGACACGTCGGCCTCGCGGATGTGGTTCGTGCGCAGCTACGCGGTCGAGACGCCGGCGGAGAGGGGTGTCGGGAACCGGTCGGACGCGGTGGCGGAAGGAGGTAATTAGTAATTGGTGGTTTTTAATTTGGGTTTTGGGTTTGCCGGTGGTTGTTGGCCGCAGGGTTGGTGGCGGTGGTTGGCGTGAGATGGCGACGATGGTGGTGATCAGGGAACAGGGTGGCAGAACGGGAATGGTCGATGGAGATGGAAAAAAGGTCGACTGGAGAGCTGGCAAGGAGGAGTCGCCGGAACAGGGGAGAAGCGGGCTATCCTTGGTTGGGATGCCGTGGCCGGAGATGGAGGTGAGTTATTTTGATGGTGATTATGTTGGTTCACTGTGGTAGTGGGTGGCCAAGGGCGAGTATGGTGGACGGCAGATGATGGGTGCCGTTACAAGGGCGACTACGTCGAGGGGTCGACGGAAGTCTGGCCATTGGCTAAGACAAGGAAGAGGGTGGTTGGGGAAAAGGAGCAGGCGCACGCCGAGGGTTGACGCTGGAAGGCTCGGGCGAAGTCTGTCGTGGAAATCCACCGCCGCTGGTTGGTTGCGACGAGGTACAGGAGTCGACGGCCGACCAAAATTAGGGTTAGGGTTAGAATTTAGGGGTTAGGGTTAGGGATTTGATTGTGTCTGGGTGTATCCGACACGGAAGAGTTAAATAATGTATTTGTAAAGGATGGAATAGAATTGGACGGGGAATACGGACACGATACACGCACGTTTGGTTGTGGAATTTTGGAGTTAGAATTTATGGATGAGTACCTCTCCTTTTATAGGAGGTAAAATTCCAGTTGGATAAGGATTATGATTTATTTAAACCCAATTTAGATAATTCAATTATTGAATTTAAATCAATACAATCAATCTAAATCCAAATTAAATTCTAATTTAAATCTAGGTAATCTAAACTTAAATTAAATATAAATTCTATCTTTAAATTTAAACTATTTAAATCAAATCCATAAAAATCCAATCAAAGATTTAAATTGCCACAAAAATTTCAAAATATTTTCTAAAAATACATATAATAATAATTTTGAAAATTACATTATTACTTAAAATTAACTAATAAAATATTTATAAAATATGTATGCACGAAGAATTTTTATTTATTATTAATAACTGTTATAACGAAAGACTTTTTATAAATAAAATAATAATTTGGAAACTTTGGTACGATAGTTAAAATAACTATTATATATATATTTTTGAAACTATAAAAATAGAAAAAAATATTTTTCTAAAATATGTACGCTCGTACATATTCGCACTCATCGAGCAACAAAAAAAACGAAATTGTGCGCGCGACGTACAATGCAACTACGCGACGTACAAATACAAAATTTTAAAAAAAATCAATACCAAATTTATAATAAAAATAGTAGAAATTTAGGGGTTTTACACGTGCTCCCGCGCATGAGTTAGCATGCTAGAACATTGAAAGACTATATCGACGCGAGTGCCTCGGTGCACGAGCGATAGAACATTGAATACCTTATCGAGGCGTGCCTCTGTTGCATGAGTCGGAAGGATTGGAACATAAGTATAACGTGTTGAATACTAAGGCGTAGAATATGGCAACACGGCTTCGAGGCGTGCCTTAAATGAACAATGCAAGGAAAGATGGCGAACGTGTGCAGCTGCACAATACTTACAAAAGATGGCGTTGTTGCGACGAGAGAACAGTTGTGGCACGAATATGGCATAACTGTCGATGCGGTATGGTGCCTTCGAAATGTTCGTGGCCTTCGGTCGTTCGTTGAGAACATTGGGGCATTTTGGCAATTAAAATAGAGATAAGCGAACTTGCTTGGTTGTATGAAAGATAAGATGCGTTGCATGGTCAAATGGACTTAAAGATATAAAAGCCCGTGCACGAGTGTTATCTTCCCTCGAACGTTGATCACCAGGGCGCTGGGACCGTTCGGCCTAGGAGGGACTGCGATAAAATCGGTATTGTTGGTGCACTTCATTAGACGGGTAGCGACTTTCTAGTGAATGTGATAAGCCACTTACTCGAGTATTTCGGGGGTCCTCTGATTGTTTGGTTAGCAACCACAACGGAGTGATCATCGTCTTACATATTCGATTCGATAAATATAAGTCCATTCTAGCCCGAAAAGCTAGTGACCTTCATATAGTTAAGGGCGATGGGTTGAAAGTGCAAGGTATACATATATCGTGCACATATAGATCCTGAATAGAGGGCACTTATAACATGGCAGGGAAAGCTGATAGGCGTATTCACCTTGCGTCGGTGCAAGGGCGAGTGCGTCGATATTGGTAAGTCGTGCCACGAAAGAAATACGAGATTGCTTGCCTGTTTACTTATACAAATTGAATAACATGCTTGCCATGATAACATGCTTACAGTCTTCGAATATGCCATGAACTCATCCTAAGGAGAACATAGAAAGAGAACTAAATTGTATGTTTGTATGAATCAGTACAATACTAAATGTCGGTTTGTTAAGTGGGTTTTTGATCAGTACAGCGAGGACAAAAGTACTAATCCCCCACTAGTTTTCTAGCAGGTTCATGGATTGGTCTGCTCGCGGTGGAGCTTCGCTTGACGCGTTGAGGCTTGGAATGCCGAAGCGTATTGAAGTGTGCGATCGCATTGACGTTCGAACTTGCAACATGATTGATGCGGCCGAGATATAGAAGACATGATGTATGGAATAGTAAATCCTTTGTGGGCAAGAGAGAACCTGAGTGTTGTAGCCAATCTGGCATATATTGTTGGGCTATCGAAAGCCTTTGTAATCTCGTTTCGAATATCAATAAAGAGAATTATTTCGTATACTTTGTTTTTCTTTCGTTGTTAATATCAACTCAAAGATAATCATTTGAGAACTTGTCATCTTGCCTTGAACGAGCGCAAGTACAGGCTCGTGCAGCATCACGCCCCCTGCGAGGACGATGATTCGGGTGATTTCGGGTCAGGGCGTGACAGGGTTGACCTAGAGTTGACTAGAGTTGACCAGTTGATCCAAAGTCAACTGTAAGTCAACTTTTGACCCAGATTGAGCTAGTTTGACTTGGATTGACTTCATGTGACCTTGTTTGTTCTAGTTTGGCTTAGTATGACCTAGTATGACCTAGTTTGGTCCAGTATAACCTATTTTGACATAGTTTGACTTAGATTTGTATATCATGATTTGATTAGCTTCCCTTTTATTATTAAACCCTGTTTTGACTTATGATATCTCATCTTTAGGTCTGTGATTACTCTGAGCATCTGTTCACCTTATCAGCTCAGGACCGCAGACGAGTACATTCACTGATAGTTTTTATTATCTTGATATCTGCTATATTCGATTCAGTTGTAGTATCTTACTTGATTCCTGACACGATGGTTCACGGACTAGTATACGTCGGATCCTGTCATGAGATGTCGTTCCTAGATTACTTGGTATATTGGTACATTACTCGACTTGTTACCTGTACTTGTATAGATATGGACTTGGGAGTGGGCTGGCCTCCTGCTCTTGTGTCCCGTATCATGACGTGTCATGTCCGGATCCAATATACTATTCGGGGATGGGGTGTTATTAGTGGTTGTGTGATCAAATCCTTACTTGTTCTTCACACTTGTACTTGTTACTTGTTCATAGCTATACCCTCGCCTCACGACGGGTAAAGCCTGACCCTAATTGTTCATAGCTTTCCATGGTGGCCGGCCTGATCCTGTTCCGTTGTACACTTGTTCGTAGCCGGTCAGATGGAAAGTCTGATCCTGATTTCTAAGCCGATCACATAACGCACTAATAATTCATGGCACATTTTATATTTATTTTATTACATCATATATCCTACTCAGTTCTACATTCAGTACTTTTCTCACCATATTATGATATTTAGTTCTCACATGTTCTACATGATCTTATGCTAAACCTTGATTGGAGGCTAAGTTCTGTTCAGAAGAAAGGTTACACCCCGGTCCTTGTTTGGTTTACGGGTTGTAACTTGGCTTCTGAATAACTCCCAAGCCATCCTATATTCTGTCTTGTATTTCATTATAATTGTTTCTTATAGAATTTGTCAATTCATATGGAACTGTTGTTAATGTTTGTACTGCTCATTTTCTTGACAGGATACCGTTGATATATTACAGATGATTCTGAGGCAGACTGCTCGACCTACTATGGGTCGAGATAGATAGAAACTTAGTCCAGGACTGTGGCCTGATAGTTGAGCCACTAGACTTTGCACACCCGGACTAGTATAGCTGTTTTCCATAAATAAATTCACTTTATTTATTGTGTTTCTGGGAAAATACAACTGTAGGAATCCGATCTAGAAGACGATCGCTTTATCCCTTAGACGATGCGAAGAAGAAAAGCTCTCAAATTTCAACAACAATTTAGATATCTATGTATCTGTACAATGAATGAGAAAAGAACTCTATTTATAGAGTCAAAAATAACTGAAAAGATAACTGTCTTCACAACCTGTGCATAGTTGAAAATCATACAGGATTTAACATACGCAAGGTTATGAGCAGTTACTGGACGTGGCCTGTAACTGTTGGACACATGGCAATCGTGCATGAGTCGTGTGCAAGTTACAGGACACGCAGGTGAAAGATCGGTGGCATGGCTGCCACGTACCCAATTTGATAAAATCTACGCAGGCTTGTTGAGGACAAAATTCACGCAGCCTTGTGGCAGAAAGCTTCAAAATCCACGCAGACTTGGGGCAGAAAGCTTCAGAATCCACGCAGACTTGATACAGAAAGCTTCAAAATCCACGCAGACTTTGGGGCAGAAAGCTTCAGAATCCACGCAGACTTTGAGGCAGAAAGCTTCAGAATCCACGTAGACTTTGGGGCAGAAAGCTTCAGAATCCACGCAGACTTGGTGTAGAAAGCTTTAAAATCCACGCAGACTTGAGTCAGAACGGCCAGCTGTCTTGATTCGACGTCTTCGACTGACACAAAATCTCTGACATTGATTACCTTTTGTCAGTTGCATTAAATGACAATAAGCTCTTTTGGTACGCTAACTTGATGAAGGCTGAGTCTTGTTGAAGAAGATTTTGAAAGTCACGCAATAGTCGGCTGTGATCTCTCGAGTTTCGTGCATACGTGGCATACGAGGAGACATTCTTTGACTGTCGTGCTGTCAGTCATAATGGCATTCTGACAAATGATGAGCTGTATCTCAGCGTGACTTTTTAAACATTGTCTTGATCAACTCAGCGTGACTTTTAGGCTTTGTTCTGATCAACTCAGCATGACTTTTAGGCTTTGTTCTGATCAACTCAGCGTGACTTTCATTTTTGAGACCTACAAAACCCCCTTCAAAGTTTTCGAAAAATGATAAATTATTTCGAAATACTTTGAAATCGAGATGATAAAATGAATTTAGTCACGCCGAGATGACTTTAAAGAGAGATTTACTCCGAAATGATTGGACTGTTGAGATTCTATGCAGTTAGGATCCCGTGCAAAGCTCCTAAATCGAGGCAAATAATGATGTTGCCGTTTGGAATTCTTCATGAGCTTATAAATAAGCCATAAACCACTTCTTTGTTTCTTTACTGCTTTAGAGAGAGAATCCACAGAAGAGAAACTTCATCTTCCCCGACGAACTTTATCTTCCCTTTCTCAACAGCAATGGCTCCTAAGAAAACCGACGCTCAGGCCAAGGGGAAAGCTCCTGCGACTTCCTCGCGTGCCACCACTGACAGACTTCTTCGATGCGAAGTCACGCATCCTCCTATGCAGCGTAAGTGATGGATGGGGATATGAACTGTTGAAGATGACTTGATGAAGATGACTTTGATGAAGATGAACTCCACATAGAAATCTTAGGATCTTAAGACAAATAATAAACTTCAGAAATATATCCCCCCTTCTTAGGATAAAGGATATTAATAAAGTATGCCCCCTCTTTAGGGTCGGCCATACTTCACATCTTCGTGTTTACGAAGCTCTATGTTTCACGCAAATGAGCATGGCTCTCATGACTCTGCGTGATTTTTATGTATTGGCAGGGATGTCAATGTTTGAATTATTTACGCAGCTTTCATGACTCTGCGTGATTTTTCTCATTTTGGCAGAAATGTCAATGTTTGAATTATTTACGCAGCTTTCATGACTCTGCGTGATTTTTCTTATTTTGGCAGAAATGTCAATGTTTGAATTATTCACGCAGACTTCTGAGAGTCATCCTCTGGATAGATTAGTCTTGATCTGTCAGCATATTTTTGTCATTTTTACTTAAATGTGATTCTGGCAATGATGCATGACTTTCATTCTAATCTGTCTGGACTTTGCGTGAATTAATCACCTGCATGAATAAGTCATTCAGCGTGTCTTGATAGTATATCTGTCTGAAGTCTGCGTGACTTATAAGATTTCTTTCGAGCACTGCTATACACGCATAAGACTCATAGACATAGATTTTACTGAAACACATCTGACCTTGTCTTCTTTTATTTTCTGTAGTGAACATCAGAAGTAAAGAGGCAGATTATGAAGGGCACTTGAGTTTTTTATTTAAACATGATTTATCTCATGTGCAATTTCCTCAGTTTGACCTTCCAGAAGCCAGATTGTCGTTGTTGGCAAATCAAGACCATACAACTCTACTCTGTCTGATGAATGGTCAACCCTTTCAGAGTCTTGATTTGGTGTCTCACAAGAAACCAGCATTTCTGTTCGGGGATGCCATAGCACCGAAGTCACAACCAAAGGGCATCAGAGAGAAGGTCTGCTTCTGTTTCGAAGGTGATGCAAAACAGCCCATGTACTGGCCGAAGGTTTCTAGGGGCTTATCTATCATGAGATTCATGCATGCCAGCTATCCCAGAAAGATGTCCTGGCACTTAACAGAATATCAGTAGGCAAAGGCGAGCCGTATCATTTACAGGAAGGAGGGATTCTTCAGTTCCCCAGAGAATCATGTATCCGTGTTTCGAGGTTTGAAGCCGGGATGTATACCACCTGAAGACTCATCAATATTGATGCCATTCAGAATGCCTGTTTTCATAAATGAATTCATGGCAAACGAGAATGCATTCTACCCCACTGATTCAACGCCGAGGATGAACGGCTTAATGAATCAGGAGAACGTGAGATGGAGGACTTTGGTCCATTGGGCTCTGGAGCAGTTTGAGAGTGAGCTGAAGAAGATAAACCTTTATGACGCGATCGTCAATTCCTCATACGGCTTCAGGCCCAACCCCTTTCTGTTCCTGGCTTTGGTTGAGAGGTATAACCATAGGACGGGGACATTTATGACTCCCAAAGGGGAGATGGGTTTTGCCCTTCATGAGATGGAATACATCTCGCATCTGCCTTCAGGCACACTACCGTATGAAGAGTATGTGCCTAAGACAGAAGAGCTGAACTTTCTGTCGGAGAAGAATCCAGAGATGGTGCACCTATTTGAAGAGATGATGTGCCATTTCGGCACATGTACTCTGTATTACAAGAGTTCTAAAGATGAAGCCGACAACCACATCCAGAAGTGGATGTCTTATCTTTTCCTGGACCGTGAAAAGGATGAGAAAAAGATAAACGAGAAGAGATGGTACCAAATTAACTTCTTCAAGCCTCTCTCTGAGAGTGAAATCATTTATCTACTAGAGAAGTATGACTGCAAGGATTTCACGATCACTGAAGACTGGTATGAGTTTAAAGCTGGAACCACCTTCAGCTCGTATGTGAGGCAGAGTAGAAAGACTCTGTCAAAGAACGGTCATTTAGCCGGATTCCTATCTCTTTGGTTAAGAAGATTCATCGTTCCTGGCTCTAGCTCTCTAGACAGAATACATAGAAGCGTTATCTTTGCAGCAGTGCGCCTTATATATGGTTATAAGATAGACTTATTATCAGCGATGACCTGTAGGCTGAACGCAGGTCTCCGGAATTTTGTAACCAATATGCTATCTAATCAGAGGAGGATGACCGATGAATTCCCCAGAATAGAGATGCCCTTCACATATCTATATGGTTGGCTTCTTCTGCATCATGACGGTCTGATACCTCCAGGAGCAGGAGGGAGTGGCAGTCTTTTTTTGGAGAAGTATTCTGGAGAGACGTTCTGGAAGGTTCACACTCTTCCAGAATACAGAAATATTCTGAATCGAGCGTCACATTGGTCCATTCAATGTGTCCCTCCACCATTGGGTTATGAGAGCATGCCCTTGAATATGATAGACGGAGATAAAGGGAACAGGCTAGATGATGTAGCCTTTCAGTGGTTGCAGAGAATCCGACCCTCTCATCTAGTATACCGTCATGAAGAAATGACGTATCTGGAGCCGTATCTACCAAGCCGATTTGCCAGGCAATTCGGATATGACCAACTTCATGTTGGGAATGCCACCACTTGCCTTTCTGCTCGTGGAGGGCTTATTAACGGAGCTCGGGCCTGGAGATACTTCGCAGCTAGAGATACAAAAGCTGTATTCTCTATGCTTAATCCTTTATCCAGCACAGGGACGAAGATGCTTTACACATATGCTCGCTTCTATGTTTCGTCGAGCACCTTCATGCCGAGTTTCAATCTGAAGACTTTTGTTGCGGAAGACGACCCAACAAAGAGGTCGAAGAAGAAAACTGTTATTCAATAATTTCCTCCGGAACCTGAAGATGAGACAGCGGAGGTTGAGCCCCTATATGACTTATTTCAGGAGGGAAATTTTTCTGATGAAGTTTTTTCTCCCATATTTGTATCCCTTTCTAAGAGGAAGAGAAGTGATGAATCTGAGACAGTCTCCAAAAAGAGTACTAAGTCTCAGACATCTAAGTAGAAGAAGAAAGGGGTCTCAGTAACTGCCACTTCATCTTTAGGTGGCATCTCAGTTGACGAAGATGATGCCGCCGATAAAGACGAAGATACGGATGAAGACGACGCTCCTTTGATAACAAGGAGGTCGAAAGGCAAGTATGTCAAGAAGACTGTCGGCAAACTGAAGGGCAATAATCTCCTGGAAACGATTATGAGTGAAAGGGTTTTGCCAGAGATCAATGAAGCGGCTTTTACTGAGAAAACAGAATCTGATGATGTTCATCTTCTAGCAACTTCCACTGAACAGACTGAGGTAGAGTCCACTCGAGCTCAGGAAATGACTGTTCCGATACCAAGTGGAGTATCTACTGAACCCTCAGAGATGAGGATGATCCCTTTTGAACATGGGACTGAGGGCGTCATCCAGGCATTGGATGACCAGATTGAATATTCTGAAAAAGAACCAGCCCCGGCAGAAGTTATGGAACAACCGGAAGTTCCAGAAACTCAGATTGAAGAAAACAGAGGCGATAAAGACGTGCCAACGTCCGAGCTATCAGCTGCTGATGACTTGTTGAAGAATGTTTGTAAAGACATCATTCTTCGAACTGATATTCCAGAAAAGACTGAACCGACAGTCAATACTGAGCAAGTAAGATTCCCCAGTTAGCCAATCGAGAATTTAAAACACTTGGTTTCTTCATCATGACTCGTATGGGGTTGATCCTGGAGATAACATGAATAGTCTGGCCAATGATATAATGTCGTGTCTTTTGAACAGCGAACATCAGGGCTAGACATTCTTTTTCGACCGGTGAATATCGAGGTTCAGCTCCGGTCATAGTATGACTGAGATAGTAAATGGCTTGTTCATGACCATTTTTATTCTTTTGAGCGAGCAATGCACCCAATGAATGACTCATTGCTCGGGTATATAGGAGGAATGGTATTCCTGAGACAGGAGGTACCAATACTAGAGGGCTCATCAAATATTATTTTATGTCATCGAATGCTTTTTGACATTCATCATTCCAGACAAAAGAAACACCTTTCTTCATAAGTTTATTGAATGGTCTGCAGCGTCCTGAAAGATTAGAGATGAATCTCCTGATATAAGCGATCCTTCCTTGAAATCCTCGTAGCACTTTTAAGGTGCGTGGAGGACGCATCTCTTGGATGGCTTTGATCTTCTCGGGATCCACGTGTATACCTTTCGAGGTAATGACAAAGTCGAGAAATTTGCCACTAGAGACACCTTAGAAGGACTTAGTAGGGTTCATCTTTAATTGATGCTTACGTATTAGGTCAAAAATAGTCTTCAAATCTTGGATGTGATCCACTTTTTGTCGACTTTTGACTGTAATATCATCAACGACTGTTTTCTGCAAATGTTCACGGAATATAGTGCTCATGGCTCGTTGATAAGTTGCTTCTGCATTCTTGAGACCGAATGGCATAACTGTATAACAGTATGTACCGATCGACGTTCTGAAAGAAGTGTGTTTCTCTTCATCTGGAAACATTTTAATCTGATTGTATCCAGAATACCCGTCCATGAATGACATCCGTTCAAACCCACAGGTATTATCGATCATAACATCAGTAATTGGTAGAGGGAATTCGTCTTTAGGACATGCCGCATTGAGATCGCGGAAGTCTATGCATACTCTGATCTTACCAGTCTTTTTAAGGACAGGAACTATATTAGCCACCCAATCGGGATGTTGTTCCTCTCTAATAAACCCAGAGGCCATGAGTTTATTGACTTCAGCTTCAATTGCATCCATAATATCTGGACGAAATCGTCGCTGTTGTTGTTTGACCGGTTTAGCATTCGGCATGATATTGAGTTTGTGAGTTGCAATCTGTGGATCAAGTCCTGGCATATCTTCATAACTCCAAGCGAAGACATCGATGTATTCATGAATAAGTTTGATCATGTCTTGCTTATCAGCTTCTGAAAGACTTTCACTAATGAATATTGGTTTGGGGGATCCCTCTTCACCAACATCTATTTGAACAAGTTTGTCTTCAGTCGGAGGTTCTTTTTGCTCAAATCAAAATTCCTATTGATTATCTAACCTTTGAGCCCATTGCTCTGATTCAGGTGAGATTTCAAATTCGTCTTCGTTTTCATCATCTTCTTCAGAACCATCAACGGAGACCATGTTGGAAGACAGAATATTGTAGTGGAAGTCACCGATACTTGTATCGGAATCCCAAGAGGTAGTACTAGAAGAATAAGATCTATTATCTTCGTCAGATTCGGGATCTTCATGGACAGTATTGATAAAAGAAGTAGGAGCAATATAACCTAATTCGCATTTTGTCCTCCCATATTTTAGAGGAGGAATCCGAACAGGCATTTTTCTTCCATTTTCATTATTGAGGCCAGTTCTGAAGTCATAGCCCATGTTTTTAATGATGTCTCTAGATTGCTGACTATAACGACGTAGTTGTAATCTTCCAGTATCATCGTTTTTGTCATCATCTTCTAAATCAGAAGGATTCTGGGGCCCTTTGTAGAAGAATATTGGAATGTCTCCTGGCTTTCTACTAGGAACCAGAAAGTATGAAGTTTGTACTGATTCTAGGGACACTCCTGTATGAAAAGTCTGTACAACTCCTATGGTTATTGTTCTCAAGTCATCTAACAAATGTAAATAACTATGAACATGATTACACACATCATTATACTGCAACGATGGAGACTTTTCATTAAATTTAAAAGCAGTAGTATTTACATTGGAAGAAGGCTGAGCCTTAGAAATCTTAGCCAAATCAATGACTAAAGGGGGAGAAGAAGAATGAGAAGAAGTTTTGTTTCGATTAAGATCGATAACAAATGGCTCAGAAGAGGTGAGCTCCCTTGAAGCCTGAGATGGAAGAGTAGTCCGCCCTCCAACAGGGATTACTAGAGTATCATGTTTTATATGTGAAGACGCAGGAACTGTAGTACGCCCACTGACATGAATGATCAGTGTATCTTGAGTAGGCGACTGAGGTAATGGAGAGATCCGTCCGCTCACTGGAATAATGAAAGAACCTTCTTCAGAGGGTTTAGGAGATTGTTGCTGAGTAGTTCGACCTTTAACAGGAATTATCAAGGTCTCACTTTGCGGATCCTTTTTTTCCATGGCTTGTACTAATTTTGTATACTCTTCTTTGTACCACCGGGAATCACTGAAATAAGCTTCAACCCCACGGAAAGGATTTATATCAGCAACTTCCTTTTGTACTCTTCCATTGCTGTCAATGTATTTAAAGCACTGATGAAGAGTAGAAGGCACTATATTATTTTCATGAAAGAAGGGTCTTCCCAGAAGAAGATTATAAGATCCCACGATCTCAATCACATAGAAAGTGACTTTGGATCTGAAATCGCCTATTTGGAGTTTCAGATGAATCTTTTCCAACGGCTCGCTTCGACTTTGATTGAATCCCAAGATAGTAGTAACCGTCTTGGAGAGCTTGTGAAGAGGGATTTTTAGTTCATCCAACAGACTCTTTGACATTATGCTTAAAGCAGACCCTGGATCAATGAGGATACGATCTATCTTCATCGTATCGATATAACCGGTGTAGTAGAGAGGCCGATCATGTCGATTATCCTCCAATAACATATCATCTTGTATAAAGGTGATATTCGGGATGATCTCCAATACACTATTGCTATATAAACAAGTAGCAGGTTCTTCATCTGGCTTCTTTAATTGTGCAAGACAAGAGTCCGCCTGAAGAAGTGCCTCACTTAATGTCTCCCGAGTCTCTTTAGAAAGACGTAGAAGTTCGAAGAGGGACATTCTAGTTGGAGTATTAGCGAGTTGAGCTAAAATGTCAAAGTTATAAGGCTTCTGAAGTCCAAGAGGAGGGGACTTCTTGATTGGTTTATCAAATCGAGCCTGTTATTTGCCTTTCTCAAGAGCTGTGGGCTTAGAAGGAGTAGATACAACCGGTGCAGTTGAAGGAACAGGTGCAGTGGATGATTCTTCCTCAAGAGGAACATCAGGAGCATCTTTGTCAGCAGGAGGGATATCAGGAGTATCCTCAGGACTCTTAGAATAATCCTTTAGATAAGGTTTCCCTGTTCTAGTAGCACCAGCAAGTGCTTCTCCCTTATCTTTCGGCTCTGTGTCGGAAGTAGACTCGAAAGAAGTCATATGACATGACTTAGTTTTTCCAGCCTTCTTAGATTTTCGGGAAGTAGTCTTTTGAAGAGGAGGAGATTCAAAATCTGCCACTAGATCAGAATGAATCCATATAATTTCTCCTGTGTCCATAGTGATCGGTACTAATCCTTCAGACTGTGGAGGGGGAATATTCACTATTTCAAGAGTTGCCTTGGGAATAGGAACGATCCCGCTTTCAAGGAATTGAGGAGGGAAATCTCCGAATTGCATAGAGACGACGTTGGAGGTGAAGGTCTTCTCTTTCGGAGTAAGAGTGATAGCTCCAGATTTAATCATTTCCTGGATCTTTCCTTTCAGTACATAACATGTACGAACTGTGTGGCCCAACATTCTGTGGTATGGACAGTATTTAGGATGATCTGTCTTGCCAGCTTCATCAGGTTTCTTAATTTCAGGTAATTATATTTTTATTACCTTTCAGCAGACATTCAAAGATACCAAGGACATCATCGTCATCGAAAGAGTATTCTTCTTTGGGACGAGGTGCTCTTGGTTGTTGGGTCGTAGAAGCAGGAGGAGTTTGAACAGTCAATGCATCTTTACTCTGAAGATTAACTTCAAGAGTTTCTTTTTCCTTGCGAGTATTGGATTTAGCATTATTGTTAGTACTTTGATCTGTTTCTTTGGGAGTCATCTGCACTCCTAAACCTTTGAAGGTTTCAGCACTAATTTCTGCGGCCTTGGCACTAACTATGAAGGAAGACCAATCTTGAAATTGGGTAGATCCTGTCCACATGCTGATGATTGGTAACAGATTTGATTTGCATGTGTCGATGGTGACAGCATCAGGAGTTCCAAGAGGCATCTTCAGAGCTTCTCTTCGAAATCGTTCAATGAAATCCTCTGTAGTTTCATTATTTTTCTGCTTGATTCTTATAAGAGCAGACATAGTCATGTCATTGAGCCCTTCATAGAATCGTTCAAGAAACATTTGTTTGAAACCGGCAAATGAGGTAATACACCCATCCGGGAGACTTCTATACCATTCATAAGCCGTTCCTTTGAGACATCCGACAAACACCCTAGTAAGGAGGGCGTCACTTGGTTGTAGCTGGTCAGTCATTACTTCAAAGTGATTAATAAACTGACTCGGAGAAGTGGTTCCATCATAGAATGAGATAGTAGGAGGCTTGTATTTAGGAGGATAAAATACTTGCTTCCATTCTATCGGGTAAGGTTGCTTGATACCTAACCTTTACAAACCATCATTCTGTTTGAATGCCTCAAATTGAGTTCGGAGATTCCTCAATTCTTCAGTAACAACTCTGAAAGATTGTGGAGTTGTAGCTTGTAGAGAATAGTTGGGAGGAGGAACAGCATTATAAGCACTACCCCCAGCTCCCGAGTGACTAGGAATTGGTTGAGCTTGCCCAGGAGTATTAGATTGTACTGTTGGAGGAACATGTACTGGACTTACACCAGTGTCAATTGGTATGGCATCTGGTACAGTCTGTCGATTTTGCAGCTGGGTTGCTGTAACACCCTGTTTTCTGAAATTGGGGATTTTTAAAAATTTATTATTTTTATTATTTATTAGTGGTATTTTAGTCATGGTATGATTTTCTGGTGATTTTAGTTAGATTAAACCATTTTCTAAAGTCATGCTAAGTCATGACTTATGACTTTGTGATTTTGGTTAATATAACTTAGTGTAAACCCTAGTTTTCTCTAACCTAGAAGTTGCCATGCCCATGAGAGCTTAGCCATAGGCTTAGAACACCAAATTAGTGATTTTTAGCCTAAAGGGTATTTTGGTAATTTTCTAGGATTTATTTGGAATTATTTGGATTTATTATTATTTAATTAATTGATTAGTGTCATGTTAGTTACTAACCTAGTTTAGCCCTAATCTAGATGTTAGTCATGACCTAGAGACTAAGTTAGATGGGTTTAACTAAAGTAATGTTAGAGCTAAATATCTAGATATTTCATGTTAGATATTTACATTAGATATTTTATTTAGATATTTTACATAAAGTTATGTAGAATGAATCCTAGCCATAGGATAGCTTTGGAACTTGTTGGAGAGCCCACAACCATTGATCCTAACCCTAAACCAACCCCCATGGCCGGCCAAGCATGCCCCCCTCCCCTATATGAACACCCCCATCTTCACAAAGAGCCTCATTTTCAATGTATTGAAAACCCATTTTTCCCTCAACTTCACAAAGCCATAACTTCTTCATTCCTTCACCAAATTGAGCCCCGTTTGTTGCGTTGGAACCCCCTACACTTGAGGATGCTAAAGGAGGCTTAGTAGCAAGGTTGCATAAGGATTTGGACACCCCAAAGTGAAGAGGAAACCCCCCTAGAAGGTTGATTTTTATGATTTTGCACATATAGGTAAAGTGTTCTAAACCCTATCAAAATAGTGATTTCTCTTCATGGTTGCATGCATTAGGATACCATGGTCATGTAGGTCAAGTTTGGTAGGATTTTTATGTGGTTTGGTGTCCGTATCGGACACGTATCTATGTTTGAAACTAGGTGTTTGGTGAAATGCCACATAGAACATTTTGTTAATGTTTTTCAAAACAAAATTGATATTTGGGTAGCCCTAGATCCCTAGGTCACTTTTCCACTTGACTGAGCACAAAACAGGACACGTTTCGTGTCCAATTTGGACACAAAATCACTGATTTCAGCACACACTGACACACTGTAAAACCTAACTGTTTGATGCTGTGTATTGTGTCCACACCCATTATGGACACAATACAGACACGAGGACACAAACCTAGACCCTAGGCCGACCCCCTGACACGAGCACGTGGCCCCACGTGCCCCGTGTGGAGCACACGACCCCTCGACACGCGCGCACGAGACTATGCAGCCTCCCCTGCTACCAGACTTCTCGTGCGGACACGACACGCGACGTGGACACACGAAACTTGGCCTGAGGGTTGGGGCAGTGTCTGACACACCCCTCCCAAAGTTTCAGACACGTTGGTGTCGTGTCGAGTGAGAAATCACACTCGCAATGACCCTACACTATACTGCGCACACACGTATCAGAGCTACTGATACGTGTTCGTATCTCGGACACGGACACACGTGGACACAAATCAGGACCGTGGACACCTAGGGGACCCCTAGGCGAACCTTCCCCCATGAGCACGAGACACGACGTGTCTTGTGTCGTGAGTACGAGACACACAAACATCAGCCCTTCGCGTGCCCTAGATTTTACCTGATTTTGATTTTTGCGTGTCCGACACACCAAAACGTGTCGTGGTCGTGTCTCAGGCACCTAGGACACTAGTATAGACCCTACCCTACCATTACCAACCAATGGACACTAACCTTAGTTCGATTTTATGGTTCGAAATCGAATTACCCCCAAAACCTGGGTAAAACCCAATTCCAGATTTCTGGAATTTATTCCAGTTTTTCCAAAACCAATTTCAATTGCCATTTTATGCATTTTTATACATGTATTTATATGTTTTTAGTATATAATTATGTAGTATATATGTATGTGTGAGTGTGGGTGAATTTTGAGGGTATTTGGGTGAGTGAATAGGTAGTTGTATATATATACATATGTATGTATATATGTAGGCTGTGTGTGTGTGTGTTTGGGACTGTATTCTTGGTTCCAGAATACTGAAACCCCCCTTCCCTACTGTCCAGCAGTGACTCTCCCTCTCACTGTCTCTCTCTCATTCTCAGTCTCTCTCTCTATGTCCCTCACTTTCCTCTCTTTATATATGTATAGTATATATATAAGTTTTATATATATAGATATATATATATGTATATATATATTGATATATATATATTTATTTTAGGTCACATATATAGTGTATCATATGTATGTAGGTTTTTGGGTATGGTATATATGGTATTCCCATATAGGTATATAGATAGTAGATTGATGTGTATATATATTTATATATAGAGATATATATATGTATAACTTGCTAAGTCTAGGTTTATATAGAAACCTATAATCACTAGCCTATGGCTTGGGGGCTAACTCAATTTGACCTAATGGCCCAAAACCCCACTTGTTGACCCTTGTTGACTAAGGGTTGACCAAAGTCAACCTTAGGTCAAACCATGACCTAATTGACCTAAAAATGACTAGTTCAACTAGTCTGACCATGTTTGACCTAATCACCTTGTTGACTAGTCCTTGTTTGACCTAGTTACCTGACTGACTGGTCTTTGTTTGACCAATACCTTAGTTGGTCTAAGTTTGACCTAGACTTGACCCAGATTGATCATGTTGACTAGTATTTGACTTGTTTGACCTTGTTTGACTCTATTTGACTTAGTTTGATACCCTATGATCTAGTATGACTTCCTGTGACCTAGTTTGACTATTAGAGTTGACCCAGAGTTGACTTTTGACCAGATTGACCTAGAATCATGTAGTATGCATTATATACTTTATTTTTACCATTGTGGATACATTGTGACTTGTATTGCTCTGACTAGGAGCCATACACCTCTCCTCAGACAGTATATCCTCTTCAGACATTCAGTTATCAGGCGAGTACATTCTCTGACCGTTTCATACTTGTTCAGGCTTTACTTCTCGCTCTAGATTACTTTACTTGTTGCTGTCACATTGGTAACACGGATTGGTACTATATGGATCTTTACATGAGATGTTATCCCCCTCGGGAGCATCGGGTACTTCATGTTATGTGTGTTTCACTTTCATCATGTACTCCTGTGCTTCCATCATGCATGTATACTCATGTGATCATGTACTCTCATGTTTACTGAGCCATCATGTATACTATCATGTGCACCCTTTTATGGGCCCCATGTGATATCATGTATAATAACGTAACTTGTATAGATCCTTGTATATTGATTGGGGAAACGGGGGAGTAGAAGTGGACATGTGAATAATTCCAAAGTAGTCATGTGCAAACTCAGTAGATCATGTATAAATTCTAGCCATTCACATGCCTATCTTGTACTCTACATCACTAGTCACTACAGTTCTCTATATACAGTAGATATTTCATTACAGCTATCTCTTTTACAGCGTACATTTTCTTTCAGCAGTTCATGTATCTTACTCTATTGCCTGTATCGTATTTTCTAACCTGATATGCACTGCGTGAGATGTATTGTGCTCGTTCCTGTCCTGATTGGACCTGTTGAAAATATTACAGAGGATGAGGATGAGGCCCTGATGTCTACCTACTATGGAGCAGGACTAGATGATACTTATGTTGTGGACCCTCAGCAGGATCCACCTACAGCTGAGAAGGATGTTCCAGTAGTCTAGACCAGTTTAGTCTAGACAGTCTTTTCTATATTTACTTTTTGTCTCATATTCTGAGTTGTATTTTGAGATGTGGAGATATATAGACTCTTAGACTTTTGTATTATGAGTTGACAGTTCTGGATATTATGTTGTACTAGACACTTAGACTTATTCATCTAGAATACTGTTCTCTTGAGTTACTATCTATCTATCTGTCCTTCGTTCTTCTACCCTAGATGTGATTGAGATGAATATTGATATGTCACCTCCATTCGGAGAGTATAAACTGTACAGGTACTTGGTATTGATAGATGATTGACCTAGGACAGCGTTCTACCGCCGACACTGCGGCGTAGGCTGGGCGTTGTTACGTTCTCGTACCCTAACAGTGGGTGCGGGTCGTGACACGTTTTTAGTGGTGGCCCATGCAGGTCTCGAGTTTATGTAGTGGTATTCGAACTAGAGTATCACTACAGCCTGCGATAGGATTTGAGGAATAGGCTTAGAGAGAGTGGATACTCAATCACTGCTAGGATACTTTGAGAGATTCCTGGGATGACCCTTGAGAATCTCATTTGAAATTACTATTTAAACTCCTTTCCCTTGATTGAATTTGATTTTGGAGGATTCACTGTAGAACTTGGATCTTGGTGTTAGTTGATGATTTTCAAATTTTTGTAGTTGTTGATTTTAAATTCTTAGTGTTAGATTAATATCTTTTATTTTTAGGGTACTCAATCACAATTATGAGAAAACTCTTATCTGTTTCTTGCTATCTAATCCTCTTGCTAATTGCTTTTCATTGAAATGAACTGTCCTCTCTATTTTGTATCTTGCTTAAACTCTTTCTACCAATCTATGTGACTGTATCCCAAACCTGACTTACTCGACATTTCCTCAAATCAAGACTTTATTGAGACCTTCTAACCTTGACCTTTGATTGATCGAACCCTAACTATATTCATCTAGTAGCCTATCTACCCCTAGGACTTTTCCTAAATTATTTACTAGATTCCTGATTTCATGAGTTAATTTGATCTTCTTCAATTTTTGCATCAATTTGTCACGTCTCGAACTCCCACTTTCTATTCTAGATCCTTGGACGTCCTTTATCGTGACCTAGATATTCAGAGTATAATACTAGCTGTTACCTCCCAACAAACTTCACATGTAAGACCTAGACTAGCCTACCTTCATGTAGGTATTCCATGTCCTACTAAAACCCGTTTCCTTGTACTCTATTTTCTTGATATGATTCTCTGGTCAAATGGCTAAACTATAACCTCTACCATGATACTAAATTAATTTTTATTTCAATTAGAGATCTACCTTGGCTCAATTCTTTCGACCTGGCATGTGATGGTGTTCTGCTTGAACCCTCAAATACTTAACCTTGTACCTTACCTTGAATGCTTGACCCGATTGGTTAAGAATCTTGGACTATGTATCTTCTTTCATCATTTCCACCCTTACTTATATCTTATGCTATAAATTTATCCTTAAGTTTTACAAGCTTATCCTTTTCGAGCTTGGTCATGACATATTTTATTGGGTGGCCACCCACTAACATATTGTCTAATCAGAACCGGCGCATGATGGTCTGATCAACCTATTGCGTTTTGGTTCGCTTTTCGTATATTAATCTACGTGGATGGAGATATAATTTAACTTGCCCTAAAATCTTATCCGCAACAGCCTTGACAATTCTCCTTGAAATTATTTTTATCGTCTATGAACCTCGTATTCATATCCAGTTGAATTAAAATTTATCATGACCTGGATCTTCATCATTGGATGCCCGTGCTCATACTTGATTTCATTGATTTCCCATCTTGCCCAATCTCGATTTATCCTGAAATTGATCAACTTAGATCGTGTCAAGACTAAAATCTATTTGTGATTGTTTGTGCCTAAATTTTCAATTTTCTTTTACCATTTTATGAAATAGTAACTTTTAATGATTTCTCACTTGTTAATGACCTATTTTTTCATATAGGATGGTAGACGGCCTATAGCCTTGATGATTGTTGTTCCCTTACCTTCCCAATTAGGATACCTTAGATTGCTTGTACGTTTGATACCATAGGACAGTATTGATCTAGAATGACTAGTGCACCTAGATGAGACCACATACTGTTCCATTTAACCTGTCCCCCTGGTACCACTATTTCATCACGATTTTTGGTTCAATTTAGGCCATAGACCTTTCCCACTCTAAATTGTGATCATCGTAGGCACATTACCGTGACTTTTAAATTTAGAGCACAAGACTAGTTGTTTTCTCAAAACTGACTTCACATACCAGACCTAGACATGACATACTACACCCATGACCCTAGTGTCCCACTCAGGCATACCATCGTGTGCTTCATTTGCTTAGTACGATTTTTCTGACCCGAGGCTCCATCCTGATTTACCCCATGGAGTTACTTTTGGCTTCGATTTGAATTAAGGACACCCTATGACCTAAAACTACCAACCAATTTTTGGACATGACCCAGTATAGGTCTACTACCCATATTTTGCTTATTGACCTTGTATGTTGCCTAGGTAGTGGCTTCGTCCCTGATTGTTGGAGGTTTGACCTAGGAGGAGTACGACCATCTAAATTTCGTGGACGAAATTATTTTAAGGTGGGTAGACTTGTAACACCCTATTTTTTGAAATTGGGGATTTTTAAAAATTTATTATTTTTATTATTTATTAGTGGTATTTTAGTCATGGTATGATTTTCTGGTGATTTTAGTTAGATTAAACCATTTTCTAAAGTCATGCTAAGTCATGACTTATGACTTTGTGATTTTGGTTAATATAACTTAGTGTAAACCCTAGTTTTCTCTAACCTAGAAGTTGCCATGCCCATGAGAGCTTAGCCATAGGTTTAGAACACCAAATTAGTGATTTTTAGCCTAAAGGGTATTTTGGTAATTTTCTAGGATTTATTTGGAATTATTTGGATTTATGTGATTTATTATTATTTAATTAATTGATTAGTGTCATGTTAGTTACTAACCTAGTTTAGCCCTAATCTAGATGTTAGTCATGACCTAGAGACTAAGTTAGATGGGTTTAACTAAAGTAATGTTAGAGCTAAATATCTAGATATTTCATGTTAGATATTTACATTAGATATTTTATTTAGATATTTTACATAAAGTTATGTAGAATGAATCCTAGCCATAGGATAGCTTTGAAACTTGTTGGAGAGCCCACAACCATTGATCCTAACCCTAAACCAACCCCCATGGCCGGCCAAGCATGCCCCCCCCCATATGAACACCCCCATCTTCACAAAGAGCCTCATTTTCAATGTATTGAAAACCCATTTTTCCCTCAACTTCACAAAGCCATAACTTCTTCATTCCTTCACCAAATTGAGCCCCGTTTGTTGCGTTGGAACCCCCTACACTTGAGGATGCTAAAGGAGGCTTAGTAGCAAGGTTGCACAAGGATTTGGACACCCCAAAGTGAAGAGGAAACTCCCCTAGAAGGTTGATTTTCATGATTTTGCACATATAGGTAAAGTGTTCTAAACCCTATCAAAATAGTGATTTCTCTTCATGGTTGCATGCATTAGGATACCATGGTCATGTAGGTCAAGTTTGGTAGGATTTTTATGTGGTTTGGTGTCCGTATCGGACACGTATCTATGTTTGAAACTAGGTGTTTGGTGAAATGCCACATAGAACATTTTGTTAATGTTTTTCAAAACAAAATTGATATTTGGGTAGCCCTAGATCCCTAGGTCACTTTTCCACTTGACTGAGCACAAAACAGGACACGTTTCGTGTCCAATTTGGACACGAAATCACTGATTTCAGCACACACTGACACACTGTAAAACCTAACTGTTTGATATTGTGTATTATGTCCACACCCATTGTGGACACAATACAGACACGAGGACACAAACCTAGACCCTAGGCCGACCCCCTGACACGAGCACGTGGCCCCACGTGCCCCGTGTGGAGCACACGACCCTTCGACACGCGCGCACGAGACTGTGCAGCCTCCCCTGCTACCAGACTTCTCGTGCGAACACGACACACGACGTGGACACACGAAACTTGGCATGAGGGTTGGGGCAGTGTCTGACACACCCCTCCCAAAGTTTCAGACACGTTGGTGTCGTGTCGAGTAAGAAATCACACTCGCAATGACCCTACACTATACTGCGCACACACGTATCAGAGCTACTGATACGTGTTCGTATCTCGGACACGGACACACGTGGACACAAATCAGGACCGTGGACACCTAGGGGACCCCTAGGCGAACCTTCCCCCATGAGCACGAGACACGACGTGTCTTGTGTCGTGAGTACGAGACACACAAACATCAGCCCTTCGCGTGCCCTAGATTTTACCTGATTTTGATTTTTGCGTGTCCGACACACCAAAACGTGTCGTGGTCGTGTCTCAGGCACCTAGGACACTAGTATAGACCCTACCCTACCATTACCAACCAATGGACACTAACCTTAGTTCGATTTTATGGTTCGAAATCGAATTACCCCCAAAACCTGGGTAAAACCCAATTCCAGATTTCTGGAATTTATTCCAGTTTTTCCAAAACCAATTTCAATTGCCATTTTATGCATTTTTATACATGTATTTATATGTTTTTAGTATATAATTATGTAGTATATATGTATGTGTGAGTGTGGGTGAATTTTGAGGGTATTTGGGTGAGTGAATAGGTAGTTGTATATATATACATATGTATGTATATATGTAGGCTGTGTGTGTGTGTGTTTGGGACTGTATTCTTGGTTCCAGAATACTGAAACCCCCCTTCCCTACTGTCCAGCAGTGACTCTCCCTCTCACTGTCTCTCTCTCATTCTCAGTCTCTCTCTCTATGTCCCTCACTTTCCTCTCTTTATATATGTATAGTATATATATAAGTTTTATATATATAGATATATATATATGTATATATATATATTGATATATATATATATTTATTTTAGGTCACATATATAGTGTATCATATGTATGTAGGTTTTTGGGTATGGTATATATGGTATTCCCATATAGGTATATAGATAGTAGATTGATGTGTATATATATTTATATATATAGATATATATATGTATAACTTGCTAAGTCTAGGTTTATATAGAAACCTATAATCACTAGCCTATGGCTTGGGGGCTAACTCAATTTGACCTAATGGCCCAAAACCCCACTTGTTGACCCTTGTTGACTAAGGGTTGACCAAAGTCAACCTTAAGTCAAACCATGACCTAATTGACCTAAAAATGACTAGTTCAACTAGTCTGACCATGTTTGACCTAATCACCTTGTTGACTAGTCCTTGTTTGACCTAGTTACCTGACTGACTGGTCTTTGTTTGACCAATACCTTAGTTGGTCTAAGTTTGACCTAGACTTGACCCAGATTGATCATGTTGACTAGTATTTGACTTGTTTGACCTTGTTTGACTCTATTTGACTTAGTTTGATTCCCTATGATCTAGTATGACTTCCTGTGACCTAGTTTGACTATTAGAGTTGACCCAGAGTTGACTTTTGACCAGATTGACCTAGAATCATGTAGTATGCATTGTATACTTTATTTTTACCATTGTGGATACATTGTGACTTGTATTGCTCTGACTAGGAGCCATACACCTCTCCTCAGACAGTATATCCTCTTCAGACATTCAGTTATCAGGCGAGTACATTCTCTGACCGTTTCATACTTGTTCAGGCTTTACTTCTCGCTCTAGATTACTTTACTTGTTGCTGTCACATTGGTAACACGGATTGGTACTATATGGATCTTTACATGAGATGTTATCCCCCTCGGGAGCATCGGGTACTTCATGTTATGTGTGTTTCACTTTCATCATGTACTCCTGTGCTTCCATCATGCATGTATACTCATGTGATCATGTACTCTCATGTTTACTGAGCCCTCATGTATACTATTATGTGCACCCTTTCATGGGCCCCATGTGATATCATGTATAATAACGTAACTTGTATAGATCCTTGTGTATTGATTGGGGAAACGGGGGAGTAGAAGTGGACATGTGAATAATTCCAAAGTAGTCATGTGCAAACTCAGTTGATCATGTATAAATTCTAGCCATTCACATGCCTATCTTGTACTCTACATCACTAGTCACTACAGTTCTCTATATACAGTAGATATTTCATTACAGCTATCTCTTTACAGCGTACATTTCCTTTCAGCTGTTCATGTATCTTACTCTATTGCCTGTATCGTATTTCCTAACCTGATATGCACTGCGTGAGATGTATTGTGCTCGTTCCTGTCCTGATTGGACCTGTTGAAAATATTACAGAGGATGAGGATGAGGCCCTGGTGTCTACCTACTATGGAGCAGGACTAGATGATACTTATGTTGTGGACCCTCAGCAGGATCCACCTACAGCTGAGGAGGATGTTCCAGTAGTCTAGACCAGTTTAGTCTAGACAGTCTTTTCTATATTTACTTTTTGTCTCACATTCTGAGTTGTTTGAGATGTGGAGATATATAGACTCTTAGACTTTTGTATTATGAGTTGACAGTTCTGGATATTATGTTGTACTAGACACTTAGACTTATTCATCTAGAATACTGTTCTCTTGAGTTACTATCTATCTATCTGTCCTTCGTTCTTCTACCCTAGATGTGATTGAGATGAATATTGATATGTCACCTCCATTCGGAGAGTATAAACTGTACAGGTACTTGGTATTGATAGATGATTGACCTAGGACAGCGTTCTACCGCCGACACTGCGGCGTAGGCTGGGCGTTGTTACGTTCTCGTACCCTAACAGTGGGTGCGGGTCGTGACAGTTGCCATGAGTTCATACATCGACTTCATAGTATCGGCCATAGATTTTATTTGCTGTTCCAAAGAAGCAATCCTTTGTTCTTGAGGAGTCAAGGAAGAAGAAGGTTCATCAGTATTCCCATCGACCATATAAGTCGTGACTGTACGAGGGATTATTGATGAACTGGTGGATGTTGTTTGTTCTGAATCATTACTTTGTGAATCAAAGTCATTTGTAGGAGAATTACCCCCAGTAGGCAGAGGTAGAAAGTTAGATTCTCCAAGAAATTCAGAATCATCTTCAGAAATCAAAGTTCTTTGATTAGAAGCCATAACTTTTGATCTGGTGCCTCTATATACTCCATCTGGACTATCAGTTCTACCTCCAGTCTCCCGAGAGGTCATGTTGATAGAAGCAAACAGAGGTTCATCTTCATCAGACATAGGTTCACACTGAATCCGATTGAAGACAGATTGTCGTTTAGTTTGACATCTGTATTGCATTATGACTCTCGATTGGAAGTCACATTCAGCATGGTCATGATCCATTGATTGACATCTACATTGAATTATGACTTTTGGCTGGAAGTCACATTCAGCATGGTCATGATCCATTAACATAGAATTATTCCTTCTCTTCTGTTGAAGATGTTCTCGTAAATCTGTCTGTGAATATTGAGGTACATCAGAGAACATTCTTTGTGTATTTTTAGGAATATATTTCCGGTTCTTGGGTCTTGATGGCTCTTGATTATATAGAGAGTGATTAATCTGAGCCACATAATTTCTAGCATACTCCGCATCTGGATCTCTTGCTTTTGTTCCCATTTGGTATGGTTTTTTGACACCAGAAGTGTTTCCCAAACGGGTTTGATTAAGTTTTGTTCTTAGATCAGTTGGAGGTAAAATATTAGTTTTTGATACTTGGAGTTTTCCTTCCATTGATCTGGATATTTGCAGAAAAGGAAGAGTTGAACCATCCCCTTGATTAGGAGTTGGTAACAGACCCTCTTTTATAGACAAATTATGTGCCCAATTCGAAGAAGTCGTAGAAGAAGACATTAAGAAATGTTTCTTCTTAGACTTATTCAAGTTTTGAGACATAGAATGTCCAGAAGGAAGAGTAGTCAAAAGACCATCTCCTTTTCTTTGATTAACAAAACTGTCAGTCAAAGCTGTTCCTGAAGTAAACACTACAGGAGCAGAAGAAACAACGAAAGAGTTATTTCTTTTCGAAGGGACTTTGTGAGCCATTTGTGGAGGAGTTCTAGCAAGCCCACCCCCGATTCTAGTAGAACTTGGCAAAGAAGAAGAGATAGCTAAAGAGCTATTCTTCTTTGAGTATGTTGGTGACAATTTGGCTAAGGAGCCAGTATTGTCAGCGTATAAAGTCTTGGCTAAAGAGCCAGATTTTGGTACGCCCACTGAGTCAGAAAGAATTGACTTGGAAATGCACGCTGGAACAGATTTGACTAAGGAGCCAGTGTTGTTAGCGTGACTTTTGAATTTAGAAATACACGCTGGAACAGATTTGGCTAAGGAGCCAGTGCTGCCAGCGTGACTTTCGACTTTGAGATTGCACGCTGGAACAAGCTTGGCTAAGGAGTCAGTGCTGTTAGCGTGACTTTTGACTTTGAGATTGCACGTTGGAACAGAATTGGCTAAGGAGCCAGTGCTGCCAGCGTGACTTTTGACTGCTGTCGTCTTCGAGCACACAAGAGCATGCGTGCTTGTAGTAGAGTCCTTGCCAGTGTTAGGAGTAGATACTGTGGCAGAAACTTCACTATTGGTTGCCAACAAATTCTTAGGGACGTAGACAGATCGTCTCTTCGACTTGGCAGTGGTGATAGAGGCTGAAGTGGGCTTGCCACCCTTAGCCTGCTGTATTTTTTCGTAGGCGAGTTGATCGAATTGGATCGATATCACCTTCTTCGTCGAGCCGACTGACGAAGTGTCGTATTGAGTTGTTGCCATCTCAGAAGAGGAGATGGTTTTCTCCAGCAGAGTCGCCAATTTATTTTCCATAAATAAATTCACTTTATTTATTGTGTTTCTGGGAAAATACAACTGTAGGAATCCGATCTAGAAGACGATCGCTTTATCCCTTAGACGATGCGAAGAAGAAAAGCTCTCAAAATTTCAACAACAATTTAGATATCTATGTATCCGTAATATGAATGGGAAAAGAACTCTATTTATAGAGTCAAAAATAACTGAAAAGATAACTGTCTTCACAACCTGTGCATAGTTGAAAATCATACAGGATTTAACATACGCAAGGTTATGAGCAGTTACTGGACGTGGCCTGTAACTGTTGGACACATGGCAATCGTACATGAGTCGTGTGCAAGTTACAGGACACGCAGGTGAGAGATCGGTGGCATGGCTGCCACGTACTCCAATTTGATGAAATCCACGCAGGCTTGTTGAGGACAAAATCCACGTAGCCTTGTGGCAGAAAGCTTCAGAATCCACGCAGATTTGGGGCAGAAAGCTTCAGAATCCACGCAGACTTGATGCAGAAAGCTTCAAAATCCACGCAGACTTTGGGGCAGAAAGCTTCAGAATCCACGCAGACTTTGAGGCAGAAAGCTTCAGAATCCACGCAGACTTTGGGGCAGAAAGCTTCAGAATCCACGCAGACTTGGTGTAGAAAGCTTCAAAATCTATGCAGACTTGAGTCAGAACGGCCAGCTGTCTTGATTTGACGTGCCTCGACTGACACAAAATCTCTGACATTGATTACCTTTTGTCACTTGCATTAAATGACAATAAGCTCTTTTGGTACGCCAACTTGATGAAGGCTGAGTCTTGTTGAAGAAGATTTCGAAAGTCACGCAATAGTCGGCTGTGATCTCTCGAGTTTTGTGCATACGTGGCATACGAGAAGACATTCTTTGACTGTCGTGCTGTCAGTCATAATGGCATTCTGACAAATGATGAGCTGTATCTCAGCGTGACTTTTAAACATTGTCTTGATCAACTCAGCGTGACTTTTAGGCTTTGTTCTGATCAACTCAGCGTGACTTTTAGGCTTTGTTCTGATCAACTCAGCGTGACTTTCATTTTTGAGGCCTACAATAGCTTAGTTAGGTTTGCCTGGACTGTGATCCAGCTAGTGCTTGAGTTTCTGTGATGTGTTTATATCTCTGAGCTTGTGTTAGATCTTGAACTTTTTTCCAGTTTTCCCTTCTATCATATTTCTATTTCGTGCTATCTATCCTAGTTTGTTCATGTGATTGAGTTATGCCATATTATCCCTCTGTGCGGAGATGACATGTACCCTTATATTTTGTCTAGTTGTAGTATTTATAGACGACCTATACAGCGTTCTACCGTCGATTCTGCGACGTAGACTGGACGTAACCACGTACTCGTGCCCCTACCTTGGGTGCGGGTCGTGACACCAATGGACGTCGGAAAGACATCGTAAGGACGTCGTGCGCATAGAATGAGTGGTTGGACGACATCGACTGTCGTAGGCGTCGTGAAGACGTCGGAGGCGCCTTCGGCGTCGTGGGCGAAGCGAGACGTTGAGTTGCCGGCATCGAAAGACGTTGGCCATCCCGTGAGGCTCGGGAGCGCGCGAAGTGCGCGAGACGTACGTGTGGGACGATGATAAAAAAGCCAGTGCGGACAAGATCCGCACGAAGAGTCCGAAGCGACATGACGATCGGCTAAAAATCGTGCGCGGCGAGACACGATTTAACTGAGCCCGCACATGCTGAAAAAAAGATATAATATGTAAGATGGAGAGTTTCTATGGAAGTTTCTACATGTATAAACTCTCATGTAAATTCTCTCTCTCTCATACTAAATAATATTGTACTCCACGTCATTAAAGATCCTTTTATTTGTTGTCACATAGGATAGAAGTGGAGAACCATTGGATAATGTTTCGTCGTGTGTGCAATTTCTGCGTAGAAACTCTACCATCTATGATAGAAAGTTTCTTAAAGTGCAATGCCAAGTAGGATAGAAACTCAATTTTAAAAATCACTATTAGAGATGGCCTTATTTTATCTACTATTTTTTGAATTTCTATTATGTTAATTTTATTTAAAATAATAAAATATTATTTGAACATTAATATATTTTTCTTTACTATAACAACGAAACAACGATGGATGAGAAGTCAAATAGACTTTATAAGTACCAAAAGATGCCTTAGGCCATCTCTAGGGGTTTCAATCTCCCCTATTTCTATGATATAAATTTATTTTAGAAAAAAATTCTTCCAACCATAATTTCTATTCTATATAGCCGTGATGTACGATAGAAAATTTCTACGAGCATTTTTACATGTAGCTCATAGCAATTAATATAGAGTCCCATATCATTAATTTAACTTTTTCATTTGTTGTCAGCTAAAATAGAAATGGAGAATCATTATAGAGTATTTTGTGTGTATACAATTTCTAGGTAGAAACTCTATCAATTAGGATAAACAATTTCTTAAAGTATAATAGATAGAAACTCAATTTTAGAATTTCCATTGGAGATGGCATTAGGATTTGTTAGGTAAATGAGAATTTATATTGGATTTGGGGTTTTATCCGGAAGTGAAGTCAAATCCACAAATTCCATTGTTGGTTTGGAAAACAGAGGTTTGAGAAAGCATATACAGAATGGAAATTGCAGTTCCTGTCCTCTCCTTGTCTCCTCCCAAATCCATATATCCACTTCCTACTTGATCTTTAGGATGTGGGTTGAGATGTAAAGAAAAAAAAATACAGGAGGAAGAAGAAGTCTTCTATAGTGGTCATCCATCACCTGCAAGGCTGGCGGAGGAAGTCGTCGATGGAGGAGGTTGCCGACGAGGTCCAGCGGAGGAACTCGTCAACAAAGGAGGTCGTCGACGGGGAAGGTGGATCGATGTTGTCGAGGTTGTCGAGAACTTGGGAGTGGGAGTGGGGGTGGTGCAGGAGGAGGCTGACCCATTTGGAATTTGATTATGAAGAATGGTTGAGCGGTTTTGAGAGAGAGAGAGAGAGAGAGAGAGAGAGAGAGAGAGAGAGAGAGGGAGGAGTGATTTTTTTGAAGATGGAGAGAGTGGTTTTGAGAGGTGGCTCATTGCTGTCATTCTTATAACCACTAACTCCATGATAATAATTAACATTATTTTTGTGACACATATTTTAAATCAAATTTTTTTTATTAAAAGATCCGCAACTTGTTGTCCGCTTGCAATCTATTTCGGTGTAATCTTTCTCACTAGAGATATGATAAGCAAATTTTAAACATATAAACAAGGGCATAGAAATTTCTAGTTATATCTGCTATTATTTATTAAATGAGTTAATGATAAATCAAAATTTTAACTAATATTTTAGATATAAAATTTTACTACAATTATAATACACTCTTCCACTTTTTACTTTTCTATCTTAACCAAATACATTTGATTTTGCACTTCCTATTCTTTCATTTTTCTATCTCAACCAAACACATCTATCTCCTAACTGAGGACAAGAAAGTAAATGAATTCCAACATAAAATCCATCATTAAAAGTTAACTTTTCCACACTTACGGTTTACCAAATAGGTCCTTAGTATATGTCGGACTCCGAACTCGAGGAGACGAGTACACTCGAATTTGTCGAACTAAGTACTTACAAAAGAGAAGGCACGAACCAAATCGGAGCCGTCAATCGCCGGTCGTTGATCCTAGAATTTGGAGGCCGGAAACGTTCGACGACGCCTTTCTCGGCATCGAACGTCCTCAAGTCCCCAACTCGAATTTTACCGGAATGAGGCACTTGGTCCACGAAGTAGACGCAGTTCTTCCGCACGCCCGCGACGTCTCCGGCCGAGAGCGACAGCGAACATTTGTCGTCCAAGAACAGCGACCGATCGCCCAAGTCCTTAATTTCCGTCCACCCGCAATCCGACTCGGCGTCGAACTTCGCAACGCTCAGCTTCGTAGTAGCTCCGGTCAGCACTTCCTTCTCGCTCTCGACTCGCAAGAGGCCGCCCGGAGAGGACACCAGCCGCACGTGGCGGTGCACGCGCGGCGGTGCGACGTCCACCGCGGCGGCGCAGGTCATGTACAGTCTCGATGCTGCCTCCTCCTGAGAGGCGGCAGCGTCGAGGTCGAAGGCCTGTACTCGGCCCCGCGTGAAGAGGACGAAGAGTTTGCGGTCGTGGTGGGCGATGTCCTCGATCCTCTGCGAGGGAGGGCAGGAGAAGTCCAGCGGGGTCCAGTGCTCGTCCCCGGGCCTGGCGAAGGCCAGGTGGCAGCACGAGAGCGAGTAGACGAGGGCCACAGCGACAAATTCTTCGTCGGCGGAGGAGGAGGAGGACACGACGATTTTTCTTACGTCGAAGAAGGTCTTGCTCCAGGGCAGGGTGCAGAAAGATGGGAGGCTGGTTTGGGCTCCCGTGACGGGATTGAAAAGATACGACGACGACGACAAGGGAGGAGCAGTATCAGCCGCTTCCACGATCACGAGACACCCGTCCCGAGAGCCCACGCACGCGGCGCGCTGCGTGGCGGTGCGGGTGCCGCGAAAGCGATAGGACCGGGCGTCCGAGAGGCTGAGGAAGGAGTCGAATGCTCCGTCGTCGTCGTCGAGCATTAGCCAAGGGAAGTGGAAGGCGGAGGGAGGGCAGTCGGCCGACGCCCAGGAGGCGCACACGGCCCGGGCCCGGGCGTGGTCGGGCATTGGCAGGCGCGATACGATCGAGCCGAGGAGCTCGTTGGGGAGGCTCGACCAATCCGGCCTGTCGCCGACACCGGCGGTTCTCCACACGCCGATGCATGATGCCAATACGCGGCTAGTGAAGTTGCCCATTTTTTTTTTTTTTTGGATACTGGCGAGTGCCAAACTCCTCTCCCCCTTAAATTCTATGAACCACATGAGAAGAAGATCAATATTGTGATTCTTTCGGGACCGCATTGACATTTGACTGACCTTCTTCGTGTATCACGTTGAAACAATAAAGACAGTCAATCGGAACCATACACAAATAGAATACCTCACTTTGTAAAATGTCGGGTTCTTCTTGATCTTTCATATGTGGAAAGCAGAGGCGGAATCAGATATAAAGTCACCCCAATTATTATTATTATTACTAGTATATCATCCGTGCGATGCACGGTTTATATATTTAAAATTATTTTAAAGCGCAAAATAAATAAGTGAATGTTCTTCACATTTATTTAACATTTGAAATTAAAACAAAAGTTAGAATAAACTCAATTTTGAAATACATGTAAGATAACATTACATTAATATGATTATTTAATAATTAAATTTTAGCAACGTAATTATCATTAGTACTATGTATGTAATTCACAAAATATCTTGGACCAACATATATTAATATGTTGTTGAACGAATTATAATAATATATACCTCAATGTAAATAAAATAAAACGATAAAGTCTATTTTGATGACATAAAAGATAACATTTCACTTACTTCTACAAATTTTGAAATACTTCCTTATACACAACATTTGTTGTTGAATTACATTGATCTCCATCTTGGCTGCATATTAAAATCTTCAATCCTTTCTTACTTGTTACCCTTGAAACCGCAACATATAACTGTCCGTGACTAAAAACGGGATTCTTCAAGAAAAGTCCAACATGAGTAAGTGATTGACCTTGACTTTTGTTTATTGTCATTGCATAAGAAACAATCAATGTATATTGTCTTCTTTGAAATTTGAAAGGCAATCTTGGATCAGAAGGTGTCAGTGACATTCTTGGAATCAAAACTTTATTACCAGCATTGTCTCCACAAAGAATCTTTGCTTCAAGAACACGATTGTCTACTTTTGTAATCAGCAATCTAGTACCATTACATAGGCCAGCTGAATGATCAAATTTTGAAATTTGCATGTCCATGATCAAATTTACAATCTCCATTCGTCAATTTAACAACAACTGCAACAGAAAAAAGAATTATTACGCATTCGATCTATCATACAAAAACTGAAACTAATTTCCTTTTAAGAAAAATTGAAATAAATCACAAAATTTAAATACTTGAATTTTAAAAAAAAATTAGGCTTACAACATACTTGAAGACTCCTCATCTGCAGTTAAATCAATTGTTGTTAAATCACTATTTTGCTGCAAATTTGAGGTTGTATATTTCTTGCAATATAGTGAACTTTGGTTCATTGAAGTAGATAAATCAACTGCTTCACTTGATCCACACACTGTATAATATTAAATGAAATTCAAAACTTTGCAAAAATAAAATATATAAGTATGTATGTATAATTTAATAATAAATATCAACCATACTATTCGTTATTTCGCTAAAAGGATATGTAGAAGTATGACACACATTATTAAACAATACGCTGCTAGAATACAGCTGTTTGCCATATGGATTTAAATCTTCTGCAAAAAATTAAGAAAAAACTTAGAAAAGTAATAACAATACAATAATAATATATAACATTTTTATTTATAAAAATAGTAAATTAGGCTCTAATAGATTATCGTAACACATTTTTTAGTATATATATTCGTTTTAGGTTTGGGAAAAAAAAAAACTCACTCGAATGACCATCATCATTAGTTTGTAAAATCACTCTCGATGGATCAGAGTGTAGTTTTGTAAATCTCTTCGTCGAGTAGTCAAATGATCTTTTCTTCTGAGAAACAATTAAATCCGCAGGCTCACTTGACCCACATACTGCATACAAAATCAACATATATATGTATGTACATATATATTGTTAGATAGATATGTAAAAATCATTAACCATTAAATACTTGTGAAAAAAAAATCATAACTTACCATTCGTGATGTCACCGAAAGGAGATCTAGATGATGGACAACTGGTCATGTTCGAATCGTTCCCACAAATTATGTCCGAGTGAAATTTTTTCTGGCTTGATGGAGGCGTAAATTTACCTAAGTCCACATCTATATTTTTAACAAAAAATAAAGAATAATTAAGTAAAATTTTAACAAAATTTAAACGTAAATTATGTATGTCATAAATTTTTAACAAAATTTAAACGTAAATTTAACAAAATTTTAACAAAATTTTAACAAAATTTAAACGTAAATTTTAAAATTGTGTATGTTATATATATATATATATATATATATATATATATATATATATATATATATATAAAAGTTTTTATATTAATATTTTTAATCTTCCATAAATTGTGGTTTTGGGGAGACAAAAAAAAAATTGTTGAAACGGTGCTTTGGACTGTGGTTTCGGGAAACCAAAAAAAATTGCTGAAACCGTGGTTTTAGCCCACAGTTTTTTTAGACCATGGTTTTAATAGCCCACGGTTTTACCAACCGACGGTATTCCCAAGACCTCAGCATTGAATGGTAAAAGAATCACTTCATTTTTCTTCTTTTCCTCTCTCCATTCTTCCGTTTCATCTTCCCGTGCACTTGTGTATACATTTGGTTTCTTGGGTTTAAATTCTTTTTTTCTCTTAAAATCTATTTTTCGTCCGGCTTCTCTTCTTTTAATCTCTTAATTCTTTTTTTTGCTTTAATCTTCCTCCTTCCATCCGTATGCTGCATCGCACGGGTCATAAAATCTACTTGTGTTTTTTTTTTTTTTTTTTGATTATAAGCATGGAAATGGAATTTAAATGTTTATTTTTCGTCCGGCTTGAGAATTTTTTGTTCTGGAATTATTTATTTTGCCAATTTATTAGGTTTTCGTCCAGTTTTCATTGTTCCCTCTTAATCCATAAGTTGTGGATGTTATAGATCTTGGATATATTGAAAGTTTTGTGGATTTCGAATATTTTTTGCGGTTGCGAACGGATTTATGTAATAAAAAAAAAATTGTAGTGTTTTAAAACCGTATGTTGACAGTTTTTTTCATTAAAGAATTTAAATTTATTTTTACAGTTTAAATCCAACAATTTATATTTCATGTTTTTTCTTATAAATTCATGACCCAGAAAGATAGATTAAAGTAATCAGAATTTAATATATATATACAGATATATATATATATAAATATATATATATATATATATATATATATATATATATATATATATATATATATATATATATATTTATATTAATATTTTTTTTCTTCCATAAATGGTGGTTTTGGGGAGACCAAAAAAATTGCTGAAACGGTGGTTTTGGACTGTGGTTTTGGACTGTGATTTTGGGAAGACACAAAAAAATTACTGAAACCGTGGTTTCAGCCCACATATTTTTAAGACCATGGTTTTAGTAGCCGATGGTTTAACCAACCGATGGTATTAGGGAGACCTCAGCATTGAATGGTAAAAGAATCACTTCATTTTTTTTCTTCTCCTATTTCCATTCGTATGTTTCATCTTCCACAAATTTGTGTTACGTTTGGTTTTTCTTTGGTTTGTAATTTATTAATTATTTTTTCATTTAATTTTTCTCTTTCAATCCGTATGCTACATCTCTTTAGTAAAGACTACTTGTCGTTTTTTTTTTGTAAGCACGGGAAATGGAGTTTAAATGTTTCTTTTTCAACGGAAGCCAAGAATTTTTTTGTTCTGGATCTAACGATTTAGGCCAATTTGTGAGGTTTTTGTCAAATTTTTATTGTTCTCTCCTTAATCAATAAATTTTGTATTTTATAGATCTTGGATATATTGAAAGTTTTACATATTTCAACCATTTTTTTTCTTTTTTACAATACATGCAACAACATGTTCGGGTCTTCTGTTTTTTATTTGTCTTGTTTTCGAACAGGATGCTGAGAAATTCTTTTATTTTATTTTTTTGAACGATTTTTTTGAGCCTCATACGGTTTTAGGAAACTGTGGTTTTGGGGAGACCCAAATAATTTCGGAATGGTTTTAGCCCACAGATTTTGAAGAACATGGTTTTAGTAGCCCACGGTTTTACTAAACCATGGTATTGGGAGCATTGAATGGTATAGAATCACTTCATTTCTTGTTTCCTATTCCTGTTTTTCCATTCGTACGTTTCACATTGTACAAATATGAGTTATATTTGTTTTATATTCCTGTTTTTCCTTTCCTTTTTTTTTTTTAGTTTTTCTTTTTCATTTTTTAATGTTTCCTTTTTCGGTTCTTTCCATTATTGGGGCAGGAAACTGATTCTGTTATAAAGATATATACATTAAATTTATTATTGATTAATATTTACAGGTATTTGTTGCCTTCTATGAGTCAATGGACTACTTCGAGATGGTCAGCTACTAATTGAAGGTATAAATCTACTCTTGTACTCAATATCAAGTAAATAAATTTAAATATAGTCTTATGCTGAATATTTTTAGAATAATGTTGGTACAGTGTTCTAAATACAACACGTTATTTATGTTGGTACAGTATTTTTATAACTAATATCATTATAAATTTGAATATAGTCTTGTAAAATAATGTTGGTACACTATTTTTAGGACCAACACGTTATTTATGTCTGTTAAATGGTAATTTTCAGCTAAATAAGTTAGAAAAGTTATCTGATGTTGAAAATGTATATTATTGATAAAATTATTCTGCACTATTAGAAGTAATTGAAATTAAAATAACAATTGAAGCATAACAACAGAAATTAGATGGAACTATTACCTCCTTTATCGTTTGTAAGTTTCGGACGCTTGTTAAGTGTTGTACTCATTGTCAGCTTCTTCATTCTCAATTTCTTCCTTTGTAAGAGTTCCTTCCTTGTTATATTTCTGTTGTGATTTGAAGTGACAAAATTGAAACACCATTCTTGAATGTGTAAGTCCAATATATAGACATACAATTAATGATTAATTTTGTATTGGGAGGAGGGAAAACAGGAATGCCAACAGTTTTTGCTGTTATCCACACATCATTAGAGGTGTATGAATTTGTCTATGCATCGTTTTTCGTATAATTAGGCCAATATATGTAGGCTGTCAATTCATCATTAGTTTGTATTGGGAAGACAAAAGCAATCTTTTAAAATAAATATTCTGATATTTGGTTTTTCCAATGTATACGTACATGTTTTAAACATAAAGCATTTTTTTTTAATGTTCCAATATATGTAGGCTGTCAATTCATCATTAGTTTGTATTGGGAAGACAAAAGCATTCTTTTAAAATAAATATTCTGATATTTGGTTTTTCCAATGTATACATACATGTTTTAAACATAAAGCATTTTTTTTTTTAATGTTCAAATGATGTGTGAACAACTATTTTCTAGATTTCAAAAAAATAGTTGTATTTAGAACAATATTTAATATAAACATTATAAAACTCAGTTGTCTGATCTGTAATGTTACAATAATCAATATGTTTTAAATTGTATTATTTAGTTGTGTTTAGAACAATATTTAAATTGTATTATTTAGTACAATGTCTGATCTGTATTATTTAGTTGTCTGATTTGTAATGTTACAATAATCAATATGTTTTAAATTGAATTATTTAGTAATGTTTAGAACAATATTTAAATTGTATAATTTAGTACAATGTTAAATGGCATGAGATGATACAATATTCTGATAATTTAGTACAATGTTAAATGGCATGAGATGATACAATATTTAAATTGTATAATTTAGTTTTGTTTCCCTGATTTGTTACAGTTTTAAATGGCATGAGATGATACAATATTCTGATAATGGGTTCTTTAGAAATTATATAATTGTTATTTCGCATTTTATTGATGAGTTCCACTGAACACATGTCACTTATTTTCCTAATTATATTTGTATAACAAACTGTCAATATAATTAATGATTAAACAATGATGTTTCAGTTTTCCCAAACCATAATCACTACTAAATCTGATAATAATTTTGTATATTGTGTCTTGATCTGTCCAATGGTTAACTGTAAACTTTGAGTTCTTGGGTCTGTCAAAACATAATCAGATTTCCTTTACTCTATGAAACCCTGACTTGAATGTTTATATTATGAAACATATTGAAAGTGTATATTGTTTTCAGATTTCATTACCACTATTATATTTGATATAAATTGATGTATATTGTGTCTTGATCTGTCCTACAGGAGCAATGGTTCATGTTAGATAGGCTTTGTATGATAGATTATGTTTTTGGTTCATTAATGATAATTTGTCATGAGGAATGAGACTGTTTTGGTAGACTCAGATACATTCACTTCTGTTTTTAACATTTTGTAATCTGACATTCGATTTTCATTACTCCTTGTCAACCCATAGCTGGGGAAAAATGAATGTTTAATTCATAGTTAAATGTCAATTTTGATTTCTTGGGTTTGTCAAAACAGAATTTGATTTCCTTTACTCTATTTTGTTTTCAGAGTTGGACGGATTGTTGATTCACTGTCTCTTTAATATCAACACACGTCCAGTAAATTGGTTTTTCTTCCATCCAAAAAAATTGAGATTTTTGGTTTTTCCCTAATGTAAACTATGCTTTGATTTTCTTAATGCTGGATACAGACTCAGATTTATCTGTTTTCTATACACATTACACTGTCAGATTTCCATGTATTCTATACACATTGCACTGGTCATATTTTCTATAATCATATGTTTTTGTTTTCTTGTTTTATCATTTAACACATTGCGTTCTTATAGTTGAAATAATGGCGGGGCATTCGTTGCAGCCATTGGTACACTTGACATGATGATTTGGCAACCATTCGCGGGGTAGTCGTTGCAGCCATATGGTTTTTAATCTAAATCTGAGCCATTCAATGCTGAGGTCTCCCTAATACCGTCGGTTGGTAAAACACTGGGCTACTAAAACCATGGTCTTAAAAATATGTGGGCTAAAGCCACGGTTTCAGTAATTTTTGGGTCTTCCCAAAACCACAGTCCAAAACCACCGTTTCAGCAATTTTTTTTTGGTCTCCCCAAAACCACGGTTTCAATGATTTGAATTAACATTTATGTGGGGTACACTTGACATGATGATTTGGCAACCATTGGCGGGGTAGTCATTGCAGCCATATGGTTTTTAATCTAAATCTGAGTCTACAGCAAAATTAATCAACCTCCGTTTTTTAATATTGCTGACAGCTATTGTACAATTTGTAATATTTCGTTGTACCAATATGGTTTTTATTCTAATTGTTTATCAGGATAAAAAACCATTCTCACTCTTCCGGGTTTAAAATTTCATTTCCTATTGCTTGAAGGACTTTAGAAATTGTACAATTCTGAGTTGTAATATATACTTGGTTGTAATAATATATGCTGTTGCAGGAAAAGCATTTCTAAGTTCTATATTAACATAATTCTGAGTTTACAGCAAAATTAATCAACCTCCGTTTTTTAATATTGCTGACAGCTATTGTACAATTTGTAATATTTCGTTGTACCCATATGGTTTTTATTCTAATTGTTTATCAGGATAAAAAACCATTCTCACTCTTCCGGGTTTAAAATTTCATTTCCTATTGCTTGAAGGACTTTAGAAATTGTACAATTCTGAGTTGTAATATATACCTGGTTGTAATAATATATGCTGTTGTAGGAAAAGCATTTCTAAGTTCTATATTAAAATAATTCTGAGTTTAGCTAACATAATCAGAATTGCAGAATGTAATTGGTTTATGGATTAGTAAAGTTACCTCAGAATCGTGAAATACACATTCGAGACTGAAAGGTTGTCCTTTTCCTCCATAGCCGGGTACTTCATACGTACGAATAAGCCGAACTTTCAAATTCCAGAATGTTTTCGATGGACTGATCTCACGAATTAGAGAGAAGAAAGGAGCCATGGGTGAAGAATTTCTTTCTTACTTTTCTGAAACAGGGAGAGTGAGAATGGTTGCCAATTTTTCACTGTATTTATAGACAGTAAATTAAGACAGAATATTAATGTAAATAATGTTGGGAAACTCAAGAGTTGTCTTGGTTATGTAAAAAAGTGGATTTGGGAACCTTACAAAAAATGCATGGGTTTAATTATTGACAGCTGAGTTTAGGCGGGAATATGCTGATTCGTGTGAATTTTGAATAATTTGAATTTTGTAAGGTGAAAAAATTGGTCTTTTCTTTATTTTTTAGTAATTTTTTATTGTGCCTAGTTTGGACGGGAAAATGGCAGGTTTGTAATTTCTTTCAACTATTTTGCTATTATATATATATAGATTATTATTATTATTATTATTATTTTTTATGGGTCAGACCACGTCTACCGTCTACCCCGTTCTAGTATACTCTATTTTTTTGGTTCTGCCGGAGATGGAAACAGTCATCGAATCAATCATTTTATTGTGCTAACGAACATCCAAAAAAAATTAATGGATTTCATTTTACCATTTTGTCTCATCCTCTTACTGAAATATGGTGCCAAATTCCATCACTTTCAACTCAATTAGTAACATTTCTCTGACGGCAGAGCATAGCCGGCTCCAGGGGGAGGCCGGCTAGGCAGCCGCCTAGGGCCTCCTCCCCCAGGGGGCCTCCAATTTTTTTTTTTTTTTTTTTTTTTTCAATTTTTAGTTATTTTATACCGGAGGAAAAAAATGTGGACATGGAGAAGCTATCGCTGTCTGAAAAAGAATTAATAAATCATTCACAAGAAGAAAAAAAAAATTGAAATGTTGCACCAATTTCTAAGCCGCCACTTTATCTTCTCTCTCTCACATTCCCATGAAAAATCTCTAACCTATGGAAAAAATAAAACAATCACTCTCTCCCTCAACAAATGTGTCAATGCAAATTTTGTTTCTCCTTTCTAGCTTCTAATGTCTTTTTTCGGTCTTGTGAAGCTTCTAATATTAATTGTTTAAAGATTGAGAAGAAGCGTATAAGTAGAGGAGATCGTAAAATATATTTTCGTTATTGTAAAAATAAAATTTACATAAAGAGATAATGGTCTCATTTTTGGACTTATCTAGGGTCTCCAAAATGCTGGAGCCGGCCCTAGGCAGAGCAGATCAGTTGTTCATGTTATTCAGTCTGTTCCTCCCTAATAGTTTGGTGTACCCCACCGCTGTTTAAAAAGAATAAGAAAAAAAAATCGGAAATTTTCATTGAAAGCATAAAAAATTTATAAATTTACACGTAAAGCATAATATTTTTAATAATTGCATACGGAGCATAAGAACGCCCATCCGAAGGGCGTTTTCATTTAAATATGAATTAATTTTGACGACCGTTAGCGAGATAACGAGGAGGAGAAATTATTAAAAAAAAAAATTAAAATAAAGAAAACGCCCATCCGAAGGGCGTTTCCTGCTTACCTGTCACCCTCGGATGCCGCGCCTGTCACCCTTCGGCTACCGTGCCTGTCAAAAAATATTATCAAAAAAAATTAAAATCTGAAAAAAATGCTCATCCGAAGGACGTTTCCTCCTGCCTATCTGTCATCCAAAGGGCGTTTCCTCAAATTAGTTGACTAATCAGTGGCAAGTGGGACTGAACTCATCATAAACCATTCAGGCGAAAATGTCCACCTGTCACAATATTCACAAACCTTATCAATAAGTCTACATCGGGCAACGAAATAGAATTCTTGACTAAAGATGGACAGACACCAATACTACATGTTAAGTCATTCAAAGAATGAGAGAAGGATGAGATTTTATTCATCTCATAAATGACAAAGTTTCACATATTCACTAAAATATCTTACTCTGAGGCCTCCAGTGCAATGGACTACTGGGACAGTTTCATATCTCATTGCATATAACTGATTTAAACCACAAGATTCAAACCTTGATGGCATTAACAAAATGTCACACTTGTCCATCTCAAAAAATCATCTTTATCCTTGCTTTCGCTGGCCATCAAATCAAAACTTGACCTGCCTAGACTCTACTATGACTTTGAGTTCTCAAATTATTTTTGGAAATTTTTATGACCGAGCGGGCATAGCAGAGCCGAGAGGTGACAGGTGACAGGTAAGCAGGAGGAAGCGCCCTTTGGATGGGCGTTTCCCTCAGGTTTTAATTTTTTTTTTGATAATATTTTTGACAGGCGCGGCAGCCGAAGGGTGACAGGCGAATGTTGGAAATATTAGACAGAATTCCTAACGCAAGCAATCAGAAGAAGTAAAATTCAGAACAGGAATTAAGAGTTTAGGATTCGAGGCACGTTACAAACGCTGTCCTTAGAATAGAATTTCGCCCCCACAATTGTGCAGCGGGTTCCAGCGATCTATCCCCGAGATACAACGAATCCTTCGATCCACAGCACCGTGCACCCGGTAGTGAATCCCTCGATCGATCACAGCCTTGCCCAGAGAAAGAGTTGGACGGAAGGAGGTGGAGGAGGGTTCTGGTTGCAACTTTTCTCTTCTGTACGAACAGAGTTCCGAACGGGGAAGAGAGAGAGAGAGAGAGAAAAGATTTTTCGTATCTGATCCAACAGATCACCTGATTTGATTTTAAAATCAAATCTCTCTGTACGTGGCCAGAATTATCTCCGCGATCCACAAATCCCGTAACGGAATTACGTGGTAACAGTTCTTGCGGAAGACCAGGCAACCGAACCAAAAAATTAAATCAAATAATAATTAAAAGGAGATAGAAAATTACCTTTATACCCTTGGTCCGGTCCGCGGCGCGCAGGCGTGCCAAGTGCTAAGTGCGCGACAAATAAACGCGTCAAAAACGCGCATTAAATCGCGCACCCGCTCGCGGGTTGGATGAGATGTAGCCCATCCCCTACACAACCCACTAACCCACTAAGGAGGGGAAAGCCTTATATGGAAAGGAGAACTTTTCCTCCTTTCCCATGTGGGACTAAAAGAATGGAGTGCCTTTTTGAATCACAAATAGGTTGCTTCCCAAGCAACAACACATCAAAAAACCAACAATCCCCCACATGATTCAAAAAGGGACAAAAAAAAATGATATAGATCGATAGAACGATAGGAAAGAGAATAAGATATGGGCAGTTACACTGTGTATCAGAGGAAGGTGTCTTCCGGACTTGAACCTCCCCTTAGTGTTGTACATTTCATCTATACAGACCCAAAGTGACGTAAGTCTTGAACTTAGGATCTTATTTGTACATACTCAACGTACACACAAACACAATGCAGGCATTTGATCGTATCAACAGTTGTGCACTTTTCGGCCATGTGCTTATCTCGGTTTCTTGAGAGCTCTAGAGAACAGCCCGAGTTCCCATAGAAAGCGGCCCCACTTTCACTCCCAAATAGGTGAATCTTTCTGGGTATTCTGCAATTTATATACCCTGCTTTACAAGCCACAGATTCATTAAGATTTTACAATCAACCTCATTTTTATTGCAGATCAACACTATATAGTAGATGAATGGTTCATTACAATTACATCTATATAGTGCTTTCCAGTCACACATCAATTTTGTTGTTACCCATTGAACCTTTTCTTGGTGCTACCAATTGAAGGTTGGGTTGCCTTTGAGGTGACTCAATCTAAGGGCTTCAACCCCATTCCTCTTGCCGTCTCCAACACTAGTCTCCTCGAGAGACCTTTAGTTAGAGGATCCGCTAGATTGTTCTTTGATCTGACGAAGTCAATTGCAATTACTCCACTGGACCGCAATTGCTTCACCCGATTGTACCTCAGACGTATATGTCTGGATTTTCCATTATAGCTTGTCCTTTGAGCCTTTGCTATAGCAGCCTGGCTGTCACAGTGTACAGGGATAGCAGGAACTGGTTTGCTCCACAGAGGAATATCTGTTACCAGATTCCTGAGCCAGTCTGCTTCCTCACTGGTGAGGTCAAGAGCTATGAACTCTGCCTCCATAGTCGATCTAGATATACAGGTCTGCCTGGTTGAGTTCCAAGCGACAGCAGCTCCTCCCAATGTGAATACATATCCACTTGTGGCTTTGGTCTCATCTGTATCTGAGATCCAGTTTGCATCAGTGTACCCTTCCAATACAGATGGGTATCCTCCATAGAATAATCCATGGGATAAAGTACCCTTCAGGTATCTCATTACCCTTTCTAAGGCAATCCAGTGTGAACTATTCGGATTGCTTGTGTACCGACTAAGCTTTCCTACTGCGTAGGAAATATCAGGTCTGGTACGGTTAGCAATATAGTTCAAACACCCAATTTGCTGAGAATACTTCAGCTGAGCCACACTGTCTCCTTTGTTCTTCTTCAACCTGATACTTGCATCATATGGAGTGCTTACAGGTTTAGAGTCAAAATAGTTAAATCTTTTCAGGACCTTTTCTATATAATGAGATTGGGAGATACCAATTCCCTCAGAAGTGCGACTTAATTTAAGTCCTAAAATCACATCAGCAGGTCCTAAATCTTTCATATCAAAATTTTAAGACAGAAAACTTTTGATATCATAAACAATATCCATGTCAGTGCCAAAAATAAGAATATCATCAACGTATAAACACAATATTACGCATGAGCTGCCAACAGTTTTGCTATATACACATTTATCAGAATCATTAATAGCAAAACCATAAGATAGAATTACCTTATCAAATTTATCATGCCATTGCTTTGGCGCTTGCTTCAGCCCATAAAGAGATTTAATCAATTTACATACCTTGTGTTCTTGTCCTGGAACAACAAACCCTTCAGGTTGTTCCATGTAAATCTCTTCCTGTAAATCTCCATTCAAAAATGCAGTTTTTACATCCATTTGATGAATAAACAGTTTATGAACAGATGCAATAGCAATTAACATTCTAATTGTGGCAATCCTAGTAACTGGAGAGTATGTGTCAAAGAAGTCTACTCCTTCCCTTTGTTTGAACCCTTTAGCAACTAACCTTGCTTTGAACTTCTCAATAGACCCATCAGGTCTTAGCTTCTTCCTGAAGATCCATTTGCAACCAATTGGTTTACAACCTACAGGAAGGTTAACCAAATCCCAAGTTCTATTTGACATAATAGAATCAATTTCACTATTAATGTCTTCTTTCCAAAATAGTGAATCTACAGAAGACATAGCCCCTTGATAAGATATAGGGTCCTCTTCTACAAGGTAAGTAAAAAACCCTTCTCCTAGGTTCGGTTCTCTCCTGGTCCTTTTGCTCCTCCTAGGTTCTACTAGGGTTTCTTCTTGAGAACTAGAAGTTGCAATAGGAACTTGTGCAGACATAGAAGATCTAGGAGTTCTATTTTTCAAAGGAAAGACATTTTCAAAGAAGGTAGCATCTCTAGATTCCATAACAGTGTTTGCATCAATACCATTAACCTCACTCTTAATAACAAGAAATCTATAAGCAATACTGTTTTGAGCATAACCCAAAAATACACAGTCTACGGTCTTGGGTCCCAATTTTCTTTTCTTAGTAGGAGGGACAGAGACTTTTGCAAGACACCCCCACACTTTGAAATATTTCAAAGATGGTTTCCTGCCCTTCCATAACTCATAAGGAGTTTTATCAGTCTTTTTAAAAGGAACTTTATTAAGAATGTGGCATGCAGAAAGTAAGGCTTCCCCCCACAAATTATCAGCTAAACCAGAGCTACCTAGCATAGTATTAATCATATCAACAAAAGTTCTATTTTTTCTTTCTGCTACCCCATTCTGCTGAGGAGAATACGGGGCAGTCACTTCATGTATTATTCCATGTAATTCACAAAAGGAGTCAAAATCAGCAGAGGTGTATTCACCCCCACGATCAGACCTAAGAATTTTTATTTTCTTTTCAAGCTGATTTTCAACTTCAGCTTTAAAAGAAACAAACTTACTAAGAGCCTCATCTTTTGTTCTAAGTAAGTAAACATAGCAGTATTTAGAATAATCATCTATAAAAGTTATGAAGTAACGCTTACCACTACGAGTGAGGACACCGTTTAATTCACATATGTCGCTGTGAATAAGCTCCAAAAGCTGAGAATTCCTTTCAACTGAATGAAAGGATTTTCTAGGCTGTTTGGCTTGAGTACAAATCTCACATTTATCATTCCTGCTCATATCAATCTTGGGAATTAACTGCAAAGCAGACATTCTTTTAACAGAATTAAAATTCACATGTCCCAAGCGACCATGCCAAACATTATAGCTATCAATATTGGAAGATAATGCATTTGCAGCAGAAACATTATTATAAGCAATGTTATTTAAACTAGAAGTAACAGAGTTACAAGAAATATCAACAGAAAGTTTAAATAGACCCCCACAAACATAGCCTTTCCCAATAAAATTCCCGTTTAAGGAGATTACAACTCGATCAGACTCAAAAACTAGTTTGTAGCCATGTTTATTTAACAAATATCCAGAAATCAGATTTTTATTCACGTCCGGTACGTGCTGCACATTATGCAAAGGGAGAATCTTGCCCGAAGACAACTTGAGATTCACTCTTCCCTTTCCAAGCACTCTGGCAGCACTCGAGTTTCCCATAGCTACTGATTCGCCTTCCTCAACCTGTCGGTAGGAGGAAAATGAATCAATATTAGGACATACGTGGACATTTGCCCCTGTATCAACCCACCAATCAGTAGGCTGATACGAGGTTTCAAAACCAGAACATACAGCTACAAACCTCAGATCATCGGTATCGATAGATTCGGTCCCGGCTATGACTACGTGAGCCTGAGGAACAACAGGAGCGTCAGCAGCAGGAGTTCGACGATCAGGATTCTGGAATCCCTGACCCTTCTTCTTGTGGCGACATTGCCTAGCAAAGTGGCCAGGCTTGCCACAGTTATAGCATTCCCGCTTTGGCCTGTTGTCTTTCCCAATAACAGGTTTTGGTTTCAGGAATTGTTTCTTTGCAGGGTTTCTGTTCTGGGGGTTGTTCCTCTGTTGAAAAGGTTGGCCCTTAGGCTTTCCCTTGGACTCAGCAATATGCAACTTTGCCTCGAATTCAGTACTCAGGGGTTCCTTGTCCCTAGTTCTACTCTCTTCCTCAATGCGGAGAGAGACAAACAGTTCATCTAAGGACATGGGTTCCTTATTGTGTTTCAGCTTTAAGCCAAAGGATTTCCAGGATGGAGGTAATTTATTTATAAAAGAAGCAATCAAAAATTTATCAGCTAGTGGCATGTCTTTCTGAGACATCTCGTGAATAATTGTTTGCAGGGTGTTAATCTGTTCAACAACAGACTTCTCATCAACCATCTTAAACTCTAAGAACCTGTCTACAATGTAAACCTCAGAACCTGCTCCTTCATTGGAGTATTTCTTATCGAGGGCTTCCCAAAGCTCTCTGGAAGTGGTAGTTGTGCAGTAGATATCATACAGCGTGTTAGATAGACAACTAAGAATTTTTCCATGACAAATAAAGTCTGTCTCATTGTATGATTCTAATTCAAAGGTTCTAGCAGGTTCGTGTAAATCAGGCAGTGTTTTAGGCTCTTTGAGAGCTTTAGACAATTTCAGGCAGGTTAACCAGTAGGTCATCCTGCGCTGCCACCGCTTGAAATTCTGACCGTCAAACTTCTCCGGTTTGGAGGAGTTGTGAATATTGGTCGAGAATTCCTCTGCTGTGGGATTCATAGTGCGTGCGTAGGAATAAAACAAACAGGAGAAAATTCTATTCTAAGAATGTTGGAAATATTAGACAAAATTCCTAACGCAAGCAATCAGAAGAAGTAAAATTCAGAACAAGAATTAAGAGTTTAGGATTCGAGGCACGTTACAAACGCTGTCCTTAGAATAGAATTTCGCCCCCACAATTGTGCAGCGGGTTCCAGCGATCTATCCCCGAGATACAACGAATCCTTCGATCCACAGCACCGTGCACCCGGTAGTGAATCCCTCGATTGATCACAGCCTTGCCCAGAGAAAGAGTTGGACGGAAGGAGGTAGAGGAGGGTTCTGGTTGCAACTTTTCTCTTCTGTACGAACAGAGTTCCGAACGGGGAAGAGAGAGAGAGAGAGAGAAAAGATTTTTCGTATCTGATCCAACAGATCACCTGATTTGATTTTAAAATCAAATCTCTCTGTACGTGGCCAGAATTATCTCCGCGATCCACAAATCCCGTAACGGAATTACGTGGTAACAGTTCTTGCGGAAGACCAGGCAACCGAACCAAAAAATTAAATCAAATAATAATTAAAAGGAGATAGAAAATTACCTTTATACCCTTGGTCCGGTCCGCGGCGCGCAGGCGTGCAAAGTGCTAAGTGCGCGACAAATAAACGCGTCAAAAACGCGCATTAAATCGCGCACCCGCTCGCGGGTTGGATGAGATGTAGCCCATCCCCTACACAACCCACTAACCCTCTAAGGAGGGGAAAGCCTTATATGGAAAGGAGAACTTTTCCTCCTTTCCCATGTGGGACTAAAAGAATGGAGTGCCTTTTTGAATCACAAATAGGTTGCTTCCCAAGCAACAACACATCAAAAAACCAACAAGGCATTCGAGGGTGACAGGTAAGCAGGAAACGCCCTTCGAATGGGCGCTTTCTTTTTTTTTCTTTTTTTGGATAATTTTTCCTCCTCGTTATCTCGCTAACGGTCGTCAAAATTAATTCATATTTAAATGAAAACGCCCTTCGGATGGGCGTTCTTATGCTCCGTATGCAATTATTAAAAACATTATGCTTTACGTGTAAATTTATAAATTTTTTATGCTTTCAGTGAAAATTTTCGAAAAAAAATCACACAGAGGGGACAGAAAAAAAAAAAAAATCACATAGAGGGGACAGAGAATGCAAATGAATAGTAGTGACAGCTGATCTACTCTCATATGATGGTGCTACCTTTCTCCTCATCCCAACATCATCCAACCATCCGTCTTCCTTCTTTGCCCTTTTACCTTCAAACACAACAAACATAAATCCAACAAATTGATACATATTCTTTTAATTTTTTCCTCACAAAAGTTTTCAAACACTGTTAGACGAGAAGCGATGGTAATTTTTTAAATTTTCTAATGTAAGTTTCCAAAATTTTGGAATAAATAGGGCCATTTAGTAGGCCGATTGCAATATTTCTTGAAAATTCATATTCATAAATGTTTGATATAACACATAATATTTCTCAGAATATAGAATTCTTGTGTTTGATATTATGAATAAATGATAGAAATATAATATTTTGAACGTATTTTTCTAGGTGTCCCTTGTAAAAATGATATTATAGTAATATAATCGAGTTGGATAGAGTTTGGATTCAGTCGACGCATAAATTTTGGTCCAGTCAGATTCGTACATGTGTATAGTTTTGGTGCAGTCGGTTTAGATTTGGGATGAGTCGAGTCGTGTCGAAAAAATTCTTATCGTTCGAGTTTATTGACATTGGATCCGAATTGGGTCGAGTGACTAATTGGTCTAGACTGGGTTCCAATCAGAATTTGGTCAAATTGGACTCGGTTTAGGTCAAAGTTTAGTTTTAGTCTGTGAAACCCGTAACCTTTATTAATTAATTTAGTGTTATTTTATTTTAAAAAATTAAATTTATTATTTTTGGAATTTTTAGCTGGACCTAACTCGTCCCGAACCCATATCAAACTATTTTCAAAACAGAATGCAAAATTGGTTTCATTTCAAAAGATTAGTTTTTTTATATAAATGAAATTTTGAATTATTAAACGATTACAACTCTCATATATATATATATATATTTAACTTTCATTCATTAACTCACTATATCTCTTTCTTAAAACCAACAACAAAGGAAAGAATCTTTTCCTTTAACTTTCTTTTAACTCTCTCTTCCTTCAGAGAAAAGAAACTCTTCCTTTCCCAAACGGCCAATGGCCGAGCCCTTCCTCTCTAAATGCTCGGCCGACCCCTTTCCCTTCCCGTAACTCCTCTCCTCCACTCCTATAAAAGCCTCTCCATCCCCTCCATTCACCATCACCACCATCTCTAAACTCCCAAACTTTTTCCCTAATTTCTGTGCCCTAGATCCGGCGACCCGAGCATCCCTTGCCCGACGCTGTCCACCGCCGCCCCAGGCCGCGCCCCTGCCCGGCACCACCCTCCCGAGGCTGACGCCCCACCGGCGACCAGCACCGGCCGCCGTTTCCCCCACGGTCGTGCGCTCCAGCCCGACCCGGGCGGCCCCCTGTCCCCGCCACTGCCGTCCGTGCCCGGTCCAGCACCTCCCCGTGCCCTGACTTGCTGTCCAGTGCTTCCCGTTCCGCGTTCTACTGTTCGGCTCCCTCGCGGACTACGTTTTCGTCCCCAAGTTATCCCGCGGCTCACCGACCAACGGATATTGAGTAATTCCTGTTAATCAGAGTAGTTCGTCCCTCCCGTGTCGAGTCTGTGATGATTTCGGTCCCCGATCCCGCAACGGGAATCGGTTAGGAATGTGATGTCGGCTTCTCGAAAATTTTTGAGTTAGTTTCGGATTAGCTCTGTGATTTTTCTCGGTTTAAATCTGTTGCTTTGTTTTAGTTTTGGTTCTGAGAATTTATGAGAATGTTGGTTCTGTGATTTTCGAGTTTTCGATTAATTTCGGTTTTCCGAATATCTTTTAGAAACGTGCTGTGGTTATATATTTTCCAGGTTCGATAATATTTTTGGGTTTAATTGGTGGAATGAATTCATGGGTTATTTCTCTGATTTGGGATATTATATATTTGTGTATTATTGGCACAAATTCTCAGTTTTGGGTTATCCCAAATATAGAGGAGGTGCTGCCCAAATTTTTATAAAAATTATACAAATGGATTTCAAATCGGTTTTTAAAAATATTTATAAATTGGATTTTTGGGCGACGACCATACTGGTCCATGGGCCCTAGCTAAATGCAAACGAAACCGGGGTTTCCGGACGTTGAGGCATTAGCTATTTTGACGATTGGACCAAAGTCTGAGACTCGAAATTAATTTAATTTAATTACTAGTTTTATTTTGTGATTAATTTGTAGGATAATTTTTAGAGACTAACAAATATTTTTCTTTTTATTTAAATTTATGTAAAATTGTCAGTAAGGGCATAAGCCCATTTATTTTTGTTGTGTGCAATTTGTAATAGTTTAGTATTCTTTTATTTTGTTTTCTGGCCAATGTTCTGTCATGAATGTGTAATAAAATATAATAAATTATTTATTTTACAAAAAGAAAATAATAATGTTTCATCACATTACAATTTCAAGTTTGTAATATTTAATTCATGTTTTTCCCATTTAAAGGAAGAGAAAAAAAATGTAGTTTTATTATATAATTATAAAGATAACCATTTTCACCAATAAACCGATAAAGTACAAAGTTTTTCCGAAATTAAATATAAAGTGATTTTTCCTTCATAATTATGTAACGCACCAGAAAATCGAGTTTTTGCTTGTGATAGTATAATAAAGATTAAAAATCGACTAGGACAAATTTAGAGATTTTAACTAGCACATATAGCTTTGGAAATCTAAGGCAGACTTCTCGATTGTAGGATTTCGAGGACAAGTTTGATTCCAATCTCGGAGACATTCCCCAATCCAGTCAAACCAAGGCAAGTACAATTTGTGTTAGTTTACCAATTATTTAGTAATCGTTTTATTGTAAGTTTAAACCACGATGCAACACGGAACTCTCTCTGAGAGCATTGACTGATTGACTGTTGGGTACTGGGGGAGTAGTGTAATGAGTATGACCACATCCAAAGTAGTATACTGACTGTGTTAGCTTATCCCTCATACACACGGGGATAAGCCATATCGTATCAATAGGATACAACTGTACAACCCAATCCGGTCATATTCATTGCCTATTCACATCACAATGTTTTAACTGCTGGAGAACTATTTATTTCAAATTGTTTAAAAGTGCATAACTCTATTATTATTTCAATTGTTGGATTATCATGAATTGTACTTTGCTTCCTCCTGACTGGAGACCAACATTTTTAGGTGATTCCGTCATCGAGGATCTGATGTCTAACTCTGGTCCCGCAGAACTTGGAACCCCAGAATCTTAAGAGCTGGATTAGTATTTATTTTTCTTTTGGAAACAAGTGTAATAATTGAATGCTGTATTAATGTTTGTTGTATTTCAGGCTTTTCAAATTGATACAGCTTACTGCCGCCGTCTCAACAACGGTGCAGGCTGGGCATGATCCGATTCGACCCAAAAAATTGGGGCCGGATCGTGACATGTTTTTAGTGGTGGCCCAATTATGTCAAAATAGACGAGATTCGATGTGTTGATCGGGAATAGTGTGATGATTTTAAAAATAGTGTGATGATCGGGAATAGTGTGATGATTTTAAAAATATTATTTTTTTCGTCGGGTGGGAATAAAAATATCCATCTCTCACCATGAGAATAATAATTTTTCCTTGGTTATATAATGCCTAAGGTAATACATTATTACCAATTAAGTATTGTTACGACTTATGCCAAAAGGCAATAATATGGATGTGATCATAGAAATAATATATTTCTATACTTGTTACCGTGGACCAAAATGATACTCATATTGTATTGGTCTACTCTTACACTTTTAAAAAATAAAATAAAAAAATTATGTGCGTATGTTCATGACCTCCCTTGTCATTTGGTCCTCGTTTCATTCGTGTGTCGTGTCCAACACAACAATCCTTCCTCCGCCTCCTCCCTTCTTAGTTCCCTTTGTTATTCGGTCATCTTCACCCCCTTACATTCTCGACGACCATCATCCCTTGGTTATTTTTCTACCTCATAATTTTTAAACTTCAAATCCAACAAACCAACCAGACCAGCAAACCTTAAGGAGAATTGTCTTTTACCTAATATGATTGTGATTTCTTCTAGGATTAACTTAATATAATTTGGATAAAATTCAATAGAGGTTTATGTTGAAATGAACAGAGATTTGAAAGGCCTCTTTCTACAACAAAATTCAGAAAAGAAAACTTATGTCAAAATAGACGAGATTCGATGGGCTTCTATGAAAAAAGAAGAAGAAGTAGTTTATCGAAAGAAAAAAAAATTATATTCAAACTTTTTTTCTTTCTAATACTTGTAAGTAAATAATGGGTTATGCACGCGTTAATAAATAATAAATGTATATTTTATATAGGTACTGGTAAATGTACTAGTAGAAGTACCCATATAAAATATAAATTTATTAATGTATTAATATGTGCTCTTAGAGCACATGTTAACATAACTCTTTATTCGTAAATGACTTTATTTTTCTCGAATTTTGTTGATATACGTCCTAAGGGCACATGTTGATATATTGATAAACATATATCTTATATGGTACTTCTACCAGTACATTTGCGTATTGATAAATGTAAAATATGAATTAATAAATATTCTGGTGTGAGTATTGTTGGAAATCGGATACACTCTCTTGCACTCCAATACCGTGTCTGAGACATTGCTGCAGCGAAAACTTAGGCCAACCCACCTGAAATAACCAACCCCCGTCTAACGGAAACCAAGCACAGATAAAGACAAATATATGGCAGTGACTACGTCACCTGGACAAATCCCAATCTCTATAACTCAGATAAAATTACAAGATTGACAAAAACTAATGTTGAACCGTTTGTCCTAATAGGTTTAACCCCCTCACCACACTCAAGAAGAAAAGAAAGAGATTACAATTGAAATCGCTCACCAATCCATAGCAATCTTCCTAACCGAAGTTGACGACCCCTCAATTAGATATATTCTTCCTTCTGTCTTGGATGACGAAGTCCTAAGAGCAAAGTGCAGAACTTTTTCTTAGATTTTCTATGGACGAGCACCTCGAATCTATACTTTTGTGCTGTACTTTGTGCCTCCACCCTCACCCCATATATATAGGATGAGAAAAACCAATATTAGGTCATAATAGGATTTCTTAAATAGGAAGCCCTCAAATAAGAATCCTACTACACCTAAAATAGCCCATCAACATCCTATTTTAGATTATAATATGATCTCTTAAATAGGAAATCCTCAAATAAGAATCCTATTATATCTAAAATAGCCCAGCACTAATTATGGACATCCAAATCAAATTAAATCAAATATTTAATCAGATTTGGACTCCATAAATATGCTATTACCAAATCCAGACTGGACTCCAACAACCTTCCCCTCTAGTATGATGAGAGGGTGTTGACCACATGGCTCCTCAACTAGACTCCATGCCTGTCGTCATGCGACAGAGTTCCTGCTCCCCCATGCCACTGACCTTCAATCCTCCATGCTGCTTTGCATCTTCCTTCGTCTCCAGCTCCTCGACCGTCACGTCGACACTAGCTGCCATACGTAGCACCTCTTGTACCACTGGGATCCTGCCGATATCAATAATACGATCAAGACCGAAGTCCATGACGATCAACCTCACCGCAAGTCTCGGCTGCCTGTCTCCGACTTCTGTCTTCCACCGGAAAGTGTTAACGTTCCAACGAGCTTCTTCTCCTTGGCTGGCCCAACCAAGCAGACGGTGCGGTCCTCCTGATATTCGAACTCCTGAACCTGCCCACCTTCGTGTCTGAAGTTGAAGCTCCCCCATACACATGCGTCCTAGAGCAAAACATCACGCACTGTGCATGTCGTCAATAACCCACAGCTCCCCCTGAACTGTGTGAATGTTGATGCTCCCGCCTCAGATTAAGTTTGCTGCAAACCTTGATCTCCTTCCTGGCTTCGAACTGCTGAAACCGATATTGCTCCGTGAAGCTTTGGCAAACCACCCGTCGCCAAAATCAGATTTGTAGAGCAACCCCCACCTGGAGACCGACCAGCTGTCATGGGACGACAGACTGACCCTCAATCTTTGACTCACCACCATTCGTCGCTTTGTCTCGACGAACCGTATCCTACGTATCCTTCAAAGTACCTAGAAGCCCCTCCTCAACAAGTTCTCGACGAACCACCTCCTATCGAGCACCCCTCGAGTCTTCATCCGGTGTCTGTGACCTACCTGTATAGCTCAACGGCTTGAGCCTGTACATGTCATAACACAAATCTTTCCGAGCCAGCTGTTGGAAACCCTTCGCAAGCATCCAATCTTTGTCCCCAAACAGACTACGACAACCATCATCTGCCAGCCTTCCTACCAAAACTAAGTTGTAGCGTAAAATCGGTACATGTCGCGTGTAGTGCCCCGTCCCGCTCAGTCAATCGGAGGAATCGAAACGCCAACGGCGTTCGGACTTAGCCTTGCAACGGCTGCTCGAAGACATCGCTCGGTCGAGGCGACCGCTCGCTCAGGTGGGGTAGTTTCGGTGAACTTGCCTCATCTTAGCCTTCACATAATAAATCGCATATTTTCAACTTGCACAAGTAGGCTTGATAATAAAAGAGACGAATCCACATAGCTAAAGGGAATAATCCCGACGGATCGAAATGAGTTAGAATATGGAAAGGTCCAATGGTCGGCTTAGAGTTGGTGCACGACGTGCTTTGAAAATGACACTCGATCCTTCGTCCCGTGGCTTGGTAGAAGAAAAGTTGGTTGAGTAGGCAAAGTTATGATCGTAGCCTAAGTCATAGGCGTCGCCCGCATGAATGCTTCATATAGCATGCACGGTCCTATCGTCCAAGGCTTGGCATAGCCTTGGCTTGTCCCATGAGTTAAGTTGCATTGCACGGCTTATGATATAAGTCTAGGCACCCAAATGACTTGGTCGTTTAGAAGTCGAACGTATGTGCGGCACGTTTCCACAATGCGAGGCTTGACGTAGCCTTTGCTCGTCGAGTCGTTGTGCGTTTAAGTCAGACAAGTTATGTTAGGCTATCGGAGTAGTAGCAAGCACGGTCCTACGAGTTCTACGGCTGGGTATAACCATAAAGTCTTACGGTCTCAAGGCCCGTCATATAAAGTATGACTTGGGCGATAGCGTCGCATAGAACGTAAGTCAGTTTAAGGCACGATGTACGGACTTAGTGTTTAAGGCATGAACCACGGTTGATTTAATGAGTTTTGGAGAAAGGTCTATTGAATAGGCATTCATGAGTTGAATAAAAATGATATGGTAACATGGAAAAAATGCTCGCGACCGTGCGTCGTCGAGGGGTCTCAAATGATAGAAGTCTCGATATTGGTTTTGAAAGAGATGGTAACATTGAAAAAGGATAACTGTGTGAGACGTCAGTTTGAGTCGAGTCTTGTATGGTCATTGGACAACTTGTCGACAAGAAAGAGTTTTTATGAGCAGCAACCCGGGGAGCCATGGGACCGCGTCGTTCCGGATGGAAATACGGTATAGCCGTAGCTGGACGAACCGCTCGAGTTATTCGGAAACTTTCTTCGGGGCTAGATACTTGCGTTGAAAGGTTCGCCGAATAACAAGGCTATAAGTCCATAATAGCTTGTGGTGTTAGTGCTCAATTCATATAGATGGGTCGGCACGAGCGGCAATCCGTATGTGTGCCTTTGGATTTAGTCTAGTTGAATATGTGTATATTTGGAACACAAAATGTTTGGGTCTAATGATTGGCTGCAACGTAGGCGGCGTACTTCAGCACGAGAGGTAGCATCAAGTCTTATGTTGTCGGCATATAAGTTGCATGTTATGATTGAGTTGTCTTGAGTTTAAGTCAGGAGATGCCGCAAGGCAAAGTTGGTCGAGTGATACTTAGTTCACAAGTTGGATGGGTCAGTTGATGATTTAGTAGCAAAGGGCCGCGAGACGGTAAGGGCCGCGAGGCGGCAATATGATTGAGTCTCATTGAGTTGTGAGGCACGACCTCATCAAGGACTTATAGCATGGTCACACGGGAATGCAGTCTTATCGCGTAGTTGAGTATCTGATTTTGGACGAAAGGCAAGCACGACTTGATAGGTTAACATTGTTGAGTTAACGTTTTGGGCCAAGCACAGGATGGTCTAGAGACACAGAATAGGCCAAGGCGTCGGTCCTAAAACTGATCCTAAGGCTAGAGTAGAAAGATAATCATAAAGGGACTATGTTGCACAAAGTAAATCAACGTGTCAGTTTTGTATGGGTGGAAGAGGAGCTCATTCTACCAGTACAGTTGAGTACTGACACCCACATAGTTTTCATGTGCAGGCACAGGTAGAAGCTCGTGGTGCGGAGCTCATTTGGATGCGTCGAGGCACGGAGTTCCTTGGCGATTCGAAGCGTGTGGCCGCATGGAGTCAAGACTTATACGGGACATAATGTATGGACGTCGCCTTCCGAAGCTTCTGCTGGCTCAAGCATTGTATTGAGAGATGAGAGAGAGCTGAGTGACTTGTAATGTGAGCTTGAGTGAGCTTGAGAGACTTTTAATCTTGGCCTTGCGCCCCATTGTAACCTTTGTTTCAATATCAATAAAAGAGTGTTTTGCAATGACTTGTGTTTTGCTTCAAATTCTGCTGCTATTATTCAATGTCTCTACTTGGGACATCTGTGCGACGACCCCATCGCGGCCGCTAAAATCGGCCGTTATAGAACCCGCCTTGCACGAGCGCAATCTAGGCTCTAACGGCATCACGGCTTAGCGAGGACGATCGCTCCTACGGGAGCGTGGCATGACATCGCGCACCCCTGAGAACGAGCTTCTCACCGAGCTCCATTGTCAAGTGCACATTACCGATGCCTACAATTGTAGCCATGCCCTTGTCACCCATCTTCACACGTCCAAACCTGCTACCATGGTATGACGTAAAGATCCTCCTATGTGGAGTGGCATGATACAACGCTCCCGTGTCCATGACCCAGTCGTCGTTATGACACATGCCACAAGGTTCCTCTGCGTCGGTTGCTGCGAAGATGATATCTTCCATTGCTGTGAGATCCTCCTGATCGTCATTGCCTTTTGCCTTCTCAGCTTTGAGCTTTATACAGTTCCTCTTGATATGACCCCTTTCACCACATTGATAGCAGCCCTCCTTGCGGTTCACAATCGCAAGATTATGAGAACTCTCCCATGTCCTCGTCTTTGAATTGGGTCTTTCCTTCCCATAGGAAGTCACCAGAGTAGACTCCTGCGACGATTCCACTTGCTTGCGTCGAACCTCCTCATTCAACAAGCTACTTTTGAGTGCCTCCATCGTCACAACTCCATCAGGCGCGGAGTTGCTCACCGATACCACCAACGTCTTCCAGCTTTTCGGCAGAGAACTCAAGAGCAGTAGGGCCTGAAGCTCATCATCAATCACCATTTTCATCGCAGACAGCTGATTGATGATATCCTGAACCTTGTTCAGATATTGTGCCTCTGGGCACCCTCCGTGTACTTCGAGTTGACGAGTTGACGAAAATGAAATGCCTTGTTGCTTTCGTACAACGAATGTAGCTTTTTCCATAATGCTTTTGCTGAACTCTCCATGGACACGTGGTGAAACAACGAATCATCCAACCATTGGCGGATGAATCCAATGGCCTTCTGATCCGGTCTTCTTAGTCTTCAGCAGCTTTGTCCATTGGCTTTGCATTATCGTCCTCCAACGGATCATGCCAATCCTTGCACCAGAGTAGATCCACCATCCTTGGCTTCCAAATCACCCAGTTTCCTCCTGTGAGGGTGATCATACGAGTGTTCATCTCCTCCGTAGACATAGTTGCCAAAATCTCCAAAGCTCTGATACCAGATATTGGGAATCAGATACGCCCTCTTAAATAGGAAGCCCTCAAATAAGAATCCTACTACACCTAAAATAGTCCATCAACATCCTATTTTAGATTAAAATAGGATCTCTTAAATAACAAACCCTCAAATAAGAATCCTGTTATATCTAAAATAGCCCAGCACAAATTATGGACATCCAAATCAAATTAAATCAAATATTTAATCAGATTTGGACTCCATAAATATGCTATTACTAAATCCAGACTAGACTCCAACAAGTATATAATATATATATATATATATATATATATATATATATATATATATATATATATATATATATATATATTTGTTTATTTATTTATTTACTTTTAAGCAATGGGTACTTGTGGCGAACTCATCTCCACTGAGGCGTTCTGTTAAGAAAAATTGATTTTATTTAACTATACCTTGTACTGTTAACAATCATTTCACAAAAGTGATTTTGTTCTGCCAATAATTCACTCTGTTAACGTCTTCACAATGCTGTGAGTGTTTCCGTTAACAACTTTGTCTCTATTAACAATTGCTTTCTGTAAAAACTTTTTACTGTTAACAAATATTCATAATTTTTTTACTGTTAACGAATATTCATAAAATATTGTTAGCATACTGTTTATAAACAAAAGTTTGCTTCCCATATAAATATTCATTATTTGCTACTGTTCATACTCAGGAAATTTGTTTAGTGTTGGTTCTGTTAACATCTTTGTACACAAATAATTTGCTTGAAGGCATATTAAAATATTGTTATATATATTGATTGCTTAAGTATTTACTTAAAACAACTTTCTGTTGCTTAATAATTTGCTCCAGACAACATTTTGTCACCATCCCATTATATATATATATATATTTTTGAAGCAATGGGTAGTTGTGGCGAACTCGCCTCCACTTGGGCTCGAACATCCGACCACTTGGGCCGCATGCATCTTTCTTAACCACTAGGCTAGAGGTCATTTGCATCCCATTATATATATATAGTTGTCTTTTAAAGCAGCATATTGTTTTAGACATTGTTAAAGGAATTGTCTAATATTTGACAAATCTTCATAAGACGTTTCTAGAAATTGAAACCTTAGACAAACATTATTGTGTTACTACATTTTGTTAATCCTATTTTCCTTTACTCAATAATTTAATTTAGGCTGAAATAAACAGTTAATTGGTTTAGTAAAATTCTTTTAATTTTTAAAGTTTTAATGTAGAGATTTGTTTGGAAACAAGCCTAAAGGGCTATTCTGTTAACAAGACCTAAATCGTCTAAGCGATCGGTACTTAAGTGTTTCTAGTGAACCGCTGCTTGCTGGGATCCGGCGCCCTTACAGCGAACCCAACCTAATCAAAACTTGAAAAACTAAAATTTTAACGATCTATTACTAAAATCATTTGAATTGTTAATTTTTGCTTAAGCCATCTTATTGAGTAAATATAAATTTTTTACAGAAAAATTGATTTTATTTAACTGTAGCATCTACTGTTAACAATCATTTCACAAAAGTGATTTTGTTCTGCCAACAATTCACTCTGTTAACGTCTTCACAATACTGTGGGTGTTTTCGTTAACAACTTTGTCTTTATTAACAATTGCTTTCTGTAAAAACTTTTTACTGTTAACAAATATTCATTAATTATTCATAATTTTTTTTACTGTTAACGAATATTCATAAAATATTGTTAGCATACGGTTTATAAACAAAAGTTTGCTTCCCATATAAATATTCATTATTTGCTACTGTTCATACTCAGGAAATTTGCTTAGTGTTGGTTCTGTTAACATCTTTGTATACAAATAATTTGCTTGAAGGCATATTAAAATATTGTTATATATATTGATTGCTTAAGTATTTACTTAAAACAACTTGTTGTTGCTTAATAATTTGCTCCACACAACATTTTGTCACCATCCCATTATATATATATATATTTTTGAAGCAATGGGTACTTGTGGCGAACTCGAACTTCCGACCACTTGGGCCGCATGCATCTCACTTAACCACTAGGCTAGAGGTCATTTGCATCCCATTATATATATATAGTTGTCTTTTAAAGCAACATATTGTTAAGAAATCTTTGTTAGACATTGTTAAAGGAATTGTCTAATATTTGACAAATCTTCATATGACTGTTTCTAGAAATTGATACCTTAGACAAACATTATTGTGTTACTACATTTTGTCAATCCTATTTTCCTTTACTCAATAATTAAATTTAGTCTAAAATAAATAGTTAATTGATTTAGTAAAAAAAATTTAATTTTTAAAGTTTTAAAGTAGAGATTTGTTTGAAAATAAGCCTAAAGGGCTATTCTGTTAACAAGACGTAAATCATCTAAGCGACCGGTACCTAAGTGTTCCTAGTGAACCTTCGCTTGCTGGGATCCGGCCCCTACAGCTAATCCAACCTAATCAAAACTTGAAAAACTAAAATTTTAACGGTCTATTACTAAAATTATTTGAATTGTTAATTTTTGCTTAAGCCATCTTATTGAGTAAATACAAATTTTTTTACAGATTTTTAGAAAATATGTCTTCCAAGGAAGAGACTTTCATTGCAAAACCTTCTAAGTTTAATGGAACTTATTTCAAGAGGTGGCAGAGCCAGATGAAGTTTTGGCTTACCACTCTAGGATTGATTTCTGTCCTTGATGGGTCCACACCCATCTCAAATGATTCTGATAAGACTGAGTCTGACATAGGGGTATCCAAGTCCTCTACGTCCTCCAAACCTAACACCCCTAAGGAAATAGATTACCACTATTTCCACAGAATCTTAAGCGCTATGTCTGAGTCTCCCTATGACATATTTTTTTAATATAAAAGCGCTAAAGAACTCTAGGATGCTTTGAAAGATGAATATGGTTGTGATTATGCTGGAATTGAAAGATTCAATTCTTCCACATTCAACAGATATGTCATGGTAGATAATAAACCTATCAATGATCAAATTCATGAATTCCATGAACATCTTAGGCATGTCCAAGCAAAGGGAACATTATTTTTTACTGAGCATAAAATAGGATGCTTGATAGACAAACTCCCTCATTCTTGATCTAATGTGACAAAGGATCTTCTCCATCTACAAGGAACTATTACATATGCTCAAGCTCTAAAAAGACTTAGAACAGAAGAAGAATATAGGTTAAAGGCCAAAGCTAGGTCTAATGCCACAGCTAGGGTAAACATTGTAGAGAGCCATGGTAAACCCAAGTCAAACAACCATCTCAAACCCAAGAAAAACTCTTTCAAAAAGAAGCAGAGTTTTCAACCAAATTGTAACCCCGTTTTTCCAGCATTTTTAAATCTTGATAAATTCCTGGTATTTATGATATAATTACTTTTATTATAATTGGTGGAATATTAATCTCTTGATTAATAATAGTCCCTCTATAAATTTATGATGTAATATATATATATATATATATATATATATATATATATATATATATATATATATATATATATATATATATATAATTTAAAAGATTTGAGAAGGAAAACTCGAGCAAACCAAGTTGGAGTGGTCCCAAAAAATTCTAACCACTTTTCTAACAAACTATAATTAACTTCTAACAAAATTTTGGTGGGAATATGTAATTAGAAATTATTACATTATTAAATAGTAATTTCCCCATTCTCTTTCCCTTCTCTATATATAATTAGAGGAGAGAGAAACTTACTCTAAACTCACTTTCAACTCATCTAGAGCCTCATCTTCCCCAATTCCTGCGACCAAACCCTAACCCTAATTTCTAGGGAGCTGGCCATGACAGGCGCCCCACTTTGTTGATTGACAACCACCTCCACTATCTACGAAGAGCGGCAGACTGAGCAACCTCTGCGACGAGGTCATTTCTCGGCGTTGACTAAATCGAGACGAAGACGAGTGGTTCGATCACTTCTTCGGTGAGCCAATCTCCTCCAACGAAGCCTTGGCGAGCATATCCGATTTGTGTAATTCCACGAAGTGTTTCTTCGACGAGCACACGATGAATTGATGGAGCGTTCCCGACGACGACATGCGTATTCCTCCCTAGCGACGACACATCGTCGAGATGAGCTTCGACGGCTGTACACTTCACTCCGGCGACAATTCTCTGTTCTTCTCGGTGTCCTCCGTCGCGGTTCGACCGTTCTCCTACTGAGACGATGAGCTTAGTCTTAGTAAGTCCTTAATTCTTGATCAATCAATTTGGGAAGGATCCACGAAATCATTCAAGCTCTCCTCTGGTTTTTGAATTCTTGATTCTTGATCGGTGCTCTGAAATTCTATTCCTATGTTCTTGGACACCAGATGTTCGTTAAATTTCTCTGAGATGTTTCCGAACAGTTTGGACGTAAAATCGTGTCCGACTCTTTAGTATCGCGCCTACATTGGATCTTTCTCAAGTATTAATCTAATTCTATTGATATTGGAGAACAAGAATTGGTATCTGAATTTATAGTAGTATGTACAGGGCTTGGTCTTGGGGAATTGATGTAGTGTGTGTCCAGTTCTGTATGCTGTGTCGTGTTTGTCACGCCCCACAAACAAAATACTGGAGAGCGGGGGACAGACATAACTAGCTACGTATATAGAAGTGTAATCCACCTCGATATACAGTCACGGCTGTCTAGATATATGAGGGTTTATCTACAAGCCATCAGTCTCTTATGGTTAAGAATAAGCCTAGTGTCTCAATCTCAAGCAAGTAATAATAGTTACAAGATGTTAGACCATCAGATATTCAATAGTAAGACGTCCCATACATTTCATATACAGATGATCATGAAGCTAGTCGTACAAAATACGAGGACTAGCAAGAGTTTCAGTCATACATGATCAACCCTAGGATTTGTCAATCATATTACAGCCCTTAGGCATACAAGAAATATAAGTATTCAACACGAGCTAACACTTACTCGGCGGCTAATGCCTCAAAAGAACAATTTATAATAAAGTGGGGGAGCAAAATAAAACCCAATCGTTGTCAGGGTTACGTCTAGTGTCCACTATCTAGATGGAAGGCTGTGTGATCCTTGGTTGCTGCTCCGAAATTTGGTCATACAAAACCAGCTGAGTCAGATCCCAGAAAGAGCAAGTGCCACAAAGGAGGTTTTACTTCAGAACTAAAACCAGCATATTAGCACATGAGACATAAATGATAACATAAGATATGAGTTAGGGAAAACAAGGTGATAAACGATGAGACAACTAAGGGACTATTCCGGTAACCAAGTTACAACCCTTAAAACAAATAAGGACCGGGATTGTAACTCTTTACCTGAACAGAGCTTTGTCTCCAACCAATTATCGACAAGAGTAAAGCTTAAGCAAGCATGTCCTGAGATAACCATGTACTGGATCTAAACAAGACTAGACAAGACTGGACTCCATCCGACATTCACGGTCAAGCAATAATTACGGCTTGATACTTTAACTAACTAGGGTTATCACAAGCCTAGTTACTAGCAAGATGCAATGAGATATTCCTACGGCCACAAGCCCTGCAGATTATCCAGGCTATCCAGACGCAAGGTTCATGTAGGAGTTATCAAGAATTATTAGGTAACTTTGAGTACAACACATGACAGTATGTATATTACTTGTTTCAAGAAGTGCCCCACATGATTGTGGGCTGGAAATGTGCCATACTCGTTGGCATGCTACAAGTCCACAAGGAAGGCGCCCAGATAACGGGATTGCTTGTAGCCAAAATATCTCTATCTATATGAGCTACTTGATTTATCTAATCATTACCCTAGCCAGATTCAGTCTGAATTCCTAATCGTGGTACTCAGGAATCCATGTCCTAGACATGATGCAAGACGAGACTGGTAGCTTATACAAGCACATTCAAGAACAATCACCCACGGTGTCAAGACGAGTTATTACTCAGCATGTCAAGATAGCCGTCGTAACAGCATTCAATGTTACTTGCTAGACTTACTTATCAAAATTACTTTTCAAGAGTGCGCCATGGCGGGTGTAACGCCCGTAGTTCATATTACGTATTTTGATATATGTGTACGTATTTGGACTAATATTGCATGTCTCATTGTATGGTTTATTTTTGGCATTTCATTTGCTTGGTTCAGTTCGGTTTGGTTCGGCTTTTGCATGTGGACCAACCCCACCTACCACCCCCTCTCTTCCTTTATAAGCCACCAACCCCTTTCTCTCTCCTCATCACTTCTTCATTTACTTCTTCTTCCTCCATTAACTCTTTTCACCTACCAGAGAGGCTTAGGCAAGTGCAACTTGCTTTATTGAGGAACTCAAATTTTGTTGTTCCATTGTCTTCCTTATGAGATTCTAATACACTTTACTACTTAGCATTTTTTCCATGGTTTATTTCATGTAGATCTAAGCTTGTTACAATTTCAGATTTCTTGGGTTTTGATCTATCAAACCTTATTATTTTTATGTTATGATAGTTCCAGGTTGTAGAGAATTTCTTTTTTCCCCATTTTGACCTATGGAAGTCCGGATTCTGACCTTAGATGAAGAATTATTGGAGCTTGGAAGCCATGGCTTTCATGGTTCTTCTTCTCGAAAAAGTTAGAGAAGAAGAACACTGCTTAGCCGTATGGCCTTTTCATGCGGCAAGTCCCCTACGGCCGCATAAGCATTTTAGTCTTCATGGCCCTTAGCCGCATAGCCCTTGCCGTATGTTTGGGTTGACTTCGGCGCATGAGCCCTTCCCCCTGGCCGTATGAGACCTTTTTTTCCTGGCCGCATGAGCCCTTTTCCTCCTGGCAGCATGAGCCCTTTTCTTCCTGGCCGCATGAGCCCTTTTCCTCCTGGCCGTATGAGCCCTTTTCTCCCTGGCCGCATGAGCCCTTTTCCCTCTGGCCACATGAGCCCTTCCCTCCTGGACGCATAAGCCTGTTTCCCTTAGCCGCATGGCCCTGTTTCCCTTTGCCGCGTGGCCCTGTACCCTCTAGGCCGTATGAGCTATGACCCTTGGCTCCCGGGCCGCATAGCTCTTTTCATAGCCCTTGTACCTTTTTTTATGTTGGCTTGTTACATTTATGCTTATGTCCTACGACCCTCTGTGTAACTTGGGTCCCTTGATAGCATGCTTATACCACGTTAAATTCTGAATATGTTCCATGAACACAATAGTGACCCATCGTGGGGCACTCTTGACAAGTAAAATGGCATGATAGTGGCCCGTCGTGGCGCACTCTTGATAAGTAAACCTGACATGACATACCTCGATATGCTGTTACGAAAGCTAGCACGACATGACAAGAATGAATGGCCTAGACATCGTGGGCAATTGTGTTTGTATAAATGAACTAGTATTGTCTTGTATCATTTCTAGGATGGGGACCCCTGAATACCACGGTCAGGGGTACCTACTGAAATTGACTAGGGCTAATAGCTAAAATAATTCAGTAGTCATAAAAAGATTTCCCAGCTACAGGCAATCCCGTAATCTGGGCGCACAAGTGGACTTGTAGCCTGCCGACGAGTAGGGCATATTTCCAGCACACTGTCATGTGTTGCACCCTTCATGAACGGATATTCGACCTAGATAACCTGGATGGTCTGCAGGGCTTGTGGCTACTGGAATAATCTCATTGCATCTTGCTAGTAACTAGGCCTGTGATAACCCTAGTTAGTTAAAGTATCAAGCCGTACTTATTACTTGGCCGTGAATGTTGGATGGAGTCTAAGCCTTGTCTTGTCCCAGTACTTGGTTACTTCAATAACATGATTGCTTATGTTTACCTTGTCAATAACTGATCGAAATAACTTCTCATCTTTTGATATTTATTGCTCTATTTTAGATTTTGTCTAAAATATCTTCTTATTTTATGTTTTGATATGCTGGTTTTAGTTCTTAAATGAAGCCTCCTTTATGGTATTTGTTCTTTCTGGTATCTGACCCAGCTGGTTTTGCATGACCAGATACCGGAGCAGCTCCAGAGGATCTCCCTACCTTCCAGCCAGATGGTGACCACCAGGCGTAACCCTGGCAAAGAGTGGGTTTTATTTTTCTCTCTCACTCTATTGTAAAAATATTCTTTTGAGGTATTTAGCCGACGAGCATGTGTTAGCTCGATTGCACTTTATTTACTGTCTGCTTACGTGCTGTAGCATGATTAACAAATCCTAGGGTTGATCATGTATGACTGAAACTCTTGCTAGTTCTCATATTTTGTATGACTAGCTTCATGATCATCCAAATATATAATGTATGGGACGCCTTACGATTGTATATTTGGTTCTCTGACATCTTGTAACTGTTATTACTTGCTTGAGATTGAGACAATAGGCTTGTTCATGAACATAAGAGACTGATGGCTTGTAGTTAAACCCTCATGTATCTAGACAGCCGTGACCGTATAGTGAGGTAGGTTGCACTTCAATATACGTAGCTGGCTATGTCCGCCTTCGCTTTCCAGTATTCTGGTTCTGGGGCGTTACATGGTTTAAGTGTTGGCCCATGCAGGTCTTGTAAATCAAAATATGTTAGGGTTTACTAAATAGATGTCTCAATCAGCACTCGCCCTCGATCTCTGCTCGTACCCTCTAAATTCCTGAATTCTTAACCTGATCACATGCTTGTGTCTTTGATCTGTCCTGGTTCTTCCTTATTATTCCCTGTGTCATCTTCTTCAGTGGCATTGTTCCTGGTCCTACCGATCGACAAGGCGGAGCACCCCCCGTGGGCCAGCAGCAACCTGGAGATCAAGCCCAGCATTCAAGAGTAGCCTCCAAAGTCATGCCTACTGAGGGTCAAGAGCCACCAATTCAGCCAATCCAGCCTGCAGAGCCTGATGATGGTACCTTGGTGGGTCTCATCAGGACATTGTTAGCATCTCAAGATCGTCGGAGCGACGTCCTACACCAGGCAGTACAAGATGCTCTGAACAGAGGAGGTCATCAAGGTAACAGTACGGCCAACAGCTTCAAGCGTTTGAACCCTCCCTTCTTCGACGGCAGTGAAGTTGCGATTGCCCTCTCTTCTTCGATGAAACTATAGGATACAGAAGTGATTCTAGAGACGACGAAGACGCCTGAGAACGAGAAGGTGGCGATATTATGCCTACAGTTATTGGATCTTGTCCGCAGCTGGTGGGCGGCGCAGGCCAATGGATTAGTGGCACCTGTTATCACGACCCGCTCCCGAATAATCGGATACGATTCGGACACGCCCAGTCTTTGTCGTTAGACACAATAAAGTAAGCTGTACCAATCTAGGGAAACTAACCAGATAAACATGAACAAGTATGAAATTACAGCATCTATAAATGTGTCCCCAAATCCAGAATACAAGTCTAAGTATGTTATTACATTCTAGCAAAATAAAAGACAGAGTCCACTAGTCTCAAATACAAAGTAAAACTGTAAAGTGCTAAGGTAATCTCTAGGTTTCTGCAGCCTCTAGGTCCAACACAGCTCCAGCTGGCTCAGCAAGTATAGCAATATCCTGTCCATAATAGGGGTCGCACAAGGCCTCCAACTCACCTGCAACATATCCTATTCAGGAGCGGAGCAAAGTACAGTTTTAGGTAATAAAACATGAACAGGGTATGAAATGAGTACAAGGGTACAGAAAAAAGATATACAGGAATGAATAGGAAAGTACAAAAAAATAGTACAGGAAATACAGTACATGAATATAAAGTACAGGAACATGTAAGTATAGGAAATATAACGTACAGGAATAAAACTATAATCCTGAAGTACCAGACATGATAAGTGCACAATATCGAAATAAATCTAGTCCATGTGACCGGCTGGGGTGAGAACATGCACAGGAGTACATGAATATGGTACGACTTAGGACCCACGAGCACAGTACGAGGCCTAAGCTAGGCACAGGAATAAAGTAACCGGGATTGGTCACATGGCTAGTGTATTTCCCCACCCGACACTAATAAGTACAAGAACAAGGGTACAGGAATACAGGGGTACATGAATATCGTGCCATGACGTGTCACAAGAAAGGGTACAAGAATGTGTTTGCCATTGATTGTAAAAGTACAGAATAATTATATAGGAGGACTGAACTTAGACTCACAATACAAACTCGCTCGTACAAAGCCCCCCTTCAAAGTTTTAAATTTGCAAAATTGAAATACTTTGAATAAGAAGCATGGCTATGTAAACTCTTCTGGCCGCATAGGGTGTTCCGATCGCATGGACTTTTTAGCCGCACTGACTTCTCAGCCGCATGGACTTTCTAGCCGCATGAACTGTCTGGCCGCATAGGCTCCCTGCCATATCTCTCTGCCACGTATGCGCTTCATTTATTGCCCTTGATTTGCTTTAATTTAAAGCCATCTTTTGGGACAGGATCCCAAGGGTCAGCTTTTTTAAATATTTAGATTTGACTCGATGACCGAAGAGGTGATTCTGTCTTTATGCAGCACGCGGATCGAAGTGTCCGTCGGTTCATGAGCCCCCCTCCTTCTGCCTATAAATAGGAGCATTTTTGGACAGAGAGGCTTCTTTACTTTCTCTTATCTTGTAATAGGGACATAGTCCCAGATAATGTAGTACCTTGGATTTTGAATAAATGAGCATGTTTCGACTCATCCTTCATTTCTTGTACTTGTTGTGTTTGTGGCGTTTGTCCCACTGGAAGACTATTTGTGGACCTGTTACCCTGGGCATACCTTAGTTTTAGGTACGAATAACAAGTTTGAGAGGGATACCTAGAACAACTTTGCGATGAGGGGGTTGTGGAAGTTTTTGGTATTGAAAGAATGCCAGGGAGCAACTGGGCTCCCAAGACATGATAAGAAAAGAGTGGCATGTACTAGAAAACTTAGTACAATATTTGTGGTCGACTGCGGACATTTGTGATCAACAGAGGACATTTGCGGTCAACAGAGGATATTTGTGGTCGTCAGAAGACATTTTTGGACCTATTATCCTTGGCGTACTCCGATTGTGGGTACAGATAATAAGTCGAGAGATAAACCAACATACTTACTCAGAGGTAATAAGGACGTGGTAAATATGAGGGTTTCTTCGATGGAACTTTCCTACTTAAAGGTAATGAGGACATGGCAGGAGTGGCTCCATGAAGGGGTACATAGAACAACTCAGAGGTAATGAGGACATGGAAGTTCTATGTGAGGGGGCGGTTTATTTTTGATGGAAGGGAAACAACTCAGAGGTAGCATCGACGTGGTTGTTTCAGGAAATTTGTGGATCTGTTACCCTGTTTATGCACTGAAAGTGCAGGTATTGGATCATGAGGAAGGAGCTCCTTTTAGGAAGAAAGTTCAGAGGTATGATCATACGTGACTTATTACCCAAAAGATGCGATATAGATTGACCAGGATGGGAGTTCGACGGTACCTGCGGGTACATAACTCGACAATCTGGAAGATTTGGAGGCAGAATGTGAGTTCAGCGGTACCACAGGGTACATAACTCAACTATCTGAAATATTCGGAAGCAGAATGTAAGTTCAGTGGTACCAGAGGGTACATAGCTCTACAATCTGGGATATTTTGAGGATGAATGTAGGTAAGTTCAGTGGTACCAAGGGGTACATGACTCGATAATCTAAGATATTTGGAGGCCGAATATGAGTTCAGCGGTACCAGGGGGTACATAACTCAACAATCCGAGATATTTGGAGGCAGACTGTGGGTTCAGCGATACCAGAGGGTACATAACTCAATAATCTGAGATATTTGGAGGCAGACTGTGGGTTCAGCGGTACCAGGAGGTACATAACTCAATAATCTGAGATATTTGGAGGCAGACTGTGGGTTCAGCGGTACCAGGGGGTACATAACTCAACAATCTGCGGGTATATGACTCACAATCCGAGAGATAGTTGGAAGGTGTCGTTTAGACATAGTACTTCTTGAGGAACTTGTCGTTGTTGTTTGTTGGTATTAGGGCATTTGCCCTTGTCCTCTCCTTCCGAGATGTGTAATCCCAGTTGGCGAGCTTTCTTCAACTTGTCTTCTGCGCTAGTGGCGCTGATAATAAAAGTCTTCCAATCCTTAAACTGACTTTCGCCCATCCAGAGGCAGATTGTGGGGATCAGCCTCTTTTGGCAAATTTCAATTAAGGAGGAATCAGGGTTACCGAAAGGCAACTTCATCGCGGTTTGACAAAACTGCTCGATATAGTTCCTTGTCAGCTCCTTTTCTTCCTGGACAACGTCCATAAGGGTGGACATCGTCACGTCTTGTCCTACTTCGTAGAACCTTTCCAGAAACATGTGTTTGAAGTCGACGAAGGAATGGATGCAGTTGTCTGACAAGTTACGGTACCAGTCAAAGGCGATCCGTTCCAATGCTCCAATGAACAGCCGCGTGAGAATGGCGTCGTCATGAGACAGATGGTCGGTTGTGACTTCGAAGTAGGTGATATACCTGCTTGCAGATGTCTTTCCATCATACGGATTGATGTTGAATGGTTTATATCTTAGTGGGAAGGGCACATCTCTTTATGCAATAGGATACGGTTGTCGTATCCTGAGGTCCTGGCAGTTTTTTCGGACGTGGAACATGGCCCGAAGCTCCTAGACCTCTCTTCTTGTCTCCCTGGCCTCGTCTGCAGCAGTGGAAGCCAATATTGTCAGAGGATTTTTGCCCGAGTTTGGTACAGCGGAGTTTGAGTCCGTATTGACCACAGGACCCAAGCTTGTTTGGCCAGGCATCCTCCCTTGCAGAGTTGGAAGGGCCACTTTGATCTCGTCCACAGACTTGACCAAGGCGTGCAGTATAGCCTCCAGAGTGTCGATGCGTTGGCGATCACTGGAACCATCTTGGTTGCTGTCTGTCATGAATACCGTCCTCACATGAGGAGAGATGAAAGGGACGGTGGAGGACGCGCCCTCTGAGTCATACCCTTGTACAGAGAAGTCGTCAGGGTATGTGGAAATGTTCTCCTCCAGTTCGGACTCAGAAGGAGTAATACCCCCAGCTTTAGAGCTTGCCTCGTCTTGAGAGTCGCAGACGTCCTCGAGGACGTCGGAACCTGCTGCGTCTGTTGGGGAAACCGTTTCCTCTGGATTATCTTCTTGGAACACCGGATTGTCGTAGATGTTTCCAGGAGTGCTACCTCCAGCTCCAGCGCCTCCCAGAGATGTGGACGACGATTCTCCAAGCGTGGCAGATTTCGTCTTTGAGCGAGTACCTTAGAAAACTCCTGTGGCATTCGTGGACAACCGTTTAGAAGGTGTTTCTTGGTTGAGATTTTAGGGCTGGAGACGTTTGTTTTCTTTCCTCTTCCGCTACCAGGGATCCTCTGAACAGAATTGCAGGAGGCGACGAGAAGTGCCTCGTCTTCTGAGCTTGGGTGTTGCAGACGTCGGAAGACAGATTGCCGGTCCTCTTGTGTGGCCGCCTTGCTACAGTAGCAGTTGACAATGAATTGAGTGCAGTGATGTCTAGGGAAGGTCTCTCTGCACACCGAGGCTTCTTCTCTTTCTTTGCGCTTGTGAAGGATCACATTACGCAAGGGAGGTGCGTCTCGAGCAACCTTTACACCCGATTTGTGGGCCCGGGAAACTCGAGCATCCGAGTGTATAGGCACCATGTTTGCTTCCTGATTCTTGGGAGACTTTTGGGAACCACTCTGTCCGTTTGCCTCTGGGGGCTGGACTCGAGTGGTTCGGTATAAATTTCCATCGGAGGCCTGTATAACAGTGAGCGGAGCGCTCGGATGGTCAGAGATTGGGACAGATGACTGAGCTCGCCGAGCCCGCACTGTCCTAGACTTCCTCGCTCTAACACCCGAGGGTGCATAGTAAGAGGAGTCCAAATGGTGCCGTACAGAGTCTGGCACATTCTCTTGGGATCATCTCAAGTCAGAACCGGATGAGATGAGATCAAAGACTGACCGTGGGCCGCATGGAGCAGATGGTATACGGCTGGGATTGGTGGCCGTACAGGCTGTCTGCATACGGCAAGCATGTGTGGCCGTATGACCCTTCTGTATGCGGCTAGGAGCGGTGGCCGCATAAGGAGTCTGCATGCGGCTCGTGGCCGCATGAGCTTCCTTCATGCGGCTGAAAGTTTTGGCCGCATGAGCCTTCTGCATGCGGCTGGCTTCTGTAGCTGCATGAGTCTTCATGCGGCTGGCGTCCTTATGCGGTTTCTTCTTAGACCGCACAGAGTTCCTCTTTGCCCCTGCAAGTCCAGCATCGTAGTGTTTTTCTCTGCCGAACTTGGGAATATCAGAGTCCTCTATGGTCTGAAGTGGGGCCGCAAGAGGGTCTTTTTCGCCGTCTTAGTCAACCGAGAGTACTCATTCGAGAGCTTGGGGAGGAGCGAATGATTTGGGCCTCCACTCCCTGCGGGCCTTCTTCGTGCGGGCTCGCCGCTGGACTGGGCCAGCACTTCCGTCGGAGAGCATTTCTTCAAACGCCTTCTGATCGAACCGGGCGACCAGCATTTGTTGAGTGGAGCCAAGTTTGGCTGCATCCGATTGTGTCACCAACTCCTCAGCCGTAGAGAAGCTTGTCCCCTGCAGAGTCGTCATCGTGTTTGCCATTGATTGTAAAAGTACAGAACAATTATATAGGAGGACTGAACTTAGACTCACAATACAAACTCGCTCGTACAAAGAAAGCCTAGGGATGAAAACCTAGGTACAACAATCTAAGTACGATTGTTTATTTTTGATTCTGGGGGGTGACGGTAGAGGCTCGAAAAAGCGACGGCAGCTCTGCCTTACTCCTTGGACGATCGGACGTAGGCTTGGCTCTGATAAAGAAATGCTTTCGGGATGCGTGGGAAGAATCCTCTGCACGTGCCTTTGTCTCTCTGTGTGTCCATCCGGGTGGAGAGAGTCTCATTCTCTCTAGAATTCTCCTTCTTTTTTTCCCCAATTCTCCCGCTCTCCAGCTCTCCCCAGCTCTCCCCAGGGTTTGCAAGGGAATGACATCTTGCTATTTATAGAAGTGGGGGTGTGACCATTAGGGTTTGCAATGATTCCCCCCTTGAAAAGTCGGCGGCCAATCATCTGGACCATTAATCTTGATTGCATTACATCTGGACAGTTAATTCTTGATTGCGCCAAATCCGTATGGGCAATTAATGCTGACTGCAATGAATCTTCATAATTTGTCATAACAAGCTCGGATCTCCTGCCACGTGTTCAATTTGCTTAATTACAACAAATCTGATTTGATCCGTGTAATTATGGTGATTTTACTAAATCTGGTTGTTATGATTTACGAGCAGCCATAATTCCGAGGGGGTAAGACAGCCACGTGTCTCAACTGTCATGAAGATCGCCACGTGTCTCGTCTGACAGAGCCGCATGAGTGCGGCCTCTAAGTAAGCCGCATACAGGTGACCCCTTCACAATCCTAGCCGTATAAAGGTAGCAGCCGCATGAAGGTGGTGGACGCATGAGGGTGGGCAACCGCATGAAGATGGCTACCGCATGAGGGAGGCGGCCGCATGAAGATGGCAGCCGCATGAAGGTGGCAGCCGCATAGGAGTGGCAGCCGCATGAAGATGGCAGCCGCATGAGAGAGGCAGCCGCATGAGCATGGCAGCCGCATGAACGTGGCAGCCGCATAGGGAGCTTCGGGGTCGGTGGATCGTGCCAGCTGTAACAAAGATTTTCTTCGTTTCCCTAGGAACACGCCATCATGTCAGAGTCATTATTTCAACTTTATGTCAGAGCTGTCACTTGTCAGGGCTGTTATTGTCAGAGCTGCCGTCAGGGCATTTAATGCGAAAATTGCTTTATGGCCAGCTGTAGAGGAGAACTACTTAGGGCCACGTGGCTCTTTTCTGAGCCGCATGGAGCTATCCGAGCCGCATGAGGCTCTAAAGGACTTTGAGCCGCATGCGTTTTCTAATGGATTTCTGAGCCGCATAAGGCTCCTTCTGTCTGAGCCGCATGAGCCTTTTCTTGTCATTTCCCATGCTTCTACAGAATATAAATACACAAAACCGTAGAAAAGTACTTGCCTTGCTCCAGGAAAGTACGGGTAGACAATAGGGCTGGATATCCACATGTATTTAAATTTATATTGGTACAAGTTGGTTAATAACTAATCAAGCTCCAAATTGGTATTTGTAGTTCTATAATTAAAATATTGGTTAAACTCAGACAATAACTACTCAGTAATAAACTCCCTTACTTTGTTCTTAAAACCATTATTTAGAAAATAAGATTAGCTAGGTTCCTAATCTATTCTCAAGTTACTTAATTCCTAAGACAAAGAATATATATATACACTCAAGTTTATTGGTAAAATTCTAACATGACTTCTCAGGTTTAACTGAATCAGGACAGTGATGAGAAGTCCCATTTCAACTGAGACATTACTCAGGTTCAACTGAGTTCATTCTTAGGTTCACTGTGGTCAGGAAAATAAATGATATATGAATCCTAGGTTCCCAATCTACCAAGGTAGGACATATAGGAATCTCAGGACTTGTTGAGAATCGATTCAGGTTTACTGAGAATGCATCCCAGGTTTAACTTGAACTGCATTCTCAGATTACACTGAGTATCACAACATATGCAATGAGATTGCATATCAGGTTCCTCATTCATCCATATTACAAGTGCAGTCCAATCAATCCTAAACCCCAGTCCCATGAGTCTACAGGCTCAAGCATTCAAGATGCAAAAATAGTGATCTACCAATCCTGACTTATATTGAGATAATCCTACACTACTGCTCAGTCCCTACCAGGACAGTAGAATAGAAAGTATCACACTGGTTTGTGATACTAGAACATATTCCAATTCTTCAGTCCTTTATTGGGTTCAGGTAACATCAACATGATGGTGTCCAGCCTTTATATAACTGGAAAACAGCTACACAAGTTTAACTAATTGCTTCAAATGATATCAGGTTCCCTGACTGAAAATGGTTGCACAGGCAACTCAAGTACATATAATAAAGTAACATATGTACCCAGATTGGACAGAATGAACCATCATTCAATGAATTTCAGTTCATTGCCTGAACTAAAATGGTTGAATCTCAGATTTAGCATAAAACAGAGCCTGGTAGGGGGTCTCAAAACGACAGTACTAAATCGTTCAAATGATACTCAGTTAATTCTCAGTTTGTACTGAGGATTCCATCTCAGGTCAGATAATAAATGGTTCATAAATTCCCAGGTTTAGCTTTGAACTTCAATCTCAGATTTAACAGGGTGTCCTATAGCATGGTATATGAATCCAATTCATGAATATGAACCAAAACAGGAACTTAAGGTTTCAGGTTCAACTGAACTTTTCATTCTAGTTTCAATTGAGAATCAATTCATATGTACTGAGATTGCTTGCACATTCACTAAAGTTCATCTCTGATTCAGCTGAGAACAAATCTCAGTTTTACTGAGATTGCTTCCTCAGTTGACTGAGATGAAAAGTTCAATGTTAATTGTGTCCAAATTCTCAGGTTCACTGAGAATGATCAACAGGTTAACTGTGGCATTCTCAGGTTACTCTTGAATCCAGACCAATCACAAGAATGCCCAGGTTCCATTTGAATAAAAAGAGAGCTTCAATGAACCGTATAGAATTATACATGATCACAGGTTCCAGATAACAATATCAAACCTAATTTAACATTCAAAAATAAACTAGAGCAATAGGAAAATGGCACCACTGTCAACCTGATACCCCAAATCCCAATTCCATTCACCAAACTTATTTGAAACTAGAGTTAAACAGAGCTAACTAAAATTGATGTCCCAAAACTCTTCTGATACCATCTCTACTATGTACACAGATATAAATATGCATTCGAAATTAATTAGAGAAGTAATTTAGGATTACCTTCAAAAGTCCACTAAATCGAGAGGTTAGACACTCTACTCTGAGCTGATCCCAAACCAAATTGATTTTAAACCTTCCTGAACCAATCGAATGGAATGGAAAATAAAGAAAATCATCATTCAATGATCGATCCAACCAATCATTGGAACACTCAAAAAGAAAAGTCACGAATTAGAATACTTACTCTAATCTCAGTTCAAATCTGATAGATAAACTTCAGATCTGAAATAATTGTTCCTACAATAGATCAAATCTGATTTAGGAAGAAGGTTCAGAGTGAAACATTTAGATATAGCTGAGAAAAGATTTGAGGCTTACTTACTGATGATCTCTCGATGATTTCCAAAAGAGTCTTCATCCAAAATGAAGGGAATGATCTCAATTGATCGATCCTTCGAAGAGAATTCTAAAACGAATGAAACAATCAACAGGGTGGGATCAGGGATTGATTACGAACTGATACAAATCAAAGAATTTCAGATGTGAAGTACATACCAACAGATCGATCAACTTCTACGAACTTGTATCGATTCTTCCCCTCTGGTTTGACTGCTCCTCCTCACTGCCATGGCCGATTTTAGAACAGATCTTGGAAAAATGAATGTAGAGAAGAAGGATTGTTGTCCAAAAATTGGGAGGAAAGAATTGGTTTATAAAGACAGCTAGTAGCGTGAGGATTAGGCAATAGGAACGGCGGGAAAATTTCCTTTCCTTCCTTCTGACAATTCGGTTAGAGCAACCGAGTTTTGAATTGGAAAGAAAAGAAGAATGAATAGGAAATAATCAATGAGATGCTAGTCCTTATGCAAAAGAATTCATGAGTTTCCTTTTTAGAAGTTAGCCATAGGCTTCTGCCAGGTCAAGGAATTGGGCCTTGGTGATAAGCCCATGGTTCCCATTGAGAAATTTCAAGAAGCAATTAGAAAAGATTTAACAAAGAAGAAAGTTTAATTAGACATTAAGAAAATTTATATATAATATAAAATTTTGAAAAGTGAGGTTACACCTGTTGCGTGGGCAGTATTTCGAGAAAGATTCCAGACCAAGTACTTCGATGATGTAGCTCGGTACGATCTACAGACGAGGTTTACCAATCTGAAGCAGATGGACAGGACGGGCGACGGATATGCGACCGAGTTTTCGAGACTTAGTCGGTTTGCTCCCACCTTGTTAGCAACCGAGTTCGATAGAGCCCAGCGGTTCCAGCAGGGGCTGCATCTTGAGATTTTATTGGCAGTGGAGCAGTTTGAACATCAGACTTTTGATGCGGTATTGAGAGCAGCCATGAGGCACGAGTATACCTCCCATAGAATCGTGGACAGGACCGGGGTTCGGAAGCGATCTCATGGCCACATGAATCAGTCTTCAGCACCAGCCCCGGCAGCTAGGGCTTTGACAATTGGAACTCCGAGGCGGGCGGCCTTAGTAATGTCGGTTCAACATTCAACCCCGACGAACCCACAGCAGCAGAAGCGCTCTTCCGCATTGGGATGTTCACATTGTGGGAAGCTAGGACATGTGGTGGCAGAATGTCATAGGGCGTAGGAATTGTGCTTGGCTTGTGGGGCAGCGGATCATAAGATAGGATCCTGCCCGAATAGGGGTAGTTCATTATCGTCTAACTTTTCTAGTCCTTCGGTGAGAGGACCAGCACCAGTCCAGCAACAACAACAGTATCAGCCTCGGAGGCCTTTGCCAACGCAGGCACAAGCCTTCCAGCAGCAATACCCCCAACAGTATGCATAAGCCCAAGTCCTGATTCAGAGCAAACTGAGAGGTTTTCAACAGAGGGGACCCGCACCCAGAGGACATGGTCAGGTAATGACAATGACCGTAGAAGAAGGATTGGCACCAAGTGAGGTAGTGGCATATACTATTCTCGTCAACTCCTTTCCAACATCAGCATTGTTTGATTCTGGTGTATCGTATTCATTTATGTTTGTACGATTCGCGATACGGATTGGACTGGAGCCCGAGTCATTATTAGTAAGGCTCAATATACTTACTGGTAATGGACTTATGGGAGTAGATAGAGTATTTTTCTCGTGTCGGATCGTAGTTAGTGGTATGGAGTTTCCCGCTAGGTTGATAGAATTCTCGATGGTCGATTATAATGTGGTCTTAGGGATAGATTGGTTAAGGAACCAGTATGCTAGGATAGACTGCCATGTTGGCAGGATTGTTTTTAGCATTCCAGGCGAGCCAGAGTTTTCCTTTTTCCGAGGCGAAGTTGAACCTTCTCCTCCAGTATTACGGATGGCAGTAGCAGCAGTACCGTTATCCCGGATAGTCAAAGAGTATCCAGATGTTTTCGTAGAAGAGCTTCCAGGAATGCCGCCAGAGCGAGAAATCGAGTTTATTATCGACTTGATCCCAAAGACAGCCCCAGTGTCGGAGAGAGTCTACCGGATGGCGCCATCAGAATTGGAGGTCTTGTATAAGATTATTGAAGAACTCAGGATCAAAGGATTCATTCATGCAAGTGGATCGTCTTGGGGAGCCCCGATGCTTCTTGTGAAAAAGAAGGATGGTACGTTCAGGTTATGTATAGATTATCGTACCTTGAACTCAGTAAAAATCAAGAACAGATACCCTCTCCCGACGATAGATGACTTGTTTGATCAACTCAAGGGGGCAACAGTATTCTCGAAGATTGACTTGCGGTCAGGATACCATCAGATCAGAGTCAGAGAGCAGGACATCCCGAAGACAGCTTTTAGATCTAGATATGGGCATTAGGAGTTTCTTGTTATGCCATTTGGAGCAACCAATGCGCCGATTGTATTCATAGACCACATGAATCGTATCTTCATGCCTTATTTGGATTAGTTCGTGATTGTGTTCATAGACGACATCCTGGTCTACAGCAAGAGTGAAGTAGAGCATGAGCAGCATCTCAAAGTTGTCCTCCAGATTCTCATAGAGCACCAGTTGTACGCGAAGTTCAGTAAATACAAATTTTGGCTCGATTGCATTTCATACTTGGGTCATATCATCACCAGAGGAGGAGTACAAGTGGATCCCCAAAAGATCGTGGCTATAGAGACATGGCCAGTACCTAGCACAGTTGCAGAAGTTCGCAGTTTTCTTGGCTTGGCCGGCTACTACCGGCAATTTATTTCAGACTTTGCTCGAATTTCAGCACCTATGACCCAGTTGACCCGCAGGATGTACAGTTTTCTTGGACAACAGAATGTCAGGATTCTTTTGAGAAGTTGAAGCGAGGCTTGATGACGGCACCTATTCTCACGCTTCCAGATGGGACCGGGGGATTCTCAGTGTATTGTGATGCTTCAGGCAGAAGTTTGGAATGTGTTTTGATGCAGCATATGATGGTAATAGCTTATGCATCATGTCAACTTCATGATCATGAGAGGAATTACCCAACCCATGACTTGGAGTTGGCAGCAGTAGTGTTTGCACTTAAGCTTTGGAGACACTACTTGTATGGAGATAGGATAGAGATTTTCACCGACCACAAGAGCCTGAAGTATGTTTTCACCCAGAAGGATCTTAATATGCGTCAGAGGAGATGGCAAGAGCTACTTGGGGATTATGACATCAACCTGCAGTATCATCCTGGGAAGGCCAACATTGTTGCAGATGCATTGAGTAGGAGAGCTGGAGTTTATTTTCTAACAACGCAACCAGAGTTATTATCAGATCTTCAGAAGATGGATATAGAAGTTGTCCTTCCTACCAGTGTGTCATTGATGACCAGTCTACGAGTTCAGTCTACTATAGTCGAGAGGATCCGGATGGCACAGTCAACAGATTCCAAGCTTCAGCGACTCAGAGTAGAGTGTGAGGCAGGATGAAGACCAGGGTTATGTATCCATGAGGACGGTACACTTTGACAGGGTAAGCGTCTTTGTGTACCCAGTGGAGATATCAGACAGGAAGTCATAGCAGAAGCTCACAGTTCGCAGTATTTCATTCATTCCGGTAGCATGAAGATGTACCATGATATCCGTCAGCACTTTTGGTGGAATGGCATAAAGAGGGAGATTGCCCAGTTTGTCTCTCGGTGTTTGGTTTGCCAACAAGTTAAAGCTGAGCATCAGAGACCGGCTGGACTTCTTCAACCCTTGCCGATTCCAGAAAGGAAGTGGGAGCAAATAACCATGGATTTCGTGATTGGATTACCCAGGTCCCCGGCCGTTAAAGATACTACTTGGGTTATTATAGACAGGCTCACAAAGGTGGCTCACTTTCTCCCGTTCAGAGTTGCTCAGTCGACGGCTCAGCTAGCAGATATGTACCTCAGACAGATCGTCAGATTTTATGATGTACCATTCAGTATCACCTCGGACAGAGATTCAAGATTTATATCGCACTTTTGGCACAGTCTGCAAGAGAGTTTGGAAACTCACCTCCAGTTCAGCTCAGCTTATCATTCGCAGACAGATGGTCAGTCAGAGCGTACCATATGAACCTTAAAAGATATGTTGAGATCTTGTACACTCGACTTCGGTGGTTCGTGGGAAGATCACCTGCACCTAGTAGAGTTTTCGTACAACTACAGTTTCTAGGCCAGTATCCAGATGGCACCGTTCGAGGCACTGTATGGTAGGAAGTGCAGATCCCTGCTAGCATAGGACGATGTTGGAGAGAGGCAGATGCTCAGTCCAAAAATAATTAATCAGACAGTTGAGGTAGTCAGAAGAGTCAGAGATTATCTTCTAGTTGCGCAAGATCACCAGCGTCATTGGGCCATTCTCATCGGCGCCCCCTTGAATTTTTTGTCGGCGACCACGTATACCTTAGGATCTCACCTAACCGTGGCATCATTCGTTTTGGCGTACGAGGAAAGCTTAGTCCTAGGTATATAGGGCCGTTCGATATCCTCGAGCGAGTAGGTGATGTGTCCTATCGTCTCGCTCTTTCGCCGATGCTAAGTGAGGTGCATGACGTGTTCCATGTATCCCAACTACGATGGTATATCCCGGACCCGAGCCACATCCAGGATCATTCAGAATTGTTTGTTGGTACCAACCTTTCGTATGAGGAAAGGCCCGTGTCTATATTAGACCGGAGAGAGAAGATACTCAAGAACAAGACTATTAGTTTATTCCGTGTTGCTTGGGGTCATCACTCTCTAGGCGAGTCAACGTGGGAGCGTGAAGATGATATCCGATCGCGATATCCTGACCTGTTTGACTCGTAAGGTATAATGTCTTTCTTATGCCTTATGCTCTCAATTCCTTGCTTGAATGAATGATTGCATGGTGGACTGCTTAGTATAGCTTGTTCTTGCCTCTCTAGCCTCTTAATTAAATTTTGAGGACGAAATTCTTTTAAGGTAGATAGAGTTGTAACGCTCGTAGTTCATATTACGTATTTTGATATACGTGTACGTATTTCGACTCATATTGCATGTATCATTGTATGGTTTATTTTTGGCCTTTTATTTGCTTTGTTCGGTTCGGTTTGCTTGGTTCTGCTTGGTTCGGTTTTTGTATGTGGACCAACCCCACCTACCACCCCCTCTCTTCCTTAGTAAGCCACCAACCCCATCCTCTCTCCTCATTCACTTCTTCATTTACTTCTTCTTCTTCCTCCATTAACTCTTTTAACCTACCAGAGAGGCTTAGGCAAGTGCAACTTGCTTCATGGAGGAACAAAATTTTTATTTTTCTATTGTCTTCCTCATGAGATTCTAATACACTTTACTACTTAGCATTTTTCCATGGTTCATTTCATGTAGATCTAAGCTTGTTGTATTTTTGGATTTCTTGGGTTTTGATCTATCAAACCTTATTATTTTCAAGTTATGATGGTTCCAGGTTGTAGAAAATTTCTTTCTGTCCCATTTTGACCTATGAAAGTCCGTATTCTGACCTTAGATGAAGGATTATTGGAGCTTGGAAGCCATGGCTTCTATGGTTCTTCTTTTCGAAAAAGTTGGAGAAGAAGAACAATGCTTAGCCGCATGGCCTTTTCATGCGGCAAGTCCCCTGCGGCCGTATAAGCATTTTAGTCTTCATGGCCCTTAGCCGCATAGCCCTTGCCGCATGTCTGGGTTAAATTCGGCACATGAGCCCTTCCCCCTAGCCGCATGAGCCCTTTTCCCTCTGGCCGCATGAGCCCTTTTCCTTCTGGCTGCATGAGCCCTTTTCCTCTGGCCGCATGAGCCCTTCCCTCCTAGCCGCATAAGCCTATTTTTCTTAGCCACATAAGCCTGTTTCCCTTAGCCGCATGGCCCTGTTTTCCTTAGCCGCGTGGTCCTGTACCCTCTTGGCCGCATGAGCCATGACCCTTGGCTCCCGGGCCGTATGGCTCTTTCCATAGCCCTTGTACCCATTTTTATGTTGGGTTGTTACATTTATGCTTATGTCCCACGACCCTCTGTGTAACTTGGGTCCCTTGATAGCATGCTTATACCACGTTAAATTCTGAATATGTTCCATGAACACGATAGTGACCCGTCGTGGAGCACTCTTGAGAAGTAACATGGCATGATAGTGGCCCGTCGTGGTGCACTCTTGATAAGTAAACTTGATATGACATACCTCGATATGCTGTTGCGACAGCTAGCACGACATGACAAGAATGAATGGCCTGGACACCGTGGGCGATTGTGTTTGTACAAATGAACCATTATTGTCTTGCATCATGTCTAGGATGGGGATCCCTGAATACCACGGTCAGGGGTACCTACTGAAATTGACGAGGGCTAATAGCTAAAATAATTCAGTAGTTATGAAGAGATTTCCCAGCTACAGGCAATCCCGTTATCTGGCGCACAAGTGGACTTGTAGCCTGCCGACGAGTAGGGCACATTTCCAGCACACTGTCATGTGTTGCACCCTTCATGAACGGATATTCGACCTGGATAACCTGGATGGTCTGCAGGGCTTGTGGCTGCTGGAATAATCTCATTGCATCTTGCTAGTAACTAGGCATGTGATAATCCTAGTTAGTTAAAGTATCAAGCCGTACTTATTGCTTGGCCGTGAATATTGGATGGAGTCTAAGCCTTGTCATGTCCCAGTACTTGGTTACTTCAATAACATGATTGCTTATGTTTACCTTGTCAATAACTGATCGAAATAACTTCTCATCTCTTGATATTTATTACTCTATTTTAGATTTCATGTCTTAATTATCTTCTTATTTTATGTTCTGATATGCTGGTTTTAGTTCTTAAGTGAACCCTCCTTTGTGGTACTTGCTCTTTCTGAGATCTGACCCAGCTGGTTTTGCATGACCAGATACTGGAGCAGCTCCAGAGGATCTGTCTACCTTCCAGCCAGATGGTGACAACCAGGCGTTATCCTGGCAATGAGTGGATTTTATTTTGCTCTCTCACTCTATTGTAAAAATATTCTTTTGAGGCGTTTAGCCGACGAGCACGTGTTAGCTCGATTGTACTTTATTTACTGTCTGCCTACGGGCTGTAGCATGATTAACAAATCCTAGGGTTGATCATGTATGACTAAAACTCTTGCTAGTCTTCACATTTTGTATGACTAGCTTCATGATCATCCAAATATGTAATGTATGGGATGCCTTACTATTGTATATTTGGTGCTCTGACATCTTGTAACTGTTATTACTTGCTTGAGATTGAGACAATAGGCTTGTTCATGAACATAAGAGACTGATGGCTTGTAGTTAAACCCTCATGTATCTAGACAACCGTGACCGTATAGCGAGGTGGATTGCACTTTAATATACGTAGCTGGCTATGTCCGCCCCCGCTCTCCAGTATTCTGGTTCTGGGGTGTTACAGCGGGCCACTATCAAGATTACTTATCTTGTCGAGAGGGCGTCACGATGGACCACCATCAAGAATTATCATGTCCAGTTACTTGTCAAGAGTGCACCACGACGGGTCATGATTTAAGAGTTATTCATGTAAAGCCAAATTTATATGCCATGTTCAGGGTTAAATTAAGACAAGTTATATCCAAGATTCACAATCATCAAATCGGGTAGTCACAAGTTATGCTGGGTACAAGATGTGAGCAATTTAAAACATAACAATATAACAATAAAAGAACATGCAAGGGACAAGCGTATGGGGGCCAAGGAAGCATGCGGCCCAGGCATGCGTTCCGCAGGACTGTATGCGACCAAGATCATATACGGCCCAAACATGCGGTCTGCAGGATTGTATGCGTCCAAGGTCACATGCGGCCTAACATGCGGTCCACATGACTACATGCGACCAAGTTCATATGCGACCCAACATGCGGTCCGCAGGAATGCATGCGACCAAGATCATATGCGGCCCTACATGCGGTCCGCATGACTGCATGCGTCCAAGATCATATGCGGCAAGAAATAAAGTCCGCGGGACTTCATGCGGCCAAGATATGTGGCCCGCATGATTTTATGCGGCCAGGGCTCATGCGGCCATGGCAACAATGCCGCAGGACTGCATGCGGCAAGACTTCATGCGGCCAAGGCAGCACTGCTCATCTTCTCTAAAATCCGAGAAGATGAGCCATGGAAGCCATGGTTTACAAGCTCCGTCCAACCTCCGATTTAAGTTGGAAATTGGACTTCCATAGGTCGAAATAGGGTAGAACGAAATTCTATACAACATGAAACCACTAGATTTTGAAAACAAACAAGTTTGATAGATCAAAACTAAGAAAAACTAAAAATAACATAAACTTAGATCTACAAAAAAATATCCACCAAATTGAGAAATGCTAAGTTCTAAAGTGTCTTGAAATCGTATAAGAAAGAAAATGGAACAAATAGAAATGAGTTCTCTCATGAAACAAGCTAGCACTTGCCTAGGGTTTCTTGGTAGGTGGAGAGAGTTAAGAGGAAGAAGAAGAAGTAAATGAAGAGTAAAGGAAGAGAGAGAAAGAAATTGGTTTATAAAAAAAAGAGGGGTTCACCATGATAATCCAACCAAATTAAACCAAGCTAAACCAAAATAAACCAAGCCTAGCCCTGACCAACCAAGACTAGGCTAGCAGGTCAAGTCCAAATACGGGTCAAAATTCGTATACGTATACTGGAAATACGTACAACAGAAAACGGGAGTGATAACGCTTCCCACCTTAAAAGAATTCTGTCCTCAGAATTTAATCAAGAGGCTAGAGATGTCGGGGCAAGCAATACTAAAGCACAATTAATTCTACGTCTAGCAAGCAATCAAGCAATCATTCATGTAAGCATGGAATAAAGAGCGTAAGGCATAAGGAAGACATTATACCTTATGAGTCAAACATGTGAGGATATTGCGATCAGATATCATCCTTACGCTCCCCACGTTGACTCTCTCAAAGAGTGATGACCCCAAGCAACACGGACTAAACTAATAGTTTTTTTCTTGAGTACCTTCTCTCTTCGGTCCAATATGGATACGGGCCTTTCCTTATACGAAAGGTTGGTACCAACAACCAATTTCAAATGATCAAGGACATGGCTTGGATCCGGGATATACCGTCGCAATTGGAATATATGGAACACGTCATGTACCTCACGTAATGACGGCAGAAAAGCGAGACGATAGGACACATCACCTACTCGCTCAAGGATATCGAACGGCCCTATATACCTGTAAGCCCACATCCCAAATTTTTAATTTTATTTGTTTATGGTTAATTTTACGGTCATTGTGAGTCATGCCAAAGCTTGTAGGTGGACTATGACCATATTAAGGTCATATGAACTCTAGATAGCTTATATATATTATTTAGCTATTTTATATTTTTCTACAATTTTTGGATATTTTTAGGTATTTAATATTTAAGGTTTTATTATTTTTAAGGACTTTTAGGATTTACTGTAAGGTCATACGAGGGTATTTTTGGACCAAATATTTTTTTTGGGCTCTAAATGACTAAAAAATATTTTCTAGAATATTTTAGAATTTTTCTGAATTTTTTAGAATTTTTGGGGATTTTATGTAATTAAAACATATAGAATTTATATTTTATAGGTTTTTGGAATTTACTACGAGGTCACACGATGATATTTTGTGTTAAAATATTTTACTTATATTCTAAACACTTATAAATATTTTCTAAAATTTTCTAGAATTTTTTTGGATTTTTCTGCAATTTATTTTGATTTATTTGGACTTAAAATAATTTTTAAATAATTTTCTAAATTAAATAAATAATTACCAGAAATTCACCCAAGGGGGGCCCACCTGTCGGCGCCAACAGCTACAGTGACCGCCTCTCTCTCTCTCATATATATATTATTATATTCGCCCACCCTAATAAAATTTTAGCCTCCTTTTGTGGGAGAACTCATTTAGGGTTTCCGACTTTCCGAAGCGATTGCCGTCAACTCCGACATGATTTTCGTGCGCCATTTTTTTTGGATTTGCATTGAGATAAACTTTCTGAATATATAATTTATTTTCATAGATATTTTTCCTAAATTTCTGGAAAATTCGTAAAGTGTCGGTTGTCCGAAACTTGACACGTTTCGGTGTTTTCGAGATTTCGGGAGAACCAAAAATCAAAATTACAAACCGTTTGAAGTTTCGGAAAGCTAACACAAAGATCAACGACATATTTTTTCCCATAAATTATTTTGTTTTATTTATTCTGTTGAACTTAGAATTGTTCGGTTGATCACCGTTTTGGTCACGATTAGCCATAACGACGATATCTTTTGACCAAGACGTGATTTTGTGGCACGGTCGATTCCAGCGCACTTATGGCACTGAAATCTACCAAGATGCACTTTCAAAACCCTGAGTCATGATGTTTGACTAGATAGTCAACGGTACGTCTCGATTTGCGTGCTATGGTTTCCAAAATTGGAAACATGACTTTTGATGGCCAAACTTGCATGTATAGATTATATTTAGATTATTATTAGGTTAATTGATATTTTTAAGTAATTTATTCTATAATTAATCATTATTAGATTAGTAACCCAACTAACCATTATTCTATGAATTTAGAACTAGAACATTAGAATTAACTTGTAATTTTCGTGCACGGTTCGTGGTGCGATATGTGTTATAGGTTGACAGCTTCTAGATTAGCATTTCCCCTCATCCTCTACTTGTGACTATGGTTTGTGCAAGGATTCAGGCAAGTACAGTATTGTATTATGTTTAGTTCATTATAATGTTTACTCTATCGTTTTCTTGTTTGATATCTTGTTAAGTCATTGCTTGATGTTCATCGAGACACGACTAGGACACTATAGTTATTATATTCTTCTTTGTGTATCATTGACCGTTATTGATTATTAGAGAGTCGGGAGGGAAAATACTCGGTAAATACGTAAACAAACCCAATTACCGTTACCGAATGATAGCTAAGTCATACACACCCGTGTTTGAGTTAGCCGTACCAATTACTGAATGATAGCCATCTATGATGTGCCGTATTAGCCCAGCCGTTCACGTATTAAAAGGTATTTCACACACACATAGTTGTTTTCATTGTTCCTTTATCTAGTTCCTGTCCTACTAGATCATATCTTACTAGTTTATATCTTGCTAGTTCATATCCTGCTAGTTCATCTCTTGCTAGTTTTCTATATGCTCTTTGCCATTATTATTTTTTATTGTTCTAACTTATTTTGGACTAACAACATTAATTGCAATATGGTTGTACTCTGCTCCTTTTCTGACTAGATCGCTATTATAGGTGAGGTTGACGTGTCTACTCTTGCGCTATGGACCATATGAGGGGGAGATAGAGACTCGAAGGCTAAACCATAGAAGACTAGTTAGTTGTGTGGTAATTTTCTATAAATTTAAAAGCTTACATTCTTCTTTAAATGTAAAACTTTTATATTTTGTAAAGTTGATTTAGTTGTTATGAATGAGCAATTAGTATTTATAAGCACTTTGTTTATTGCGGGCTAGACAGCGTACTACCACCGATATCGCGGCGTAGGCTGGGCTTGGACACGCACTCGTATCCCAAAAAATGGGTGCGGATCGTGACAAGTTTTTATGGTGGCCCATGCAGGTCTGATTTCGTAAAAGATTGCGAACTTGTGGTAGTACTTAAGTTAGTCATACTACTGCAAGCCTGCGACTAGGATTCTCATTCACAATTAGTTTTGATTTGATTTTATGATAATGAATAGGACTAGGAGTCCCTTATTCAATTTGATCATTGGATAGTTAAGATTGTTAAATAGGCTATGTGATTTAACTAATGATTTATTGAAGTCTCGGTATAGATAAATCGAAGATTTTTTCTAAAAGAATATGTTATTTTGTGTTGACATATTGGTAGGATCCAAGGTGAATAGAATATACGTTTGGTAAGTTAGGACTTCATAGAATTCAATTCCTAATTTTGATCATTTTGTGCCATTTTATCTTCTGCCTTCTCTAAACCTCGTTTTATTTTCAAAACTATTTTGCGATTATTTTATTTTTTATTTCTAATCTTGGTTCAATTATATATATATTAATTCAAGTCGTCTTCGTTCATTTTGTGATCGTTTTGTTTTCAAAACTGATACTTTTACTCAAGGACAGATACTTATATTTTCTTATCATGATCGACTTATTTGAATTTATTGAAGTTCCTTTGAAATTCTTATGGATATAGTTGAAATAATTTTCAGTGACATACAATGGTAAGGCAGATGTGCACTGTCCCCATTTATTTGAATTATGGAGACTACGGTTTCACTGCAGCCAGCAGCGCACTGGCGTGGCATGACCCCTAAGTTGAAATAATTTCAAGTAAGCGTAGGTTGTCAAATGTTACTAAAGCTATATGCTAGTTGCATTATTTGATCCTTTGATTTATTATGTCAATATTGTATAGAGTTGATAAAGTGTTCGATAATATATTATACTTGAGTCACGAAACCAAGGGTTCACGGCAGCCAGATGTACACTGGCGAGGCATGAATTCTTGGTTAAATGACTTTGGATATACTTATGAATTTCGAATATCATAGCGACTATATCTTTTATTGGCATATGACTATTAAAAAAATTCTTTCAAATTTATTTGATGTCTTATTTCTTGTTACCATATTCTCTACAACTAGTAGTTCTTTATTTCTCTCATATTATTCTATTTTCGAATCGTCATCTTTTAAACCTATTTTGATTTTCTTCCACTATATTTCTAAAACGTATTTAGATTTCGATTTTAAACGCTTGATCAATTTCGATCATCAATCACATTATTTTCTTGATTATATTCTTTGTCGTGCTTATTCATATCGATTGGTCATGTCATATTTTGATGATATTCTTGGTTGTGCCTATTTGTATCTTTTGAAATTTCGAGGACAAAATTTTTCTAAGGTGGGTAGATTTGTAACCCCACTTCCCAAATTTTTTATTTTTTTTAATTTTATTTGTTTATGATTAATTTTATGGTCATTGTGAGTCATGACAAAGCTTGTAGGTGGGCTATGACCATATTAAGGTCATATGACCTCTAGATAGCTTGTATAAATATTATTTAGCTATTTTATATTTTTTGACAATTTTTGGATATTTTTAGGTATTTAATATTTAAGGTTTTAATATTTTTAAGGACTTTCAGGATTTACGGTAAGGTCATACGAGGGTATTTCTAGACCAAATATTTTTATTTAGGCTCTAAATGGCTAAAAAAAAATATTTTTTTAGAATATTTTAGAATTTTTCTGGATTTTTTAGAATTTTTGGGAATTTTATATAATTAAAACATATAGAATTTATATTTTATAGGTTTTTGGAATTTACTACGAGGCCACACGATGATATTTTGTGTTAAAATATTTTATTTATATTCTAAACACTTATAAATATTTTCTAGAATTTTCTAGAATTTTTCTAGATTTTTTTGCAATTTATTTTGATTTATTTGGACTTAAAATAATTTTTAAATAATTTTCTAAATTAAATAAATAATTACCCAGAAATCTACCCAATGGGGCCCACCTGTCGGCGCCAACTTCTACAGTGACCGCCTCTCTCTCTCTCCTTTATATATATATATTATATTCGCCCACCCTAATAAAATTTCAGCCTCCTTTTATGGGAGAACTCATCTAGGGTTTCCGACTTTCCGAAGCGATTGCCGTCAACTCCGACATGATTTTCGTGCGCCATTTTTTTTGGATTTATATTGAGGTAAACTTTCTGAATATGTAATTTATTTTCGTAGATATTATTCCTAAATTTCTGGAAAATTCGTAGAGTGTCGGTTGTCCGAAACTTGACACGTTTCGGTGTTTTCGAGATTCCGGGAGAACCAAAAATCGAAATCACAAACCGTTTGAAGTTTCAGAAAGCTAACACAGAGCTCTACGACATATTTTTTTCCCATAAATTATTTTGTTCATATAGTATTTTATTTATTCTGTTGAACTCAGAATTGATCGGTTGATCATCGTTTTGGTCACGATTAGCCATAACGACGATATCTTTTGACCAAGATGTGATTTTGTGGCACGGTTGATTCCAGTGCACTCATAGTGCTGAAATCTACCAAGATGTACTTTCAAAATCCTGAGTTTATGATGTTTGGCTAGATAGTCAATGGCACGTCTCGATTTGTGTGCCATTGTTTTCAAAATTGGAAACATGACTTTTGATGGCCAAACTTGCATGTATAGATTATATTTAGATTATTATTAGGTTAATTGATATTTTTAAGTAATTTATTCTAGAATTAATAATATTAGATTAGTAACCCAACTAACTACTATTCCATGAATTTAGAACTAGAACATTAGAATTAACTTGTGATTTTCGTGCACCGTTCGTGGTGCGATATGTGTTATACGTTGACAGCTTCTAGATTGGCATTTCCCTTCATCCTCTACTTGTGACTATGGTTTGTACAAGGATTCAGGCAAGTACAGTATTGCATTATGTTTAGTTCATTATAATGTTTACTCTATCGTTTTCTTATTTGATATCTTGTTGAGTCATTGCTTGATGTTCATCGAGACACGACTAGGACACCATAGTTATTGTATCCTTCTTAGTGTATCATTGACCGTTATTGATTGTTAGAGACCCGGAAGGGGAAATACTCGGTAAATACGTGAACAAACCCAATTACCGTTGCCGACTGATAGCTAAGTCATACACACCCGTGTTTGAGTTAGCCGTACCAATTACTGAATGATAGCCATCTATGATGTGCTGTATTAGCCCAGCCGTTCACGTATTAAAAGGTATTTCACACACATAGTTGTTTCCATTGTTCCTTTATCTAGTTCCAGTCCTGCTAGATCATATCTTACTAGTTTATATCTTGCTAGTTCATATCCTGCTAGTTCATCTCTTGCTAGTTCTCTATATGCTCTTTGCTATTATTGTTTCTCATTGTTCTAACTTATTTTGGACTAACAACATTAATTGCAATATGGTTATACTCTGCTCATTTCTTGACTGGATCGTTGTTATAGGTGAGGTTGACGTGCCTACTCTTGCGCTATGGACCATACGAGGGGAAGATAGAGACTCGAAGGCTAAACCATAGAAGACTAGTTAGTTGTGTGGTAGTTTTCTATAAATGTAAAAGCTTACATTCTTTTTCAAATGTAAAACTTCTATATTTTGTAAAGTTGATTTAGTTATTGTGAATGAGCAGTTAGTATTTATGAGCACTTTGTTTATTGCGGGCTGATAGCGTACTACCGCCGATACCGCGACGTAGGCTAGGCTTAGACATGCACTCGTATCCCGAAAAGCGAGTACGGATCGTGACAATACATAGGACTAAGCTTTTCTCGTACGCCGAATCGAATGACGCCATGGGTAGGTGAGATCCTAAGGAATACGTGGCCGCTGACTGAAAACTCAAGGGGATACCAATGAGAATCGGCCCAATGGCGCCGGTGATCCTGGGCAACTCGAAGATGATCTCTGACTTGTCTGACCACCTCGATTGTCTGCATAATCATCTCTGGACCAAGCATCTGCCTTTCACCTATATCATCCCAGGCTAACGGGGATCTCCACTTCCTGCCATACAGTGCTTCAAAGGGTGCCATCTGGATACTGGCCTGGAAACTATTGTTATAGGAGAACTCCACTAGGTACAGGTGATCTTTCCACGAACTACCAAAGTTGAGTGTACATGATCGTAACATATCTTTAAGAGTCTGAATCGTGCGTTCTGACTGACCATCTGTCTGTGGATGATATGCTGAACTGAACTTGAGACGAGTCCCCAAACTCCCTTGAAGACTCTGACAAAAGTGCGATGTGAATCTTGAATCTCTATCTGATATGATACTAACTGAAATCCATACAATCTGACAATCTGCCTGAGGTACATCTCTGTAAGCTGGTCCGTTGACTGACCAATTCTGAAGGGGAAAAAATGAGCTACCTTCATAAGACGATCGACGATAACCCATATAGCATCTATCCCAGCTGGAGATCTAGGTAACGCAGTTACAAAATCTATGGTTATATGCTCCCACTTCTATTCTGGGATTGGTAAAGGTTGAAGAAGTCCGGCTGGTCTCTGATGTTCAACTTTAACTTGTTGGCAAACTAAACAACAAGAGATGAACCGAGCTATCTTCCTTTTCATGCCATTCCACCAGAAATACTGACGAATATCACGATACATCTTCGTGCCACCGGTATGAATGGAATATTGCGAACTGTGAGCCTCTGCCATGATCTCCTATCTGATATCATCACTGGGTACACAATGACGTCTCCCATGTCAGAGTGTACCATCCTCATGAATGCATAACTCTGGTTTTCATCCAGCTTCACACTCTGCCCTAAGCCGCTGAAGCTTAGAATCTGCCGTCTGAGCTATCTTGATCCTCTCAACTATACTAGACTGAACTTGCATACTGGCCATCAATGCCACGTTGGTAGGAAGAACAACTTTAATACCCATCTTCTGAAGATCTGCTAATAAATCCGGTTGTGTTGTTAGAAAATAAACTCCGACACTTCTGCTCAATGCATCTACAACAACGTTGGCCTTCCCAGGATGATACTACAAGTTAATGTCATAATCAACAAGTAGCCCTAGCCATCTCCCTTGAGGTATGTTAAGATCCTTCTGGGTAAACACACACTTAAGACTCTTGTGGTCGGTGAAATTTTTCACCCGATCTCCATATAAATAATGCCTCCAAAGCTTCAATGCAAAAACTACCGCTGCTAACTCCAAATCATGGGTAGGATAATTCCACTTATGGTCAAGAAGCTGGCATGACGCATAAGCGACTACCTTACCATGCTGCATCAAGACGCATCCCAATCCTCTGCCGGAAGCATCATAATATCTGAAAATCATCCAGTCCCATCTGGAAGAGTGAGAATGGAGGCCGTCATTAATTCTCGCTTCAACTTCTCAAATGAACTCTGACACTCTGTTGTCCAAGCAAACTGTATATCCTTGCGGGTCAATTGAGTCATGGGCACTGAAATCCAAGCAAAGTCTGATACGAACCACCGGTAATAGCCGGGCAATCTAAGGAAACTGTGAACTTTTGCGACGGTGTTGGAAACATGCCATGTCTCTATAGCCACTATCTTCTGGGGGTCAACTTCCACCCCACCTCTGGTGATGATATGACCTAAGTACGAAATGCGATCAAGCCAAAACTCGTACTTATTGAACTTTGCATACAACTGGTGTTCTCTGAGAAACCTCTCTGTCGGTTCTACATCTGAGCTTGTATCTAGGCATATTGCTGGGGTCTCTTGTACTGGAAGGCTTGTGCCCGAGACGGCAATGGCCTCGGAGGCTGGTACTGCTGTTGCTGAACTAGTGTTGGTGTTGGAGCTGGTCCCCTAATCGAGGGACTAGTCTGAGATGCTGACGAGGTACTGGCTCTAATCGGGCAGGACCCTATCATGTGGTCCGGCACCCCAAAAGCCAAGCACGATCCTCGTGCTCTGCGACCCTCCGAAACAACGTACCCTGGCTTCCCACGATGAGTATAGCCCATTGCAAAAGACTGCTTCTGCTGCTGAGGGTACGTCGATGTTGAATATTGAACTGACGTAACTGAATTCGCCCTTCCAGGAACTCCAATTGACAAAGCCCTAGCTGCCGGGGTTGGTGCCGAGGACAGATCCATCTGCCCATGGGATCTCTTTCTGCTTCCGGTTCGGTCCACGATTCTCTGTGAGGTAAACTCGTGCCTCCTAGCTGTCCTCAAGAAAGCATCAAAAGTTTGATGCTCGAACTGCTCCAAAGCTATAATAATATCTAGGTGGATCCCATACTGGAACCGCTGTGTTTGGTCCAATTCGGTCGCCACCAAGGTGGGAGCAAACCGACTTAGTCTTGAAAACTCGGTCGTATAACCGACAACTGTCCTGCTCATCTGCTTCAAATTGGTGAACCTCATCTGTAGGTCGTACCGAGCTACAGCATCGAATTACTTGGTCTAAAACTTTTCACTGAATGTCGCCCATGGGACAGGCACCGTCAATCCAACTACAAACATCGCCCACCAGGTACAAGCTAAATCCAATAACTGAAGGCACACTACAGCCACCTTCTCTTCCTCTGGAGTCTTGGCTGCTTCCAAGATAATCTTGATGTCCTGGAGCCAAGTATCGACAGCAATAGCATCTTCACTGCCATCAAAGAAGGGATGGTGCAAGCGATTAAAATTGTTGGCTGTACTGTTACCTTGGTAACCCATTCTGCCCATATTATTTTGTACTGTCTGGTGCAGGGCATCGCCCCGACGATCCTGAGAGACGAGTAATTCTCTGATGAGTCCCACCAGGGTTCCATTATCAGGCTCTGCATGCTAGACAGGTTGAACTGGGGACTCTGGATCCCTAGAATGCATGACTCGGGATGCTACTCCTGAATGTTGGGCTTGGTCCCTAGGTTGTTGCTGGTTCACTGGAAGTTCTCCTTCCAGCTGATTGGCAGGACCAGGAGCAATGCCACTGAAGAAAATGACATGGGGGAACATTAAGGAAGGGCCAAGATAGATCGAGGATATAAGCATATGATCAGGTCAAGATTTTAGAAGATTAGCAGACACGAGTAGAGATCAAGGACAAGTGCTGATTGAGACATCTATTCGGTAAATCCTTCACACATCTTGATTTACAAGACCTGCTTAGGCCACCACTTAAACTGTGTCACGCCCTACAACCAGAATACTGAAGAGCAGAGGACAGACACAACCAGCTACGTATATAAAAGTATAATCCACCTCGATATACGGTCACGACTGTCTAGATATATGAGGGTTTATCTACCAGCCATCAGTCCCTTATGGTTAAGAACAAGCCTAGTGTCTCAATCTCAAGCAAGTAATAATAGTTACAAGATGTTAGACCATCAGCTATTCAATAGTAAGGCATCCCATACATTTCATATACAGATGATCATGAAGCTAGTCGTACAAAATGCGAGGACTAGCAAGAGTTTCAGTCATACATGATCAATCCTAGGATTTGTCAATCATGTTACAATCCTTAGACGAACAAGAAATATAAGTATTCAACACGAGCTAACACTTACTCGGAGGCTAATGCCTCAAAAGAATAATTTACGATAGAATGGAAGAGCAAAATAAAATCCACTCGTTGTCAGGGTTACGTCTAGTGTTCACCATCTGGCTGGAAGGCTGAAAGATCCTCGGGTGCTGCTCCAAAGTCTAGCCATACCAACCCAGCTGGGTCAGACCTCCGAAAGAGCAAGTGCCACAAGGGAAGCTTCACTTAAGAACTAAAACATGCATATTAGCACATGAGACATAAATGATAACATAAGACATAAGTTAGGGAAAACAGGGTAATAAACGATGAGACAACTAAGGGACTATTCCGGTAACAAAGTTACAACCCTTAAACCAAACAAGGATCGGGATTGTAACCCTTCACCTGAACAGAGCTTAGTCTCCAACCAATTATCGACAAGAGTAAAGCATAAGCAAGCATGTCCTGAGATAACTATGTACTGGATCTAAACAAGACTAGACAAGATTGGACTCCCTCTAACATTTACGGCCAAGCAATAAGTACGAATTGATACTTTAACTAACTAGGGTTATCACAAGTCTAGTTACTAGCAAGATGCAAAGAGATATTCCTACAGCCACAAGCCCCGTAGACTATCTAGGCTATCCAGACGCAAGGTTCATGTAGGAGTTATCAAGAATTATTAGGTGACTTTGAGTGCAACACATGACAGTGTGCATATTACTTGTTTGAAGAAGTGTAACACCCACTTTTCAGAAATGAGTATAATTTTGAAATTATAATCATTTAATTATGATATTTAAATCATATTACAATTTTTAGTGATTTTTAATTAATTTAAAACTATTTAAAATATCGAATTGTGATTTTGATGGTTAACTAGTTAAACCCTAGTTTTGCTAAGCCTAGAGACTAACCATGACAAAGGGAGCCAGTCATGTGATTAGAATGTCATATTACTACTTTTTTAGCCTAGGGGTATTTTGGCCATTTTGACAATTTTGTGAAATTATAATTTTGATTAATTAAATATTGTGCTGATCTTTTAGTTAAGCCTTAACCTAGAATCTTAGCCTAATCTAGATTAGCCTTGAGCTTAGAGTCTTGATTAGGGTAACCTAGTAATGACAAGATTAATAATATCTAGATATTCTAGGTAGGATATTTACCCCTTAGGATATTTGTGAAAAAGGAAGCCTTAGGACTATTGGACCAATATGAAGGCTTAGAATTGGGTGGACAACTCCTAGCCACTCATCTACACCTAAAACCAAATTCTAATTCATCTAATGGCAGCCACAATAGTATCTCCACTTTCTATAAAGTATCCTTAAGAATGCCCTTGCCTCTTTTCACATCTACCTAGAAACCTAATTGTTCCTCCCCAAAATTCTTCTCCTAGTATCCAAATTAAGTCCAAATTGATCATAATCAATTTAGGCCTGTCAATGGTAGCTTATTGGGCGGATATTGGCATTACCATATCCGAACCATTAACTATCGGATATATCCGATAACTATCCGATATCTGATCGGATATCAGTTTTGGCTACCGTATCCGTTACCGATAATTTTAACGGATATCGGATAATATCCGAACCAATAAGATTACTAAAAATAATTTAAAAAGGAAAGAAAAAAAATCAGAACCAGCAGATTTTGTCAAGAAACAACATACTTCTACATTGAAACGACATATTTTGTTTAGAAACAACAAATTTTTACATTTAAATATCAGAAGCAACATATTTTCACATTGGAACACCAAATTTTTTCATATATATATATGCAGACTTTCACATTGAAATATCATAAGCAGCAGATTTTCATGCATACATTGAATATATTTGCACCAAAAAATTCTCCAATCAAGCACATATAACTAATAGTCACATGTATACATTGAATATATTTTAAATTTATTAAATAATTTAAATATTATTGGTTCGGATATTATTGGTCCGGATATGATACTTACCGTATCCACATCCGATATCCGATAAATATCCGATATGATATCCGAATTCGTATCCGTATCCAAAATTTTGGATATTTTCGGTTCGAATACGGATCGGATACGGATTTTTGGTCTACCATTGACAGGCATAAATCAATTGCATCATCACCCTCTACCATAGTGGAAGCTAGTAGGGGCTTGCTAGCTAGGATTGGGAGTGCTTTGGGCAATTAGAGTTCAAGGGAAAACACTCATCCTCACCCTTTTCATTGAGATTTACTCTCAATAGGTAAATACCATGAAACCCTTATAAAATCATGTTTTCTTTTCATTGATGCATGCATATAGGTATACCCTAGCTGTAGAGTTAGTTTGGTGCCAGGTAGTACCCATTTCGTGTCCGTATCGGACACGTACCAGTGTCCTTAAGAGAGTGTTCGATAAAATATTTATGAGAAATGAATTTTGTTAATTTCAAAACCAAATTGAACATAAAATTAGGTTAATACATGTATATCAATAACCAAAATGACTGAGTCGAAGTTTGGATGTTTTTCGTGTCCAAAACGGCTGACACCGTGCTGTGCCCTTCTATCCGACACCAAATTCTCACTGTACAGGACACGGGGACACATAAAACTTGACACGAAGGTGGAGGACATGTCTGTCGACATGTTCACAAGACATGTTCCCAAAGTTTTATGATGTCTCATGTCGTGTCGAGTGAGCATTCGTGTCTGCACTAAATTCGTACTATACTGGCGCACAGTTAAAACACGCTCTGATACTCACCGTTTGACACGACACGACGTAGACCCAATACAGACCCCTAGACACGTTCACCTAGACCTAATCTACCTTGGGACACAACCATAAGATACGAGGACCCACGTCTCGTGCCCTATCTAGGTCGATACATCAGCACGAGGATTGCCTGTGCACAGTTGTACTATACTGGCACTGTAGCAGTCCCCTGCTACTGCTGTATCCATGCGTGCTGGACACGACGTAATATCCCGTGCTAGTGACACGATTGGGTAGCCCCCATGACTGACACGTGGACTGGAAGGTTGTGTTTGGTTTGGGTTCGTTTTCGAACTGTGGTTTGGATCACAGATTTCAAATCGAGCTCACTGCTCTTGTGTTCTATCTTTGTCATTGCTCTGTCACTTCGACCCACTTGGACACGTTTCTATGGATACATCGATACATGATGACATGTTGACACTCACCATGACACCTTGACACTACACTATAAACTTTTGTTTGCCACACTTGACACTCATTGTTCGACACATTCACTCACTCCACTTCTTGATACTTCTGAACTTTGTGACACTGTATAGCTTCACATATTCTGATACACTGGATCACATCCCACATCTGACACTTGCACTCACTGTACTCTTCATACTTGACACACATCTGATATACTTCATTCACATTGCCATTGACACATGATTCATATCACTGTTTGTATCTCCACACAAATTAGCACTGCACTTATGTTCTGTCCACTGCCTTTCCATTGATCCATCACCTACATCCCTATGTATCTGATCCCCACCTTCTTTATGTTTAGACCTTAATATATGTATCAGTTATAAGTTTAGCTTTATGTAACAGTGGTTAGTGTGTCAGTAAGAGGAATGGAGGAAGAGCTTGAGTTTGGGTTTTTCCCTAGTAGATTGGATGTGTAGATCTTTCTTGTTCAGACTTTGCATTTATATCAATCCAATGATATATTGTATCAGTTACTTCCTATTAGTGTCAGTCTAGGTAGGTTGAATGAATTGGGATTTAATTAGATGAATATATATAGATATATAGAAAGGTAGGAAGAAGGAAAGTGGCAGGGACAGCAGATAAGGGGCATATTTGTATCAGTTATAGGGGAGTTAAAAGGAAGGGGGATACATATTAGTTAACTGAACTGATATTGTATCTATGTATGTGTGTATCCTAAGTGACAGGTAAGTGCGACTGTTTTAAGAGAGTGATGAGTGTGAGAGAGACTAGACAGGTAAGCAGTTAGGAGAGAGGGGCTCCCTCTCCCTGTTAGCAGGAAGTGATGAGTGTTGTGGGAGATTAGGTGAGTGTCTAATTAGTGTGTGCTTATTGTAGGATTGATATAGTGTATCAGTCAGTTGGTGCATATGTGAGAGGGAAAAATGGGACTGATACATGTATCAGAGAGAGGGTGGGTACCTACCTACCTATTTATTTGTCTATCTATGCATTAATCTATCTATCTATCTATCTATCTATCTATCTATCTATCTATCTATCTATCTATCTATCTATCTAATGTATCTTCATATCTATTTTTGTATCTATATATCTAAGTATCTATCTACCTATCTACATATATATGTATGACTCATACATATAGTAGGGATATTAGAGTATATCTATACATGTAATGTGTGGGGTGGATATTGAGGCTAAGTTTGAGGTTCTGCTATGCCTTATACAGTTTAGGTATATATCCATTGGCTAGTCTGCATATATGTTATTGATATAGTATATAGGGTATCCCAAGTTGTGTAGGAAATGGAATTTGGAGTTAGTAGTGCCTAGGTAAGAGTTTGATATGTATGTAATATAATGGGGGTATCTTGTTAGACACAAGAGATTAGCTTAGATAGAGCTGACCCTAGACTAGCTTGACTAGATTTGACCAAAAGTCAACATTAAGCCTAAATGTGACCAATTGACTTAGCTTGACTAGAGTTGACCCAAAACCCTAAAATTTTGACCTAGTTTGACTAGATGTTGACTTGGTTTGACCCAGAGTTGACCAAGTTTGACTTTGACCTAGATTGGCTTAGAAATTATGTAGATTGCATCATAAACTTCATTTACCTTGTTTTAAACACATTATAATCCATATTGCTTTATTTAGGACATTGTGGCTTCGGTACATATATCTAATATTATACTACTCTTTTTAGAGTATCAGGCGAGTATATTCTCTGATAGTTCTTTCATTTATTTGTCAATTACTGTACTTCAGTTCTAGTTAGTTCTATGTGATTATCTGTTACAACACGTATTGGCTTTATGAATTCATGCATGCAACACACATACTTTACTTGTCTGGCCCTACTATTCGAATCACCTATTCGTATCTTCATGTGCTGGTTGGACTTGTATTCGTCTTATGTGTTGGATTGTGGATTCATTTGTATTAGATTAGGCGGGGAAATACTGATTAGACATGTAGACATATCCCCCTATTCGAATCACCCCTCTGTGAATGATATTCGAACGATAGCCATCCCTCACCTGATCAGTGTGTGGTATGCCGTATTACCTACAGCCGTTTACATGTCGATCTCGGTATTTTAAAACACACTTGGAGAATTAATTCGAATCATTGTTAGAATATCATGCGAATCATTATTCGTACCACCTTATTCGAATCACCTTATTAGAACAATGATTAGAATCACATTCGACTCATACTGTACTGGAATCACATTCGACTCATCTTGTATTAGACTCACATTGGGATTACATTCGACTTATATTGTACTTTTTGGACTTATCATGTTACTCTAGTTCAGCTAGTTTGTTTTACAGTCTTTCTTGCTAAGCTTCTCCTCTTGTTTAGTTACCTTACTTATTTTGTACCTTAACTGTTTCTCTACATCATTAGTCGTATAAACTGCCATGTTCATCAATACAACAGTCTATAACTGCTTTATAGTTCTCTGTCATTTACTTAGGATTTCTAGATGAGTTATGCTCGTTCCTGTCCTGACTGGACCTGTTGAAAATATTACAAATGCTTGCCCTGAGGACATTTACCCTACTCGCCTTGGAGCAGGAGATAGCTTAGCTACCTTTGGCCCCGACACTCAGGAGTGATCGGGAGACTAGCTGGTAGACTTGGTTTAGTTTTCATGTTTTAGAACTTGAATTGTAATAAGTTGAGATATTTTTGTTTTGAGATTATTATTATTTAGTAGTTGGTTTGTTGTTGTTATTTAGTTTTAGTTATAAAATTCTGTGTTATCATATCATGCTTAGACTGTGATTGAGATTTCATTATATCTATACTTGTTCTCCATTCGGAGTTGAGATTTGGCAAGTACATTATATAATTACGTGAGTTGTTGATCAGATAGTAAACCTAGGACAGCATTCTACCGTCGACACTGCGGCGTAGGCTGGACGTACCCACTTCTCGTGCACCCTACACTGGGTGCGGGTCTTGACAAGAAGTGCCCCACATGACTGTAGGCTGAAAATGTGCCCTACTCGTCGGCAGGCTACAAGTCCACAAGGAAGGCGCCCAGATAACGGGATTATTTGTAGCCGAAATATCTCTATCTATATGAGCTACTTGATTTATCTACTCATTAACCTAGCCAGATTTAGTCTGAATTTCTGACCGTGGTACTCAGGAATCCATGTCCTAGATATGATGCAAGACGAGACTAGTAGCTTATACAAGCACATTCAAGAACAATCACCAACGGTGTCAAGACGAGTTATTACTCAGCATGTCAAGATAGTCGTCGCAACAGCATTCAAGGTTACATGCTAGACTTACTTATCAAGAGTGCGCCCTGGCGGGCCACTATCAAGATTACTTATCTTGTCGAAAGGACGTCACGACGGACCACCATCAAGAATTATCATGTCCAATTACGTATCAAGAGTGCACCACGACGGGTCACGATTTAAGAGTTATTCATGTAAAGCCATATTTCTATGCCGTGTTCGGGGTTAAATTAAGACAAGTCATGCCCAAGATTCACAATCATCAAATCGGTGAGTCACAAGTTAGGCTGAGTACAAGATGTGAGCAATTTAAAACATAACAATATAACAATAAAAGAAAATGCAAGGGACAAGGGTATAGGGGCCAAGAAAGCATGCGGCCCGGGCATGCGGTCCGCATGACTGCATGCGGCCAAGAACATATGCGACCCAAACATGCGGTCCGCAGGACTGCATGCGGCCAAGATCACATGCGGCCCAAATATGCGGTCCGTAGGACTGCATGCGACCAAGATCACATGAGGCCCAACATGCCGTCCGCAGGACTGCATACGGCCAAGATCATATGCGACAAGCAATGAAGTCTGCGGGACTTCATGCTGCCAAAGCTCATGCGGCCAAGATATACGGCCCGCATGATTTTATGCGGCCAGGGCTCATGCGGCCAAGGAAACACTGTCGTAGGACTGCATGCAGCAAGACTTTATGTGTCCAAGGCACCACTGCTTATCTTCTCTAAAATCCAAAAAGATGAGCCATGGAAGCCATGGCTTCCAAGCTCCGCCGAACCTCCGATTTAAGTAAAAAATTGGACTTTCATAGGTTAAAATAGGGTAGAACGAAATTCTCTACAACATAGAACCACTAGATTTTAAAAACAAACAAGTTTGATAGATCAAAACAAAAAAAAACAAAAATAACATAAACTTAGATCTACAAGAAAATATCCACCAAATCGAGAAATGCTAAGTTCTAAAGTGTCTTGAAATCGTGTAAGAAAGAAAATAGAACAAACAGAAATGAGTTCTCTCATAAAGCAAGCTAGCACTCACCTAGGGTTTCTTGGTAGGTCGAGAGAGTTAAGAGGAGGAAGAAGAAGTAAATGAAGAGTAAAGGAAGAGAGAGAAAGAAATTGGTTTATAAAGGAAAAAAGGGAGGTTCACCATGATAACCCAACCAAATTAAACCAAGCTAAACCAAAATAAATCAAGCCCAGCCTTAACTAACCAAGACTAGGCTAGCAGGTCAAGTCCAAATACGGGTCAAAATCCATATACGTACACTAAAAATACGTACAACAGAAAATGGGAGTGACAGTGTTCGACCTTGGGATGCAGTGTTGGAAACTGGAAGCGTGGGGGTGATGTTTCGGTTGTCAGCATTCTTCCCTAATTTGTCGCGTATTTCAGATTGTGAATTCATGTTTAGTTTGAACAACAGATATTTGGGACCAATCCAGGAAGTTGGCCAGGCCAGGTTCGAGTCTTGAATAGGATGGTTCGTGATCGTGTTCGTATCCAAGTGTTGTCGTGTCAAACCTGTGTGCGTGTCAGTAGGGGAATGGCGTGAATGTGGAAGGGAGGAGTCTGTACCGAGCCGGGGTTTTCAAATTCATTTGCACCTTCATTTGGAGTGATTATATTTGTAATTTGATTTTGAACATTTACTAAACATTCATTCAAATAAACTTTAAATCCTTGTCCTCCTGATTTCTCTTAGAACTATTGATTGGATGTCTTTTGAAATCCAAAAAAATTCTTTTTGATTTTTAGATTGGTCATGGCTGGATTTTGGAGTTTGATTTAGCGAAAGGGAACTATTAACTTGATTTATATCTTTTATGTGTAGATTCATGTGTCAATTTTTGGTTGATTTTGGACATTGAAATGGTGTTTGTCCTTTTGAAACTTGGTTTGAAGATTGTGTTCCTAGTGAATTTCTTGTTTTGTTTGATGGATTGGTTTATATATAATTTGATACTTGGGCTCTGTATGTTTCAATTGAACCTATGTTATGAGGGGGGTTCGGTTACAGAAATTCTATGTGTGTGAGAAATTTGTTGGACTATACTGGGTCACTCTACATATGTTCGACTATTGTTTTGCTCTAAGCAACTGATGGGTTAAACTACAATTGATTGGTTGAACGAAATGCTCGGTTGATGGCTAGGATGGGTTGTATACTGATTTGGGTGACATTGGTTTTGACTCTTAAGAATTTTGGGTTAAGTTCAGTAATAGGAAGCTTGGCTTTGTATATTTCCTGGGACTTGTTTGAAGGTAGATTGAGTAGCCGTTAGGCTACATTAGTTTAAAATTTGAGTTGTTTTGTATCTTCACTATATTGACAGGATAGTGAGGAAGTGTTGGATTGGTTTCCTTTTTTGATTTGTGGTAGGTGCTATGGGTGTGTTCTTTCCTGTAGGGAGGTTGGGTGCAATAAAGTTGTAGCATTTAATATACCAAGTGTATTCCTTTGTCCTTTCAATTTGAGTATAGCTTTTATGATGCAATAGTTGGCAAATCTTTTATAATTATTTTGTTGTATAAGTGTACAATAGATAATGGTTATCTATACCTATATATTATTAGAGATGAGTGATATGTCCAATTATTCATATTTAGATAAATATATGGCTTAGTATACTATGAATAGTTGTAGGTAGAGAACAGATTGTTAACTGATGATAGTGTATAACTTAACCAATTTATAATCATAACTAGGTGGACTACCAGCTTTGCCTTCTATTCTCGATCATCCTGAGCAGTGCAAGTACTTTCTATGGTCTTGTGCATTTACATTCATTTTTTGTACTCCTCTAGATGACACGATGTGACACGATATCATGTACTCTTGTAATTTCATGTTCTTGTACCTACTTGTAGTCGGGGAGGGAAAGTACACTAGCTATGTGATCAAATCCAATGATCAGAAATTCAGGTTGATAGCTTAGGCCTCGTACCGTGCACGCGGGCCCTAACCCGTACCCATTTTATGTGCTTATTCCTGTGCTTACCCCAGCCGGTCACATATGCTAGCTGTATTTCAAATATTATGCACATGTCATGTCTTATACTTCAGGTTGAAGATTTACTTCTTGTACTTTATCTCATGTACTTCCTGTATTTACATTCCTGTACTTTTATGTTCTTTTTATGTACTTTATATTTCATGTTCTCCTGTACTCCTTTTCATATAATGATGTTCTTGTTCATTACCTAGAATTGTACTTTGTTCCATTCCTGACTGGATATGTTGCAGGTGTACTTGAGGATATCGTCCACCTTATGGACTAGAGCCCGGAATCTTAGCTGAGAAAAATGGAGACATGACTTATTTTGAGGTTATCAGTTTAGATTTGTTTAGTTTTACTTCTAGATATTGTATATTGAGAGTTCATAGTTGTATTTCATTCTTGCTGCCGGATTTGTCTCTGGTACTCTTGTGTATAAATTGTATTTTGATTTGTGGATTATGGTAATCATTCTGGGACGGTTAGATGCTGTGATTTTTACTTTCATGTTATTCTTGGAGTTTTCTTTAGATGTTTATAGCTTACTACGTTGAGTCTTCCAACGTAGGCTTGACGTGTCCGACTCGTATTCGAATATTCGTGAGAGGATCGTGACACAAATCACCAAAACCCTCATTACCAAAACCCTTATCACCAGCAACCTCAGAAACCTAAAAACTTTGGTCAGAACTAGGATCATAGAAGATTTTATTTAGTGTGTGGTAAAACAAACCATACGGCCATCAACTGCTTCCATAGGAAGAAAGGACATGTCAAGGCCTCACTCAAAGAAAAAGGCAAGCTAGAGGCTAACATGATTCTGAATGGATGTTCTAGCTCCTTCAGGTCTGTAAGCTATCAACCTGTAGTTAATTTTTTTTTTACCATTCTGATGATTGGTGGTTGGATTCTGGAGCTAATGTTCATGTTTTGTTTGATAGCTCCTGTTTTTCAACCTATCAGGAATCGGGTGGAGGAGGCGTGACTCTAGGAGATGGCTTAACGACACATATCGTAGGAAGAAGAATAGATCTGAAGATGACATCAGAAAAAATTCTACCTCTCCATGATGTGCTTCATGTGTCTTCGGTTAGGAGGAACCTAGTTAGTGGATCCCTACTTGTAGCCTCAGGATATAAAATTGTAATGGAGGCCAATAAAGTAGTTTTTTCTAAGAATGAACTATTTGTGGGTAAAGGATTTGTAAAACATGGACTCTTTATTTTGAGTACTGTGAATAAAATTTCAAATTATTTTTTTGTTGCAAATGTTGAATCATCCAATATTTGGCATGGCAGATTAGATCATGTGAATTTAGGATCTACTAAAAGAATGATGAACTTAGATCTTATACCCAAGACTCCTATAGACGATGAACACAAATGTGAGATTTGTGTTCAAGCCAAACACACTAGATTACCTTTCAAATCTGTCCATAGGGATTCCGAACTCCTAGAACTTATCTATAGTGACATTTGTGATTCCAATAGGATTTTAACCCAAGGCGGTAGAAAATATTTTATCACTTTTATAGATGACAATTCAAATTTATAGATGATAATTCAAATTATTTTTACACCTATCTTCTTAAGACCAAATTTGAAGTTCTAGACAGATTCAAGGTCTATAAGTCTGAAGCTGAGAACCAGTTAGATAGAAAGATTAAGATTCTTAGATCAGATCGTGGTAGAGAGTATACCTCAAATGAAATAACTAATTTTTGTGAAAAACATGAAATTATTCATAAGGTTACTGCTCCTTACTCACCACAATCCAATAGAGTTGCTGAAAAAAAGAATCGCACTATGCTAGACATGGTAAATGCAATGCTTCTCAGCTCAGGTGCCCCTGTTAATCTTTGGGAAGAATCCTTATTGTCAGCCTGTTATATCTTTAATATGATACCCAGTAAGACTAATGATAAGACACCATATGAGTTATGGAAAGGCCGAACCCCTAGGACTAATTATCTTAAAGTTTGGAGATGTCTAGCTAAGGTAGGAATTCATGAACCCAAAAAGAGGAAGATATGATCTAAGACGGTAGATGTTGTGTTCATAGGATATGCCCTAGATAGTAATGTCTATAGATTTTTTGTTATCCATTCTGAAGTAAATGAAATCTCTAATAACACAATTATATAAGCTAGAGATGAAGAACATATGGCAACTCTAGAGGGGGATGAATAGAGTTATAGCAATAATAACCAATTAAAAATCAACTCTTTCACGATCTAAAAATAGTCAGAGTAAATGCGGAAAAAAATAAGGAGCAAGAGAGCATACGCAAACACAGCCGATTGTAACCTGGTTTCCCTCGTGGAGGACTAGTCCAGGCCTGAGAACTCTAGCTCAGGATTAAATCCACTATTTGTGAAATAGTAGTTACACCCCGTGCCTTTACTTCAGAAGAGCACGTCAACTTCTTACAATGGATCGCAGTGGCGATGCTTGGAATTTTCCAAGCTACTTCTTGAACTCTTGCACAAGACTCCTAACTGAGAGATGCTGAGCACTCGAGACTTAGGAAACTTGTGGCTAGTAGATGAGAAGGGTATGGCTTATATTGAGCTTAAGAGAGAAGAGAAGAGAAGATTGGATGATTGAAAAAGAGAGAATTCTTGGCCTATTTATAGGTTTTTAACAGGCAGAATTCGGCCGGAATTCTGGTAGGAATTTTCAAAAATTTGGCCGTTGGACAACTAGCAACCAGCCAACCCTAAAAATTAGGGTGCTGATTTTTAGGGGACAGAGTTCGGCCCGAACTCTGTGTGGAGGCAGAGTTCGGCCCGAACTCTGTCTCCAGAGCACATAACTGGTCCAAGGGTCCAATGGGCTAAGTTTTGGATGTGGAGCTTTATGGACTTTGGATGGGTTGTGGGTTGAGTCTCAAGAGCCCAGCATAACTCAGCTTACAATTATTCTGGACTCAATAAATATAAAAATACAGACGCAAAAAATGACTTGTATTTCCACAACTGAGCTGTCGTATGGCTTGAGCAGAATATAGTCGTCGTGTGTCATATCGAATTATCACAAGTATTATTTAGTCAATGTTATCAATATTTGGTTGACTGTGACTTTATGTCAACAATCTCCCCCATATTGGTAATTGACAAAATAATAATTGTATATTCAATATCCATACCTGGACACATGTAACGACATAGCTCCTCCATAATAAGTGCCGAGCTTAAGAGTAGCTCCCCCATGAACAATGCTGTGAGTCTTTGTTGGCCTGTTAATAATATTCTTCCAAACGCATATATAAACCAAACAAACAGAAACAGAATATACATATAACTCCCCCTTTTGGCATTTAGCAATATGAGATAGATAAAAGATAACGGGCAAAACACACGGAAATGAGAAGAAACAGCATATAAGATAATGACTAAGAGTCATAATGACATAGAAACTGATAATAGAACTACCAAAGTCTCAAAAGCATAATGCATAATAAGTCTACTACAAATCAAATACATAAAAGTAACTAAAGCAGAATGCAGAAAACATAATCTAAGATCTCCAGTAGCAGCCTCAAGTAGCAGTCCAAAACCATCATCGAGCACGAGAGGGCCCGGCGTCGTCCGATGGATCAGTAAAGGAGCGACGTGGGTCCACAAAAGCTGCATTCGGATCCATGTAGCGACGAACCCAAGGGTCATCAATACGAAAGCCCTCACGATCGGGATCTCGCTCCATAGAAATGGGCATGGAAGGATGACGAGACATGGAATACCGAATATCATACAGCGAGTTGCTGATAGCACTCATCTGCAAGGTAGTCCGATAGTCCAGCTGAGTCCATCGATCGTCCTCCAAAGTGAAACGATCTCGAAGCATTGCCTGAAGTGACTCAAGAGTGGCCGGAGGAGGAGGAGGATCCTGTCCGAGAGGAGGGGCATCTGGCTCATCCTCAGAATGCTCAGACACGACCGGTGAGCCAACGGCCGCATGAAGCCTCCTTACCTTGGAGAGAAAGGCAGGGGCAGGTAAGAATAGACACTCATCAAGGGGTACATAGACGCACGAAAGATCATAGGAAGGTATAAGGCATAAACCAAAGATCTTGGTTTCTTCCTACAGTTGATCATCCAATCCATCATTGTGCATGGGAGGTTAAAGGGAACATGGAAGTGGAGATGGTACAAAGCTGAAATCTCAAAATAAGTGACTTCATCGGTAGAACCCGCTTTGGGTAGAATAGTGTTGAAAATGATCCGATGAAGCTCATAGAAATAAGGATTGAGGTACTTTGCCAAGAGCTTACGAGGACGTGTGTTAGGGCTGCACAGGTCGTCCTTGAAGCTCTCTAGTGAAATCCCTTCGGGAAAGATAAAGGATCTAGCTTCAACAAGCTTCTCCCAAGAATTAGGCTCTATAAGGTCAAGATATTCGGCTAATTCAAAATCATCAAATGAGATATCAATACCGCAACACATGAATAGATACGAGTATCATCATGAGTCAAGTTGCAATAAAACATTTGAATGGCACTACGATAAATGACCGAATTTGAGGTAACGAGTTCGTCAAGGCAAAGGTCATTAAAGAGTGCATCATATTGAGAGAAAATTGTGAAGTTTATGGGGTGTCCTGCAAACACCGGACGTGTCTGAAAATCACTAAACCATTCATTTGATGCGTCTAGTGATATAAAAATTCGGTCGTCGAAAGTGTTTGGATCACGTGGACGTAGAGGATTGAACAATGGATGAGTTTGTTGTTCAATACCCGGTGCAACGGGTGGTGCAACGGGTGGCTCAACAGGAGGAGGAGCATTCGACGAGGACGCGCCCCCGGTCCGAAGTCTCTTCCCACGGTTAAGCAATCGTGGAGCCATAACACAATAGATAGATAATAAAGAAATTTGAGATATAGAAAAGAAAGGAGTTATACCTCAAGATATTGAAGGATTATGAAAGAGAATTGAAAACCAAGCCTCCTCCTTGAGTTTGGGGAAGAATGGAGCACAAGAAAGGAGAAACTAGGTTAGGGTTTTGAGAGTTTTGAGTTGGAGAAGTAGAAAAGGTGGTAAGAAGGAAGGAAAGGGAAGAGAAACCAAAATTAAGAGGAGGGTTTCTCTTGGTCGGGTCAATTTATGACCATTGGATCAACAATTGGATCAACGGCTGAGCCTGTTCCCGGTTCTGGAACAGGCAGGCCGAATTCGGCCCGAACTCTGGTAGGGGCAGAGTTCGGCCCGAATTCCGGATCCTGGGGACAGAACAGGAATCAGGCTGAGTTGAGTCAAAAATTGGTTAAGTAAAGATAAAAACCAATATATTACAAGAGTTTAAGTACAGAAAAGGATCCAATAAGTAAATAGATGAATAGCAGATAGTAAGTTCAAAGCAGTGAAATGAAGTATAAAAAACTAGTATTTCAGCATGTGATAGATGAAAATGAACCGTATAATAAACAAGGAATTATATCGTAATTCAATATTTTGAAGCTGCCATGGGTTAGCTGCAAGGGCCGGATCCCAGCTAGCGGTAGTCCTGAGGACTAGTGCACCGTGTCGCTTAGGCTTTTACGCCTTGTTGTCAGAAGGGCCCTTTCGGCTTGTACCCATAGCACGTTCATCATGAGAGAATCACAATATATTCGATATTTACGCAGATTTATTTTAATTTATAATAGCTTCATCTAAAATTCTAAGTTCACGACAAAGAAAATTGAAGCGCTCTTCGGATAATGGTTTAGTGAAGAAATCTGCTAACTGATGATCAGTGTCAATAAATTCTAAGTTAATCGTGCCATTTTGCTGATGATTACGCAAAAAGTGGTGACGAATTTCAATGTGCTTCGTGCGTGAGTGACAAATGGGTTCTTAGTCAAGTTTATAGCACTAGTGTTGTCACAAAAGATTGGAATATGCATGAAAGATAAATTATAGTCTTCAAGGGTTTGCTTCATCCACAGAATTTGTGCACAACAATGCCCAGCTGCGATGTATTCAGCTTCTGTTGTGGATAGTGCGACAGAATTCTGCTTCTTGCTAAACCAAGAGACTAAAGCTTTTCCTAATAAATGACACGTACCGCTCGTACTTTTACGGTTGACCTTGCATCCGGCGAAGTCAGCATCAGAATAACCAATGAGGTCAAATGATGTTGACTTGGGATACCATAGGCCCACTGTAACCGTACCCTTAAGATATCAAAAGATACGCTTAACTGCGGTCATGTGTGATTCCTTAGGATTAGCTTGATATCTAGCACACAGGCAAACGCTAAATATTATATCAGGGCGACTAGCAGTAAGATAGAGTAAACTGCCTATCATACCTCGATACTTACGTTGATCTACGGGTTTGCCACTATCATCTGGTTCGAGTTTGGTTGAAGTAGCCATAGGAGTGCTGATTGGTTTTACGTTATCAAGGTCGAATTTCTTCAGCATGTCCTTTGTGTACTTCGACTGACAGATGAAGGTTCCATTTGACATTTGTTTGACTTGCAGCCCGAGAAAGTAGTTGAGTTCTCCCATTATGTTCATCTCAAACTAGGTCTGCATACACTTGGCAAAATTTTGACAAAGCGTTTCATCAGTAGACCCAAAAATAATCATCTACATATATTTGTACTAAAAAGATAGTGTCTTTGAAAGATTTTATGAAAAGTGTAGTGTCAATTTTCCCTTTTGAAAAACCTTTCTCAAGCAAGAAATTGCTTAGCCGTTCATATCAAGCTCTAGGGGCTTGTTTGAGACCATATAGCGCTTTCTTTAGCTTGAACACGTGGTCGAGAAATTTATGATTTTCAAAGTCAGGGGGTTGTTTTACATAAACTTCTTCCTTAATAAAACCATTCAGGAAAGCACTTTTAATATCCATTTGAAATAATTTGAAATTTTAAAAATTTGCAAATGCACAAGCATCCGAATGGATTCTAATCTAGCAACAGGAGCATATGTCTCATCGTAGTCGATACCGTCATCTTGGTTATATCCTTGGGCTACTAGACGAGCTTTGTTGCGTGTGACTGAACCATCTTCATTCACTTTGTTTCTAAAGACCCATTTAGTACCAATAATCGAGTGATTAGCCGGTCTAGGAACAAGTTCCCATACTTGGCTCCTCTCGAATTGGTTGAGTTCCTCTTGCATAGCAGAAATCCAAAATTCATCATTGAAAGCTTCTAAAATGTTTTTAGGCTCAATTTGTGAAATAAAGGCAGTGCTAGCAATAGAGTCTCCTAATGATGATCTAGTAGTTACTCCTCGTGAAACCTCACCGATTACCAAATTTTCTGGATGTGATGGCTTGAAAGAGAATTTCTTAGGCAAGCTTTCCAGAGAATTTCTTTCGGTTGTGGTGTTCATTGGAGTAGACGTTGATGGCTCAACATCATCATCAAGAGTAGCTGCTGCACTGTTATCTTCATCAAAAGTCACATTGATAGACTCTTCCACAATTAATGAGCGTTTGTTAAAACTCTGTATCCCTTACTCTTGGCAGCATAGCCAAGGAAAATACCATCGTTAGCTTTGGCATCAAATTTGCCTAAGTTGTCTTTGGTGTTAAGGATAAAATATCTACAGCCAAAAACACTAAAATAAAAACATTTGGGGTTCTTCCGAACCAAAGCTCATAGGGTGTTTTCTTCGTAATAGGACGAATAAGTACCCTATTTAAAATGTGGCATACTGTACTGACAGCTTCAGCCCAAAAGTATTTCGGAAGTGAGAACTTGTTCAACATGACTCTAGCCATATCGCCAAGAGTCCTATTCTTCCGCTCCACAACACCATTTTGTTGGGGAGTTCTTGGACAAGAAAACTCATGATCAAAACCATTAGAATCAAAAACTTTTCAAAATCAGAATTTTCGAACTCGCCTCCATGATCACTTCGGATTCGAGTAATCATGTAGCCTTTTTCGTTTTGAACTTTCTTGACAAAATCTTAAAAACTGAAATAGCATCACTTTTATAAGTAAGAAAGAAAACCCAAGTAAATCTTGAAAAGTCATCAACAATAACAAAGGCATAGAGTTTTCCACCAAGACTGGCTACTCTACTAGGGCCAAATAAATCCATATGGAGTAGTTGCAGGGGTCTAGTAGTGCTTATAGAGTTTATGGAATGAAAAGATGACTTGGTTGCCTTATTCAACTCACATTCGGCACATACGGTGTCCTTTTTGAATGTGATGTCGGGCAAGCCTCTAACTAGCTTCTTGGTCGATAGCCTGGATATAGTATCCATATTGGCATGACCAAGACGCTGGTGCCATAGCAACCGTTCATCTTTATGACCATATAGGCATCTACCTGCATTGTTAGTATCTATAGACAAATAGAAAATATAATATTGTCCTCTCTTACCCCTTCAAAAGCAATGTCTCCTGTTGACCTATAAATAAGGCATTTGTTTTGTCCAAAGTTAATGTCATAACCATGGTCAGCAAGATGACTGATGCTGAGCAAGTTATGCTTTAACTCGGTCACTAGGCTGACATCCTTTATTACGGAAGAGGGAGGATAACCAATACCATTACCTATAATATAACCTTTTAGGTTATTACCGAAGGATACAATCCTTTTCTCTTCATCGATAGTGATGTGAAAAGATGTGCGTCTCCCGTCATATGCCGCGAGCATCCACTATCGAAAATCCACTTACTCTTAGTTGAGGAGGGAAGGTCCACCTACATCAAGAGTAGATGTGACCTTTGGTACCCAAGTTCTTGAGGGTCCTGAAGAGTTAGTTTTTGGAAACCATGCATATATCTTTCTATCCACTAATCTTCTAATTCTATATTGTGGTAAAACGTGTCCATGTAAACCACAATAAGTACATGTAGCATTCCTATTTACATTAGGAGCATGCTGATGATGTCTATAAGCAGAAAAATGAGGAGAAGTGTGATGATATGTAGATTCAGCATGGTGATGATGACTATGTGGAGAGGCATGGTGATATTGTTGATATGGCATAGTACGATAATATTGTCTATATGGCATGGCATGATGAGATTGTCTATATGTAGAGTGATGTTGATTGTGTCTTTGTGCACCATGGTGATGACTGTATCTAAGTGTAGCATGTTTTTGTGACATATGATAATTATTTCTACGTGCATGTGGTTTGTGTCCTTTGTGAGAGTGTGTGTACATGTAAGCATGATTGTGAGCAGCATGAGGATGACATGGTTGACTAGTATGAGTTGTGTCATGCTTTGTGTGTGTCTCATGTGATTGGGTTTGAGGTTGAGCAACCTATTTTTCCAATTTAGTCTCTAGTTTCTTAGAGACAGCTTGTAATTCAGTAATCTTAGCATTCAAACCATGCATCTTAGTAATAGTAATCTTGTGTCTGCTTTTTTCTTCTGCAAGCTCCGTGTTGAGTTGTGATTTCTTGTGTTTGTTGCTCAATACGTGCCTCGACATCATGTAAGCTTATTTTAAGCTTAGATACCTCATCAGTGACATCCGTTGGTGTAGTGTCTCTAATATTATCATGTAATAGAGAAAGTCTTTGTATTTTGACTTCATGACTTTTGATTTTGTTCTTGGCTTGTTTGTATTTACCAATGACCTTTTTATGGTCACTAAGTAAATCGGTGAAAGCATCGCCAAGTTCATCAAAAGTGAAGTCGTCAAGAGTTTCGTTTGATACCTTGTCGGACGTCGCCATTAGGCACACATTAGCCGTATCTTGAGGAGAGTTCTTTTCTTCCTCGGAGTTACTAGCTTCGCTTTCATGCTAAATGCTTGTGTTGGCATATTTCTTTGAGGAGGTCTTCTTGTGTGGCTTCTCATAGCGGTTGCTCTTCTTTAAGAAAGGACAGTCTTTTCGGACGTGTCCCGTCTTCTTACAACCGTAGCAAGTTGGCTCTTCTTCTTCATCTTCTTGTGGTTCCTTCTTTCTTTGATTGAAGCGAAGGAATCTCTTGAAGTTGCGAACTATGAGGGCTTGATCATCGTCTTCTGAGTTGTCGTCTCCGTCTTCGGGTTCAGCCCTCCGTTGGTGAGCTTTGAGTGCGATCTTCTTAGCCTTAGGAGCAGGCTCTTCGAAGTCCTTGAGGTCAAGCTCATGAGTCATTAGCTTTTCCATCAAGGTCTCCATAGACATGGTTGTGAGATCATTTCCTTCTATGATGGCTGTCACCTTAGGGTTCCAAACTTTTGGTAGCCCCCTAAGTAGCTTGCGAATCTTCTGTGATTTGAATATTGCTTCCCGAGCGAAGACAGGTGGTTGATGTCGAGGAATCTTGTGAACATTTGTGTGATCGTCTCGTTTGGCTTCATCTTGAAAGCCTCATATTCTTGAGTGAGACGGCTTATCTTTGATTCCTTGACTTGGGTGGTTCCTTCATGCGTCACTTCTAGAAGCTTCCATACTTCGTGGGATGTGGTGCATGTAGAAACCCTGTCGAACTCATTCCTGTCTATAGCAAAGAATAAAGCATTAATAGCTCTCGCGTCTAGACTTGCCTGTTTTTCTCCTCGTCAGAATATTTGTCATGTGATTTCTCAACGAGATCGCCATTGACAACTATTCTGGCGGGCTTTTTATAACCGTCAGTGACGATAGTCCACAGGTCAAAGTCTAGCGACTTGAGATAAAAACTCATCCTTGTTTTCCAATACGTGTAGTTAGTTCCATCAAATAGGGGAGGCCTATGAGTGGACTGTCCTTCACCGTGATTGGAAATCAAGGATTGTGTGGTTGCCATGGATCAGCTCTAAGATGTAAGTCCTTGTAAAGAGAACAGAGCTCTGATACCAATTGATGAACAGATGGCAACTCTAGAGGGGGATGAATAGAGTTATAGCAATAATAACCAATTAAAAATCAACTCTTTCACGATCTAAAAATAGTCAGAGTAAATGCAGAAAAAAATAAGGAGCAAGAGAGCATACGCAAACACAGCCGATTTTAACCTGGTTTCCCTCGTTGAGGACTAGTCCAGGCCTGAGAACTCTAGCTCAGGATTAAATCTACTATTTGTGAAATAGTAGTTACATTCCGTGCCTTTACTTCAGAAGAGCACGTCAACTTCTTACAATGGATCGCAGTGGCGATGCTTGGAATTTTCCAAGCTACTTCTTGAACTCTTGCACAAGACTTCTAACTGAGAGATGCTGAGCACTCGAGACTTAGGAAACTTGTGGCTAGTAGATGAGAAGGGTATGGCTTATATTGAGCTTAAGAGAGAAGAGAAGAGAAGATTGGATGATTGAAAATGAGAGAATTCTTGGCCTATTTATAGGTTTTTAACAGGCAGAATTCGGCCAAAATTCTGGTAGGAATTTTCAAAAATTTGGCCGTTGGACAACTAGCAACCAGCCAACCCTAAAAATTAGGGTACTGATTTTTAAGGGACAGAGTTCGGCCCGAACTCTGTGTGGAGGCAGAGTTCGGCCCGAACTCTGTTTCCAGAGCACAGAATTGGTCCAAGGGTCCAATGGGCTAAGTTTTGGATATGGAGCTTTATGGACTTTGGATGGGTTGTGGGTTGAGTCTCAAGAGCCCAGCATAACTCAGCTTACAATCGTTCTAGACTCAATATATAAAAATACAGACGCAAAAATGACTTGTATTTCTACAACTGAGCTGTCGTCTGGCTTGAGCAGAATATAGTTGTCATGTGTCGTATCGAATTATCACAAGTATTATTTAGTCAATGTTATCAATATTTGGTTGATTGTGACTTTGTGTCAATAAGAGATGCAGTTTACTTTGAGAATATATTTTCCTTTAAGGATAGAACCTTTTCATCTTTCTCCAACCCTTCTTTCTCCGTCTACTAGTTCTCATGTTCAAATATCAAGTTCTCAACCAGGATAAGACATATAACCTTGAATGAGTTATATAACCTTGAATGAGTAAAGATAAAGAATTGAAAAGAGTTTAGAAGAAGGATTCTTCATATTTATGATAGAGGGCGATCCCTCAACTTATGAAGAAGCCATATCATCTCCTGATGTCCCTTTTTGAAAAGAAGCTATTAATAATAAGTATAACTCCATTATGGAGAATAATACTTGATTTCTAGCAAACCTACCTTTAGGTAGTAAACCCCTAGGTTGTAAGTGGATCTTCAAAAAGAAACTTAGAGCCGATGGTACCATAGAGAAATACAAGACTAGATTAGTGGCCAAAGGTTTTACCCAGAAAAAAAGGATTAGATTATTTTGATACATACTCTACTGTAGCTAGAATTTCTTCTATTAGAACCCTCCTAGCCTTAGCTTCCATTCATGATATGCTGATCCATCAAATGGATGTAAAGACAACATTTCTAAATGGAGATTTAGAAGAAAAAAAATATATGGATCAACCTGAAGGTTTTATTGCTAAAGGTTAAGAAAAGAAGGTTTGTAGATTAGTAAATCTTTATGGCCTAAAACAAGCTCCCAAGCAATGGCACAACAAATTTGACAAAGCCATTATAGAATTTGGTTTTGTGCCAAATGAATATGACAAGTATTTGTATTCTAAAAATACAAATAAAAGTTGTGTCATCTTATGCTTGTATGTTTATGATATCCTTATTCTAGGATCTTCAATGGAATTGATAAATAACACTAAAAATTATTTATCTAACCAGTTTGATATGAAATACCTAGGTGAAGCAAACCTAACCTAGGAATACAAGTGTACGTCCAAATGCAAAGAGGGCTATACTCTATCTTAGCACATTCTTAAGAAAATGCTAAGCAATTTTGAGTATTTTGACAAAAAAATCTGCCCTTACTCCTTATGACAGTAATATTGTTCTCAAGAATAATGAAGGATCACCTTTAGAACATAATATTCACAATGATAGGGCCCTTATTATATAACTATGACCAGACCTATATTACATTTTATTGGGAGACTAAGTAGATATACTAGTAACCAAATTAGTCACATTGGACTGCATGGGACAGAGAATTTAGATATCTTAAGGATAGTCTATATTAAAACTTAATTATACTAGACACCCTGATATCATAGAAGGTTACTCAGATGCAAATTGGGTAACTAACACATGATGTGAAATCCATAACTAGATATATTTTTACCCTAGCAGAGCTACATCTCCTGGAGATCATGTAAAAAACTATCATAGCCAGAAAAGTACAATGCACTCTGAATGATAGCTTTGGAAACTACCTGTACAGAAGCCGAATGGCTTAAGTCTTATTAATATACTGTTTCTGTTCATCATATTCGTACAATTTTTATAAACTGTGATAATAAATCGTATATAACTACTAAACATGATTCTGTGAATGCTAAGATGAACAGGCATCTGCAGCTGCATTTCAGTCAATAAAGGGCTATTAGGCAAATATGTGGTCCTTGACTATATAAAGTCAGGAAAGAACCTTACAGGTCACTTGACAAGGCTCTGTCTAGGACATTGATCCTAGAATCATCGAGGGGGATAGGGTTAAGCCCAAACTTTAGTCACCAACAGTGGCAACCCAATCGAGTCTGAATGGAGATCCCAAGAAGCCGGTTCAACGGGTATGAATAGCTGGACTAGGTGACTATTATGAAACACTGACCCTGAGATTAAATTCTCTTAAAATAAAAGTCCAAGAGGTTATACATGTGTACATTGATACCCCATCCCTATGGTGACAGTGTTCCTTGTGATATATATAGGGTCAGTTTAAACTCTTAATAAGTCCAAGTATGATATGCAGGGTTGATTCCTATCACCAACATTAGAGCCAAAATCAAGTTGTGACAGGTTTTTTACTACCCAGCAATCGAGTTGCACCCCAGAAATCAAGTTGCGCCACTGTTTTGAAGCTTAAATGATCAAACTGCGCCACTGATTAGGTTACGTCTGACACATTACGCACCAAATCATATTGCGCCCCAAGCCTACGTGGCATCTGACATTAATAGCCATATTGCCTGACAGCACTGACGCTGATAGCACAATAAACGAAGAAAATCTCTTCGAATCTTTCAAAGTATGTCGCTCGAGACAATTTTGACAACTGTCCTGCACATCTTACTGAGTTTTGCCTAGGCGCAATCTGAACAACTTCTTCTCATACATTCAAAAGCTGCCACGTGTCTATACAGTGAGTTGCGTCTAGGTGCAACCCAATCAGGCACAGTTTGACTTGTTGACTGAAGCTCGAGCAACCTGATGAAGTTGAGACAACTTACATTCTAAAGCAGGATGACGTGCCGCACATGCCCCTAATCTCTCAAAATGTGTCCACTACTCTGTACATGACCACGCACATCTCAATCACATGATGCCACGCATATAAATACAATTAGTACACGGTTGTGTAACTGAATGGAAGTTGGCACACCATAAGGTTGGCACAACCCAGAGTGGCGCAGTTCAGCCTCGCGTTCTCCGAATAACGCTAAATAGTTATTTTCATAACCCTATAAATAGAGTTTCTAATCATTGTTGAAGCATCACAAAGATCAAGAACGTGCAAAGTTGCTGCTACATTCTCCAAAGGCTCTAGTCTTCAAGTTCACATAGTCCAAGGAAAAAGTGATCGTCTTTTGATCAGATTCCTACAGTTGTACTTCCCTAGAAATTATGTACGTACTCTTGTACTCTTTTCTTAGTTTGTAATCAAAATTTTGTTTTGCAAACAAATGACGACTCTGCTAGGGACGACTTTCTCCTCCGACGAGAAGGTGACACTCAATGTGATGCTGCAACAATCGGCAAGACGCATAAGACTCTGGTTGTTCAAGTCAACCAGACAGCCTATGAAGATATGATCAACAACAAGAGCAACAAGCGCACTGTGGCTACTACCAAGAACAAAACTGTGTGGACTCCTAAGGCTTCTGCATTTGTTATTGCCCAGGCGCAACCTGCCTCTGCTGGCCAGGCACCATCTGTCTCTGTGGCTCAGGCGCAGTCTGCTTCAGTTGCCCGTATGCAATCCACTCTTTCTGCTGCCCGTGCGGAGTCCACTCTTCATGTTGCCAAGGCGCAGTCCAATTATGCTGCTGCCAAGGCACAATCAGTCTATCTTGTTGCCAAGGCACAACCTGTTGCTAGAGCGCAACTTGTTGCTAGAGCGCAACAGTAGCTCATATAGCTATGGCGCAACCTAAGCACTCAGCTGTCCAGGCACAATCTACTCATCATGCTGCTCTGGCGCAACCCAAAGGAACTAGTCTTTTGGCTATTCCTTCCTCCAATTCTCCAGTTCTGAACTTGGAGAAACAATGTTCTAGTACCAAAACTAGAAAGAACAAAGGGAAGGGTCCTTTGACACTAGCGCAATCGCGTCTAAGGTGGTTCCACAACAAAACAGAGGGAAACACTTTTTAGCTAACCCTCCATAAAATAAAAGAAAGTAACCTTTGATCTTTTTTCAATCTTCCCTAGTCTATGACTCAGAGGAAGATATATCAGATTCTATTCCCTTAAACAGAGGTTTTCAAATCTCTGTCGGAGGAAAGAATACTGATCAAAGAGGCATCTTGCCTACCCCTATGGGGACTGCTCAAGATCTTCCAACCTTGCAGATCTCAAGATCCAAGCAAAAAAATTGATGGTGTCTCAAAAGAGGTACCAGGTACAGAATTCTCTTATTTACGTGCTTATCTCAACAGGCGTCAATCAGTAACAACTTCGGTGAAACAAAAAAATCCTATGCCGAAGGCCAATTTGCACCAGAAACAGAAATTTGAAAAGAAAGACCCAATCACTTATGCCAATGAGTTAATTACTTCTTGTACACTCACGAAACTAAGCACCTTAAGAAAGAAGGCATATTCCTAATATCATTAAGGAATATGTTCCTCCGACTTCTTCTCATCCTATAGTGATGACTGATATCCGGGAACGTCTTATACAAAGACGGAAGGTCATAGAGATATCTCACTCACCTCTAAATCATGGATCAGAATGTCATTGTCTTCATGAAGTGGTTATCAAGTGTTGTTGACAATCAGCTAAACAATCTGTCTTCGATCGTCTAAATTATACTTCAACTCCTGAACCTATGACGGGAGATGAAGACGAGCTGTTATACGCTTCTATCAATTGACTTCTCGAGACACTGGGGATAGAAAATCCTCAAAGCGTGACACATCTCGCAATCCGAGTCAGCAATTGAGACAACTCCGTGAATCTAGTGAAGGGGTCTTTCAACATACCAGATCGAATGATCGGAAATCAGATCAGGATGTCTTCAATCGGAAGATCTTTCCATTACTCATCTAAGGGAGGATTTTTTTTGACTTTGACGCAGATAGTGAAAGTTCTGAACAAACTATCTATTCAATAATGGCAATAGAAGTGACAGCATATGCCATTACAAAAGATCAAGATGCCTCTACCTCAGCCAGTCAAGAGCAACGAATTGCTGCACTGAAAGATAAATTGAAGATCATGGCTGAAATGGTCGCAAGTATGCACATTATAATCGTGGCCCAACATACAGTGCCATCGGTTATAAATCCTGCTACAAATCCTGAGCTAATAGCATCTTCGGTACCGGTTAATGTTAGTTTGGGGGTACCTCCTCCTCAGGTTGCTTCTGTACCAGTCCAAGCTGCTCCCAGTCAGTCAGGTATTGGGGGTAATTACCATGATGTTCCTCCTCCTAACAATTTAACCAGCCTACCAATTCCCAGACATCAGGGGATGCTAATGAGGCTGTGAAACTCTTACGCACTCAGTTTGAGGCCTTTAAGCAGAAGGACGGTCTACAAAGGCTGGGGATAAAACAACCTTATCCTGTAGAATGGAAGGAAGTTCAATTTTCTCCTAAATACAAGCTTTCCAGCATTATGCAGTTTGATGGCAGCACTTCTCCAAGTCAGTACATCAATCACTTTGAAGTGATGACTGACCAATTACAGCCAAATGATGCTCTCCTTACTAGGGTGTTCATCGGTTGTTTAGTCGGGGCAGCATATGACTCGTATCGTAGCTTGCCTGATGGCTGTACAACTTCTTTTGCCGGTTTCAAGAAAATGTTCTTGGAACGATTCTATGAAGGGGTCAATGACATGACTATGTCCGCCCTTATTAAAATTAAGCAAAGGCATAATGAATCTACGAAAAGTTTCATTGAAAGATTCCACCGAGAGGCACTTAAATGCCTTCAGGAACTCCATCTGCTGTAACGATAGACACTTGCAAATCAAACTTGTTACCTATCATCACACTACCAAAATATGACATATAGCGACGAAATTAGCGACGCCAACAAAAAATGCAGCCATATTTTGTATATTAGCGATGTCCTAGAAATTCCTCGCTATACGACAGAATTAGCGACGCTTAGCGACATATTATTTAATATGTCGCCCTATATTAAAAATTGGCGACGGTTAGCGACGTCTCCTCTATACGTCGCTAACTATTTTACTTAGGGCACGCTGTGTTCTTTTTTTCCCCCACTCGAAAATTTTTTCCCCCACTCGAAATTTTCTCTCCCTCCTCGAGCTCTTCCGGCGACTCCCTCTCCCCCGGCGACCCCTACCCCCCCCCGGCGACCCCTACCCCCCCCGTCGAGCTCCTCCTCCTCTTCCTCAGGTAAACCCTAACCTAACTCCTCTCCTCCTCCTCCTCTTCCTCTCCCCCACACACACACACACACACCACACACACGGACACACACACATACACACACACACACACATGGACACACTTTGTCATGTTGTGGTGGACATGAGACACATGTTGGACACGTACACATAGCCTAGATCCTTTACCAACTATTTTATTTCTATTTAACATATTTTTATATATCAATTTCTAAATACCCTATGTTGACTGATACCTTGTTAATTTACTGTATTTTCCAGTTTTGAAAACCCAGTTTGACAACCAATTTAACCTAGTTTAATGCTTTAATTTACATGTTTAAAACCCTAGTGTAGTGTATCTATATGTGTGCTGACTGAGTTTCAAGTTTGGGGTGATTTGGTTAGAGTTTGGGTTCTCGATTTGGGTTTGAGGTGAATGGGTCTAAAATATATTGTAGGAGTATGTAATGTTGTGTGAAATGAACTGATTTCCTTTCCGTTCCTTTCCTATTTGACTGAACACAGTAAATCCCCTCACTGTCCAGATTGGACTGACCCATAGTTCATATCACTCACTCACTCACTCTTGCCTAGGTACACACACACATATAGCCTAATACAAGCATGTTAGCCTCCCTTATATACACATACATGTTACTGTCACATGTAACAATCACACAGTCACCCTCCATTCACATGTGCATGTACACACACCACCCACTCTCTACTTCTCTCTATATATATAAGTTTGATAGATGGTTTTGTATACATATATACATAACTATATCATGTAACTCAATGTGATATAGGCATATAGCCTATATTAAAGTGTCTAAATATATGAATGCATGAAAGTTGCCTTGTCTTGTAATAGGCATATAATATATGCATACATATATATATATATATATATATATATAATATATATATATATTATTATAGATATATATTATATATATAATATATATATATATATAATATATATATTACTTGTGTGAATGAGATAGCTTGAGTTGACTTTGGTCATTATTGGTACTTGAATTATAGGTTAGGCTTGTTATCACGACCCGCACCCTAGGTAGGGGCACAAGTGCGTGACAACGCCCAGCCTACACCGTAAAAATGGCATAGAACGCTGTAGGTCTACTAGCCAACAAAATAGTATATAATAACCTGTCATCTCCGCACGGAGGATATAATATGAAACTGATAAACTCAATCACAATCTAGAAGAAAGAGTCATGGTACGAAAAACCAGATAGATATAAACACAAGTGCAATATCCAGCTCAACAACGAGAGAGAGAGACAAAGTAATATAGTTATACAATCCTAAAATATAATAACATATGCATAAGTAGCAAGATGGAGACAAGGTCTAGTCCAAATGACTCTAACTAAGCAATAGGTAAAGTCTCGTCAGGCGGAGCTAAGCCCTGCTGGACCAAGGTCTCCAAGTCTAAACCCTACGTCATCCGGACCGTAGTAGGTACTGTAATCCTCCTCATCA